>JANUFT010000277.1:195000-599929 GCA_037127435.1 Epinephelus malabaricus
AACAGTAGAAGTATGGGTTCAATGGATGGGTTCAGCAGTTCAATGGGCTCTACGAAAAACACACAACAACCATAAAGGGACTATGATAAAATTTCCCACTATTTTTAACTTTTTCAAAACCAAATTTTTGTCATCTTATCCTAAATCGTAGTTCTGATTCATTCCTATTTTCTGTGCACCATCATTGGACCACACTTATCAAAATATTGTTAATATCTCGTTGAGTTGTGATGATATTGACCAATAAACGTCAGAGAGGGTGTGGCTCAGCACATTAACTTTTGGGTCAAACATAACAAAACCTGCAAGCAATACCCTAAAAGGTACCAAGGACATATCCTGAAAGTTCAATTTAAATTGACCACCAGAAGGCACCACAAATGCAAAAACATGGGCATCGGATAATAAAAATCAGGCTATAAATCAGAAATTATTTGTGTAATAATAATGAACTGTGTGTTTGGTTAAAAAACCTGTTTTTGACATGTCCTCCTAAACCATAAGTCTGGTTAGCACCAAATTTTCTGTGAATCATCATTGGGCCAACCTCATCAAACGTTGTCAAAAGCTTGTTGATATTTCATTGAGTTTTGGGACCACACATTCAAGAAATGGGCATGGAAAAGCACAAATCAGACTATGAATCAGGAATATTTTGTCCAGTCATCATAGAATTTGCAGGATATGTTAAATTCTAAAGGTAAACCATGTACGAACAATTATTTTGAAATCAGTCAATAGGGGGTGCCAGCTCCTCCAAACAAGTGCAATGACCTTTTGCATAATTTGACCATAAAACAATGTCAGTTTGTTTAAACATCAAATTCAGTGGATTGTTTTAAGCTAAGCCCTTGAGGCACTGCCACAAAGTATTTCTACAATTGACCAATAGCAAGCAGCAGAGTTTTGAAAGAAGAACGTGGCCCAGTAGAGATTTGTATGTTAAATAATGAGTATCTGTTCGTTCACAATAAAACCTGCTGGTTATCTTTAAAGTAGGCATTGTAAGCTGTCAAAGGTCTTAATTCTACCCAGCTTTTAAGTATTAAAGGTCCATGCTGGTTGAACCCTAGAATTGCCACTTGCAGCTTTATTTTTATTTAGCTGATGATGTCATGTTATATATTTAACTCAGCTGTCTTCTTTTTGTATAAAGCAGTTCTTAGTTAACTTTTTGAAGACTTCTGTTTTTGTTGTTTTATTTTTGTTAATAAACCTCCACTTCTATTTATGTATATTCTTCTGTTTGTATTGATTCTTCTTCCCCAACTTATATTATTAATTTGCTTACTCTCCTCACCTACTTCATCTGGTAACGTAACACTGAGAAGCATTCCAACTACTCTTTCACATTCTCATGTTTTTATTTCTCTATTCTCCACACCATGTTAGTTAGTTAGTTAGTATGCTAACTTTAGCGCATATCTCAAAGCACAGCTGTGCCTAAGTTTACTCTGCAGTCAGAAAGCTCAGCGCAGCCACTATAATAACAATTTTGAAAATAAAAATATGAGTCACAGATCGAGGAGCTAATTTTCCTGACATAACTTTTGATGAATGTTCGTATCTTGCAGCTGTAGCTACTTCACAGTATTTAAGCAATTAAAGTATTATTTTTTAATAATACTGGAGGATTATTTAAGCAATTAAGGAAAATTACACATAATTATCCTATTTGTTTATTTGAATAGGAAACGTGAATAAATAAAAGGAAAATGCATAATTTCAGTATATAATATCAAAAAATGTACAAACGTCACTCTGCAAGAGAACATAATGGTATAAGGACAAATTAAATGGACAAATAACATAAAAAAGACATACAAAACAGTACACGTGAGTTCTGGTTGCACCACTAGAATTGGTCATTAATATGATTAATATGAATTATTTCTTCACACAGGTATTATTTCTACATAGGACAACACTCTAAACAAATACTTGCCACTCTGTTGGTGTTTGTTCATTCATTTTACTTCTGAGAACAAGATAAAATGGATTGTGAGGTAAGATCTATTTCACATCTGTAGAATATATCCAGATACACGTTTGCAATGTATATACAGTATATATATGGAACTACATATAAGTTCTCATGTACTGCTTTAACAGTGTTTATACTACACTCGTCATGTCCAGTGGCCAAGCTTCAACTGGCCAGGCAGCTGTTGTTCTGCTGTTTATGTTTGTTTTTCTCAAACTAAGAGTGAGAAAATGTTATATTTCCTGATAGTTTCTTTTGGATTGAAAGAAGAAAGCTGGCCTCCCTTTTTTGTTTTGCCCCAGCACTTTAGCTGGGTAATGTCTTCGTTGAGAGAAGCCTGTATTTATCCATTGCATAGCAGCAGTTCATTTCATTTCCACTGGGTGTGCTCACAGCTTACGGGCTCACAGAAGGCTGTGTCTCTGACAACCAATCACATCTGTTAAAAGACTGCATCATACCTAGCAACAGGGTCGACCACACCTCCTCACTGAGGTAAAAGTTGCTGTCCCTTCCTCTCACAGAGTTGCTTTGAGAACTTTCCTCCAGCCAGGACTCCTTACTGAACATTTTTAGCCCAAGTTAAGAGCTCTCTGAGAGGACTCTCAGAATGTTTGTGAATACGGCCCCAGATTTAACTGTCCTTGTGTTGTACCCCAATGATCGAACACAATATGACGCTGTGACTTCTTTTTAACCTCCTGAAACGGAACGGAGAACGGGTGATTGAGACAGGTGGGCCTGGGACAACGAAAATGATGAAAATGAGTTAGAATGGGTAAGAATAACAGAGGTGAAGCAGATGTGACACACACTGCTTGTTTAACCTGAGGCCGTAGAGACTGTAACCACCAGTGTAGAGTGAATGCTCATTCTGCTAGGCATGTTGTGTGCCTCCCACAATCAACAACACATGACTTTCGTGGTCGTGGTCTTTTTATATCTAGAACTCTTTGTCAAGTGCAACTCCATTTTCTTTTCTCTTTTCTTCAAGGTTAACGTCTTGTCCTCTGAGCCACAGGGTTCACCACACTGCTGTTTGTTGAGTTGGCCCCAACTTTTGTCTCAACATCAAAAATAAACTGAACAGGAAGAGGAAGCTCTCATCTACATTAAACTTGTGCTATATTTCAGTCTGAGGATCAGTCAGCAGCAAGGCAGCATGGAGGTTACAGCTCTCTGCGTCAGACTGTGTGAGTACTGAGTGTCAGCTTTAAGTCTTACATATTCCTGTATATGTCGTAGACAAGTGTGTGGGTGATAAACAGTTTGTATTCTTTGTCTTTGCAGTGACGCCTGCAATCATTCTGCTCAGTGCTCATGTTCAGAACAACGGTAAGAAGGGCTAATGAAACACAGTCATTTTACATGTTTTGTTTTGTATCATATGTTATTTTTCTTGATGGCAGCATCAAGCCTATGACATTTTATCACACAGGGGTCCGTGACCTAATTTGTATCAGTTTAGCGGTGCTTGGCCAAAAAAGGTTGAGAACCACTGACCCAAAGTCTGGATATCAGTTAAGTTAAATATTGTATATTGCTTTGATTCTAACACTGTATAAGTTACAAAATTGTTTTGCATACAATAATCTGAAATTGACCTCTGTTTCAAATTAACGTCCACACTGAGAGTGAATATTAAAGCGTGCACCACCAAATTTAAACTGTCCACCACAAGCTGCAGATACTGTACATGTCTTTGTCTTGATATTTAACATTGAATTATGCAGTGTTGTAAGTTTCATTTTGGAGAAATCTTTTCTTCCATGTGTTTCCGTCTCAGATGCAGCTTTTCGTATCGTTCCAACCAGACTGCAGCTCTTTGAGTTTGAGACTGTCTCTTTTCACTGTGAGGGTCTGGATGGCTCCACTCAGCTGAGAGGGATCAGAAACACTGTGCAGTTCATTTCAGCATGCGACGAGCGGATGCCGGTGCTATTCTGCACTATTAAAAGAGCCTATCTAGCAGATGGTGGAGAATACTGGTGTGAGACTGAAGAAGGAGAGAGGAGCAACAGTGTCAACATCTCTGTCACTGGTAAGGAAAAGTTTCAGTAAAAAGTTGTTGAATGAAATCCATGTGATTATTTTTGAAAGTGAGGAAGATGTTGATGTACAGATCTTAAAAAGGCTGGTTCTGTCAAGATAAATTCTCCCATTTAACTTCCACAAAGTCAGCAAATGAGTGTATTTCTTAGAATTCAAGCACAAGATATAAAACCTTTGTTGTTCAGCTGGTTCAGTGATCCTGGAGAGTCCTGTCCTCCCTGTGAGAGAAGGCAAGAATGTCACTCTGCGCTGCAGGAACAATACAACTTCCTCAAACATGACAGCTGGTTTCTACAAAGATGGCGTCCTCATCAGGAGCAGCTCTACAGGAAAGATGACCATCCACAGTGTGTCCAAGTCTGATGAAGGACTCTACAAGTGTCACATCTCTGGAGCTGGAGGATCACCAGAGAGCTGGATGGCTGTCAGAGGTGAGACATGACACTGTTTAAAATGTCAGTGTTCAACTTGTGCTCCAGCAGCTCTCAGAGACAACCTGTTACATACTGTTAATACTGTCATGATGTTACAGCAGATATGTTCTCTTGTCTCTGCAGCTCATCACAGAGAGACATATCTCTTCTCAGACCTCTTCATACATGTCGTCCTCGTCTTAAGGACGGTGTTCACCGTAGTGATGGTGCCTCTGCTGCTGCTGCTGGTGGGACTGCTGCACTGTGGGAAACTCAGAGTTACAGTTGCACAAACATAACTGATACTCATGTATAAACGTAACATGTCAAGGTAATGAAGCAGAGAACCTCCCATCATGCTCTGTGTGGTAAATCTGTCTGAGCTGAAGAGATAAACTTTGTTGACTTTTAATTCTGTTCATGTTGGGTGTTAGTTCACTGTGAGGTATCAAAGCTCTCTGTGTCACATGTTCATACCTGCAGTGACTGTCAGACTTTCTCACACACAGAAAAGGTTAAACCACAGAGGCACTGATGCATCAACTATTTTTAAAAGGCGAGCTCTCTGTTTTTAAAGTATATGTTGCTGCGTCTTTAGTTTTAGACTCGACAGGTGCTGGTGATAATTTGAGCCTCTCAGACACAAACCACATGAGACAATACATGTGATGTGTGTAGAGAGGCGTTCAGGAGGCTCTGCTGAAACAACAAAAGTTTGTACAGGTTGATAATTTAAAGAGGCAACAGATAGCATCTTTTCCTAAATATATAAACTAGTCCATAGCCATTGGTAGCTTTGTCACCTTCTACCTATGCCAGTCCTCAATGCCTATGTGCAGTTTCACATAGATTGACCACGTCAGTGAGTAGAAAAACGTGGGACAGACAGAATGACTGACTGACAGAATGACACACTGACAGTTTCCGTGATTATGTACAGCATACCATACCATGACTTAGTCATACCAAACATTAGAAAACAACAAGGTAGAGTTTATTCTAGAATGGGGACTGTTTACATGTGCATATTGGTATAATTCCACTGTGTCTACTGTTGTTTGTACTGGTACTGTACATATTGGTATCATTCACTGTGAGCTGTTTGTACTGGTACTGTGCATTCTGGTATAATTATTTGCATAACTATTTGTTTTGTCTTCAGATAAATCTGATAATTGTTGCTCGGTCTCTTTACTCATTTATTTAGTAGAGTGTCCACACACCTTCTCATTCTACATATACATAGAGGTATACTGGTGGCTTTACAGCCTACAGTTTATTGATTATCTCTGATCCCCACGGTCAATTTGGTCGTTCCCACAGTGCTGACGCTAGGTGGCGCCAAGCTAAAAAAAACAACTAATCCTATCTGTTGCCTCTTTAAGAGTTAACTTGTGTCTTGAGGAATCTCTGTCATCTTTTGTTAACCAGCATTCGAAGCAGCCTGATACTTGTTTTTATCTTTATTAAAAATGAACATGTTGTATCACAGAGCTGTAAACTAAAGAATGTTGAAATATTTTAATTCAACCATATTTTGAAGCACAGCAAATAAAAAAAGAGATATACAATTCACATCATATCACCTGAAACACAACAGCTATTTTATTTTTAAAGCATAATCTTACAGGACAAATAACAAATAACTTTGAATCTTGATATGTTTATGAGCACCAACATAAAGCTATTGATCTCTCTGCGACACATACTCACACACAAGCAGAGTAAAGATATGTAAATTAGCAGTAAAAATTTGATACAAAACACATAACAAGAATCTCTTCAGGTTTGATCAGTCTGCTGTAGAAACTGACTGAGAACAGTGATACGACGTTATCAGAGTTACATCTGTGTTACATCTTTCTTTTTTTGTTTGTTTGTTTTTATTCATTTTATTTTGGTTGTTTTTTTACAGTGTAAGGTTTCATAATTGAAGTGGAGTTATTCAATGCAAGAAAAAAGAAAAGAAACTTACATGAACCTCAGCGGAGTCATTTTTCTACAGCACACATTGATATAAAAAAAACAGTAGGACTGTCCTGATTGTTAACTGAAAGTTTCAAAAGATGTTCAAAAATGCAGTCCAAACTGAAAAGTCCGAGGCACTCCAGGGTAATACTAAAAATCCTTTAATAAGCACAGGGATATCAACGCGTTTCGACTCAACGAGTCTTCATCAGGATATGAGCCAGTCGAATTACAAACAGGTGTTTAAATCACTTTAGGAATGTGTGAAAGATCATGTGACTGGATCATGTGACAAATCAAACAGCCTATGCTGAAAACAGAAAGAAAATAAGTAAATGACAACAATCGCATGACCATGTGTGAATCACAGCAGTCGTCAGAATAATGAAAAATACAAATACACAATTTATACACATGTGACTGACAGATTTCAACAACAAAGGATGACAAGACATTGATGCAGAAACGTATAAATAGTAGCATCAAAGGAACCTGTGACCAGCTGTTCAAAATACGACCACAAGTAGAGACAGGCAGGAATAGCACAACAACAAAGTTAAAACATCATAAAAGGGTTGTCAAGCAGAGTGTACATAGACAACTATCACAAGAGAGTCAGCACAGTACATATGTAAAAGGCCACTGGTACGTCAAGAAAACCCACAAAATATACTCAGTGCCAAAAAAGGGCAGAGAGACTAAATTAAGGGAGACAAAATGACAGTCGTACTGCAAATTCAAAATGATGATATATGAAATATTTAGACTGAACATTTCATAACAAAGACTACAGTGACTGAATGATCCATGTGACCTGCAAATAAACAAATAATTCCTGTCACTTTAAATATATTGAGTAGTCCATAGAGTTAAACATATTAATACCTGTAACAGAAAACAATTATTACCAGCAATATTACAAGAAGGGAGAAAAGTCTGTCTCTTCATTGAGACCAGGATGAGCAGTGGCCTTCAATGTGTAAATCCAAAAAGTCTCACGCTGTAGGAGGCGCTTCAGTCTGTCCCCTCCTCTCAGGCTACTGGAGACTACCTCAATGGCCATGCATTTTAAAGTGTCAGGACTGGTGTGACCAGCAGTTTTGTAATGTTGGGCCGTAGGGTAGTTTGGGTTTTGAGTTCGTATGGCGTATTTGTGTTCAGCCAGTCTTTCTTTGAGCTTTCTTTTATGTGCGGCCAACATAGAAGCAGCCACATTCACACTCCAGTCGATAGACAACATATGAAACTGCGGCAATGAAATGTCTTTTGACTGAAAACATCAAGGAAGGTATTGTCTCTTTTCATGTTGTGGCAGTGTCTGCATGTCCCACACCTAAAAGTGCCTTTAGGTTGGGGGAACCACACATTGATATAATTCTGAGTTTGGGGAATTTCAGAGCTAAATGTTTAAGTTCTTACTGATAAACTGAGAGTAGATTTTTTGTAAAATATATATATATATATATATATATATTGCATTAAAAAATCAAGTAATGCTTTACAAATTCAATGTGAAGCAAAATACAAAATATTATATATAATATAATATAATATTTTTTCAACAAAAATAAAAAAATCAGCATTTTAATCTTTGACATATGTAATTTTTGATGTCTGATTAAATGAGGTGCTGCTGCCTTGTGCTTACGAAACATATTTGGTTTCTTCAGAGGAGGAGTGTGTTGTGTTGTGCTTTATGTAGAATGTGCTTTGCATTTTCAAATTTTCTGGACTATGGTAAAATGTATTTCAGCGTGCATCATTACAGACTATAACTCTCTTTATGTTCATTTCCTGATGATGATGATCAGTATTAAATGTTATTTCTTACAGTGTGTGATGTGAGTTTATGTTGGTTGTCCGCAGTGTTGCTGTCTGATGAGGGGAACATGTGGTTGGTCTCACTGTGTGTTTAAATGTCAATGTGCCGCAGAACAAAGACAACACATCAATATTCCATCCTAAGAGCTTCTGTATTAGAGCAGCATGCTCACTCTGCCGTTCTCAGATCCGTGGGCCAGACCCTCAGTTGGATCTCTCGTATGGTTTGAGCCTGTTTCTTCCCCGAGCTGGGCGATGAGAGACATAGAAGAATAGAAAAGGAAGATTAAAAATAAAAGACATGCTCTTTTTGTTTCTCTTGGCAGTTATTATACAACACAAGCACACATAAGGTGAAAACTCAACTTAAAGCTCTGATTCATTCAGGAATTCAATTGATCCCAAAAGCACTCCTGCTCAGTATTTTCAGGTTCTCTAACCACCATTTGTGGAGCATAGATGTTGTACATCTGTGTTACTGTAGTTTGTTTCATATCTTTAATATTTGAAAATTAAATAAACAACAGGAGGTTCTGAGAAGAAATTAAATATAGCAAAACAGTGAGAAGAAAAAACAAAATGTTTTCAGAGGAAACAAACAATTAGATGTCTCGGAACAAATCAGTGTGTTGATGAGAAGATTCACAAAGAAAGAATGGAAAGTTAAATACAGTGACAGTGATGAAAGTAAAATGATGAAACTCTTGTGTCTTCTTCTGCAGCTCCTGCTTCAAGGTCTACACCTTCTCCTCAAACTCCATTCTGCTCTTCTTCTCCTCCAGGAGCTGAGAGGGAGGAGAGAGATGAGGAGAAACATTGTATTAGATGAGGAACATTTACACATCACTACTGACTCAGGAGAATATAAAGAGAGAAATGTGCTTTTCCTCTGAACAGGTCAGGAAGTAGTTGTTGTCAGCAGCAGGTTGGTTGAATCACACACATCACACATTATCACACTGATCACAGCTGATACCAACCACAGCACACTGAACACAACACTGACAGAGAGGACTGTGTGTGTGTGTGTGTGTGTGTGTGTGTCTGTCTGTCTGCAGCTTCTTCCGACAGACAGACAGACAGACAGACAGACAGATGTTGATGTCAGAGCAGGAAGTGTAGTGACAGTGTGACAGAGAAGCTGAACACATCTGGACTGTTGAACCTTCACACTGTGTTCAACATGTTTCTAACCTTTGTGTTCCCTTTAAAACTGACTCACCTCATTCTCATCATTAGCTCTCTGTTAACACACACTGAGCATCTGCTATATTTGGTTTAAGTCATTAAAACAACTACAGCCTTACCGACTATGCAGCATTCTACACATTTACATGAATATTGATTTTAGGACTTTTATTTTATTTTAACAAGATTTAATGAATGATTTTGTTTTGCTTTGTTGCTGTTGTTTCAAGCTACTGGAGAAAAAGATTCAGAGAGTGTCACTGACTGATACATGCTGAAATTTAAAAGAGATTATTACACATGAAAAAGACATTTAAAGATGGAAACAGATCAGTGTGATGAGGAGAAGATACAGAGAGAAAGAGTTGAGCAGACATGTCAGTCAGATTCACAAAGTTAATAATAATCATATTAACCTCTCTTCTCTTTGTCTCGAGAGATTATCCAACACCATCACAGCTGAGGTAAAAACTTGATGTGAGTCCTTCAGTGTGTGAGTTGATCCAATGAGCCTCCTGCTCAGTATCATCAGTTTTTCAAACCACAGTTTGTGGAGCATGTTTGTGTTGTGGTCATTGTGCTCTCAGTCTGGACTCTACTGACTATAATGTGAATGAAGAACAACATACAGGACCTGAATGTAACACCTGACTCACTGGAAACACTCAGCTGTCTTCTGTTGTTATTTACATGTAAACTGTGTTTAACTGCTTCCTGTTCTGTAGTTTATGGTGCACATTTATGTTCTTACTTCAGTTGGTTTCATATTGAATATGCAGAAATAAAATAAACAGTTTGAGGCTTTGACAGGAATCAATAATACAGCCAAAACATGAGAAGAGAAAAACACATTGTGAAAATGTTTTCAGGGGAAGAAACAGGTCGATGGCTGGAAACAAATCAGTGTGTTGATGGAAGATACACAAAGTTATACAAATTCATTCACAAATGACTGAAGGTTATTATTTGTGTTTGATGTGATTTCTTTGTACGTTAATCAGGATAATGTCAAGTGAAAGAAATGTGACAAGAAGGTAAGAAGATGAACCTGTGTGTTCTTGTCCTGCAGTTCCTGCTCCAAGGACTTCACCTTCTCCTCAAACTCCTTCCTGCTCTTCTTCTCTCCCTGGAGCTGAGAGGGAGGAGAGAGATGAAGACATTACATGTGATTAAGTACACTGCCTTAATGTCTGGATATAAATGAATGTTTTCTCCACATTCATTTCAATAGCTTTTTTTTTCATTCAGTTAAAAATCAGTGTTTCACGTGTTCATTTTCCTTTCTGATATATATGAAAATAAAATAAACTGCTGAAGGCTTTAAAACAAATAGTTTTTACTGTTCACAAATAGACTAGAAATAACATGTTTTAAAAATGTTTTCAGAGAGAGGAAACACTGAGATAGCTGGAAACAAATCAATATGTTGATGGAAATATTTACAAATAAAAAGAGTTAAATAAAATAAAAGTTAAATACAGTCACAGTGATGAAAGTAAAATCATTAACCTGTTTTGTCTTCTTCTGCTTCAAGGTCTTCACTTCTTTCTTCAACTTTGTATTTGTCTTCTTCTCTGCCTGGAGCTGAGAGGGAGGAGAGAGATGAAGAGAAACATTGTATTAGATGAGGAACATTTACACATCACTACTGACTCAGGAGAATATAAAGAGAGAAATGTGACAGGAAGGTGAAAAGATCAACCTGTGTGTCCTTCATCTTTATGTCCTGCTTCAAGGTCATCACTTCTATCTCCAAGTTTGTATTTGTCTTCTTCTCCTTCAGGAGCTGAGAGGGAGGAGAGAGATGAGGAGAAACATTGTATTAGATGAGGAACATTTACACATCACTACTGACTCAGGAGAATATAAAGAGAGAAATGTGTTTTTCCTCTGAACAGGTCAGGAAGTAGTTGTTGTCAGCAGCAGGTTGGTTGAATCACACACATCACACATTACCACACTGATCACAGCTGAAGACTCATTACTTTAGTTTCTCTGTCTTTTTCTGTTTTTTTTTTTGCTACCAGGGAGAAAGATTTAAAGAAAATATCAGTGTCTTAAGGTCTATCACGATGAAACCAAACTCTTTATAAATCAATCATTTACATGAAGTTGGCATATGATGTGTTTATGAGTTAGAGGTTTTATTAATGGAGCAGAGGGAATTCTGAAGTTTAATTTCTGTCATGTGATAATAATGGATCAAGTGATTACTGAGCTGATAAAGGACTAAAAGTGAGAAGGACAAAGAGCAGCTGTGAGACATTTAAAGATGGACTGAGGACAAACAAGACTGGAAAAAAGACACAAAAACATTAGATGTCTGGAAACAAATCAGTGTGTTGATGAAAAGATATACAAAAAGAGCAACAACAGTTAAATACAGTGACAGTGATGAAAGTAAACTGATGAACCTCTTGTGTCTTCTTCTGCAGCTCCTGTTGCTTCCTCTGAACTTGTCTCTCAGCTTCCTCCCTCCTCTGCTGCTCCTCCAGGAACCTCCGTCTGGAAACTAATGGACACTTTAACAAAAGAGAGGAGAGAAAGCTATGAGCTTACCACTCACTGAGAACAGGGCTCAGGAAAGCCTTGATCTCAGTGAGTTTGAATAGTAACCACAGATTCAAAGACAATGACTTGTAGACTTGAACTGAACAAAATATATATATATTGTTTTTAGTAAAGTGATTTGTGACTCCACCACTACTGTGAACCAGCCTGCAGCTCTTAAATTTTGGGTGAGTGGACTTTAACTTAACAAATGAGACCTTTCCTGTCTTTGTCAGTTGCCTAACCTGTGGAATGACTCTGTGTAAAGGACTCGGGACAGTTTTTGCAGGAACATCCAAAGGATGTGTTCCAAGGGCCATGCTGCAGAGAGAGGTATATATATACAGAGGTATACACACACACACACACACACACACACACACACACACACATGCAAGCAACATGAAGCACCAGCACACAGCTAAGCATTACACACAGAGAAGCAATAAAGAGTAAACCTAGATAAAATAAATTAGCCATCATGTGGTTCTTAACACAATGTTAACAGATGCAGTTACATGTTCGCAGTATGGTCTCGTGCACTAACACACAAGCCATGCAACACACAGTTAGCCATGCTGATAGGAAAACATATTTCATACATACCCATGCAGAGTCGGTTGCCTGGCAACGGGCAGAGGACATAAAGCAAGTTAGCAGCATGTTAGCAGCCAGATATATCAACAACAGTGTTTAGATGAGCGTCTTGAGTCTTGGTGTGAAGCTGTGAGAGGTGAGACAGTTTCTTATCTCAGATGGGACAGTGTTTGATAGTTTAGAAGCTCTGACAGAAAAGTATGATTGGCTGAAGGAGGTGGACCTGTAAGTGATTACAGTCCCCTCTCAGTGCAGACCTGATGGATCTGCTGTTTGGGTTTGTCTGTTCAATCAAGGTGCTGAGTCCAGGACGAGCCTCGCCATTTTGTAAAACACATTCCTCTTTAATTTTAATTTTCCTGCTCTTGTTTTTTCTCCCTCCACTGAAAGTGTCCTGTTTGTTAACTCACATGTTTGCTCTTCTTTTCCTCTTCTCCCTTCAAAGACTCCATTTCTTCTCCAGAGGGATTCTCCCTTCCTCCTGTATCAGGTTCATCTGAGGGGCTTCTCTTGGTCTCTGTGTCAAACAAAGGCAGCAGAGTTAAACTGTTAAACACATTAAAGTGCATTTTATAAATGTATCACAGCACAGAGACATTTCAGTCTAAACTCAGCTAAGACACGTGACGGTTTCAGTGATTGGATATAAAGTAAACAACAAATGTCATTTACACAATGGTATAGTTCATATCACTATCTCCAACCTGTGAAAATAACTTGACTCTAATGAATCTGTGACTTACTGGTTCTGTTGTTCCTCAGTTTACACACAAAAAAGACAAGTAACAGAATCAACAGGATACAAACAGCTGCCAAACTAACAGCCAAACCAGTGATGGTGGAAGAAGAACTGGACTGGACCTTAAAGAAATCATCTGAAATGATAAAACAAAAATAAGATGACATCTATATAAAGCTGGAGCTATTTGAAACTGAAACAGTGACCACATGATAAAGATGTACATTGTTTACCTGACATAGAGATGTGTGTCTCTCTGGTCTGGTTGATGTTCCTCTGATGGACTCTACAGGTGAAGCTGTTGCTGTGTCTCTTCTCCACAGTCACTCTGCTGCTGACAGTATAGAGGTCATCAGGACCTCTGACTGTCTCTGTAGGTCCAGCAGAGAGGAGGTTTCCCTCACCGTCCAGCCACAACACCTCAGGCTCTGGATACCAGCTTTTAGACTCACAGAGTAAAATCACTCGTCCGTTCTTTTGGTCTATCCCAGATAAACTGATGTTAGGTAAGAAGACAGCACCTGATGCTGAGCAAAGACAAAGTTTAACCGGGGTGTCAGTAAAAGGGACATTTCAACAATTAATTTACAATCTCCAAACCCACAAAATTAAGAGAAGAACTTTGTTAATAAAGCTTCAACATATTCACATTGGCAAAGCTTAAATGTGAGAGCATATCACAGAAAAGTCATGTTCCTTAATCATAAATAGATAAAAAGATTTTTCTTTGTGCTTTTGAACACAGATGGACTGCCCTGCAGCACGCAGTTTGCACACTGCGGCAGGGTAAGACGGTGATGACGTTGAACTTTATACAGACACCTGGGTTACTGACAGCTGCTGTGCTTGTAGCGGTGGTGAGCCAGGCTTTGCTTCCACGCCAAAAGCACAAGCTACAACCCCTCCAGGCCTGGCTCCTGAGAGGGACAGGCTGAGGAAGGCTGGATTGTCTGTGCATGTTGTGCAAATCATCCAGGCTGCACCACTGCCTGTTCCAACGCTGGAGTGAGGAAAGGGGGCTAGATCCCCTGTCATGCGCAGTTGGCTCTTTTCTTTCCTTTTTGCAGTGTTTGATTGATAGAGGGCTGTCACATGCCATGCAGCAGTCATCCCTTCCTGCCATGAGGGTTTTGGCAATAGACTGGTCTTTGCCCACCCTCTCCTTGAGGAGATTCTTGCAGGGGGTCAGGAGGAAACACCTGGTGATGCATGCCTCCTCTTTGCAATAGGACCTGTCATCGGTGCTCAAGACCTTGATGAAGGATCCATTAGGACCTCTGGAGCGCTCCTCTTTCAAGGCATTTTCATCCAAGACAGTTTTGCTGCTTGCATTTACCTCAGCTATGACAGTATGTGAACCAACTGGCCAGCCAGTGCACCCTTATTGCTTTCTGCTTTGTGGTGACTGCAGTGGGGCTTCTCTCAGACCAAATCCCTCCTTTGTTACCAAGAACGCAAGGAGTTTGTTCAGGTCGAGAGTAATACAGTACACTTTTTGTACTCCACCCCATGAGCTGAATGAATGCACGGCTCCCATCACATGCACTGTATAGCTGTTTGTGTGCTTTGGTGATGGTGTTGTCGGTAAGGCCCTATCCAAGAAATACCCTCTGAGATGACTTTGTGAGTGCATCTTCAAAGCCTACAGGCAGGCGGGCAGAAACCCTGCCACTGTGGTCGACGCACACTGCACACTCATCAATAAAGGTGTATCTTATCTTATCTTATGTGGTGTGGCAGTGTCTGCGGCCTTGTTCAGCAGGGTGTATGCCCAGGTGTATGCCCTGCAGGTTCATACGGGTCTATCTCTTGGTCATGTTGGGCTCTTTTTCCTGGTCTGTGCTCACTGGAACGACACAGGACAGGTGAAATGGTCAGTCATATTACACCTGACTACCCTTTTGGGCATGATACACCAGCATGTCTTTGTGTTCCTTGATGACCCAGGGAATGTGGTGTGCAGGGTGTCTATTGCTTGTCTTTCAATCCCTGCAGGGTTAGGCCACAGCTCCACCCAGTTCTGTGGCTCACCACTTGGTTTGGCTGGGGCCCCCTACTTCTACACTGCGGTGGTCTAGCTTATAATGAACTATGTGAGCTATGGTGACTCACCTGAAGCAGTATCAGTATCAGTGTGGCTGGGTTGATGCTATGTTGTAACAGAACGTTCATTCATCAGACTCCACCCACTGTACCCAAAAAGTGCAGAGGAAGGCGGAGCCTCTGTGAGATACTATGATGGTTACAATGCTGTAACCCTTGTTCTAGTCTGTTGCTCCTACACCACATGCTAGAGAGGGTGTAGGATGCCTCCTTACATAGGGTGGGGTCATATACATTCATGTAGGCATGTTCTGATGGGTCAGCTACATTTATTCGGATCTCAGTGCGTGTGTAGTGATTGGAGGAGTAGTATTATCCAAAGACTCCAGTGGAGGGCTCCACTGTACTTACAGAACTAGGGTTACAATATTGTAACCTTAGTTTCTGTCCTTCTTGATAAGCAGGAAAATTTGGTGTGTTTGGTTGTCTTATGGATTTCTTTCGACCCCCTGCAAGGCAGAGATGGGACCAAGTCACACATGTGCAAGTCTCAAGTAAGTCTCAAGTCTTAACCTTCAAGTCTCAGGTAAGTCCCAAGTCATTTTTTCTTGGGCAAGTCAAGTCAAGTCACAGGCTATGTCAAGTCAAGTCAAGTCCTGTAATAGGTCAAGTCAAGTCCAAGTCAAGTCACCTTATTATTGTAATTTTACCTGCAGAATCTGATCTTAATAAAGTGAAAAGACAAGATATAAGTAACTGTCAGTAAACATTGATTTCATCGCTGCAATGTTTGCTTTGCAGGGATGACCCCCATGCGCGCGCGCACGCACACACACACACACACACACACACACACACACACACACACACATTTAGCTCATTTAACCCTGTGTTGCTCATTCATAAAACGTACAGCTGGTCTTGTGATGAACAGGTCGGAATGTTCGCTCACGTTTTCTGGGGTTAATGTTAGCAAATAAATTAAAAAACAAGTTCCACCAAACTGAACCAACCGGCCACCCCACCCCCGTATCGTATCACGCTAACGTTAGCTAACTACCGACTAACCAGATAATATTAGCTAATTAACAAGCACTTACTGGGCAGAATGGCTCTTCAAATGACGAACAAAGTTTCAAGTTGTCGTCTGGCTGTCCGAGATGTTTATGCCGCATGTCTTGCACTGTGCTGTTTGTCTTTTGCCGTAATAATGGTAATTCCGAAATCCGAAGATGATGACTCTCGGTACCCCTCCCACTGACATGTTGATGCCTATCTGATATAAGAGGGCATGTTTCTCCAATAAACAAGTAAGGTACGTAGAGAGGGCATGACTGATTGACAGGGTAGTGATCCAATCATGACAACGCCATTCTCAGCCTGTGCTCCTACCGGGTAATCAACATTATTTTTTAAATTAATTTAATATTCAAACTGAAAACATGATGTGAATAACACTCAAGTCATTCAAGTCATCGTGTCTCAAGTCAAGTCAAGTCCCAAGTCTTTAACTTCCAAGTCCGAGTCAAGTCTCAAGTCTTTTATTTTTTGGCAAGTCAAGTCACAAGTCATCAAAACAGCAACTCGAATCGACTCGAGTTCAAGTCACAATGACTCAAGTCCCCATCTCTGCTGCAAGGTTAGCAATGGTTCCAACCCCCTACTTCTTAGTTATGGCAGCCTAGGTTACAAAGACGTAGGCCATCTGCGGCTAACTGAACTTTAGTTGGTCAGGATCAATGTGGCTAGGTGGATGTTATGTCAAAGTAGAGCATTCATTTATCATAAGACTGGTTTGATATTGTAATCTGCACACTTAATTTCCCAACATCAATGTCTGAAAGCTGTTGCCACCAAAGTCCTGAAGAGGAATGCTCAGCCTTCACCAAACTGCACTATGAATATAAACTGTATGTGTCTACTTACCAACAACAAGCTTAACTGAAGATTGTTTTCCCAGTTCTGGAATGTCACAGTGATATATTCCCCGATCAGAGAGTTGTGCTTTGGAGAGTTTCAGTGAAATGTTTCCTCTCTTCAGTTCATCAGTAAACAGTGATGTTCTTCCTCTGTAGGATGGATTTTTTACATGCTCGAGGTTCTGACCAGCATGCAGCACATGGACAAATCTTTGTTTGAGGTCAAATCTCTTCCACTCCAACGTCTCTGCAGTAACATCCATCACAGGACTCAGGTGACATGGCAAAATGACGTCATCACCAACTTCTGCTACTACTGAATGAGGTGGACCAATTAACTGAGATTCACCTGAAAGAAACAGATCTGTTTTATTAAATCAGCCCTGTCTTCTAAAGTTTCCTTTACATTTTGAGAAATTGAATTTGAAAATCTGACTGAATATAACACTTTTTATCAACATGAAGGGATTCTTTTTCTCTTGTTAGCCCCCTTTTCTTCTCTCAAAGTGTCTGTGCAGCGAAAACCATGATTAAATCTAAAATTGGAAGGTGGGTCGCATATACACAATGTTTAAAAAAGTGGTGTGAATTTTTTAAAGTCACTTTTTACCACATTTACAGAAATATCTGAAATATGTTAAATATAATGTCACAGTTAAATCTAAATATTAAATATTAAATCTAAATCTAAACGTTAAATGTTGAATCTAAATGTTAATTGTTGAATCTAAATGTTACATTTAAATCTAAATGTGCTTGGTGAAACTAAATATTTAGCTAATATGCAAATGCACACTGTCGGTCAGCGGAAGTACCAAAATAAAAGCCTGAGTGGTCAGACTGTGTTTATAGCATCAAATAACAAACTAATGGGAGAAAATGAACCTTTGAACATACATCAGCGTGATAAGAACTACCTACAATGACAGAAACCATGTTTGGGGAAATTTTATTTGACGTGTACTTTGTAGTTTTAAGTGTCCCATCTGCTAACATGGAGTGTGTGGAATTCGTTGGTACATTCTCTTATCGGTACACTTTAGATTTAGATTTAATGAAGGGGCTAGCCTAATGCTAGCTCCTGAGGTGCCTTAGCCCGGCGTGACCTGGTCGACGCGCTTCGCTTTGAGATACCGTGACAGTGTCGCTTCTTCAAGAATCCACAGGCAGCTCTTGTTGCAGCATGACAATACTTTTATTGCTTTCCTTTGCACCTAACATGAACATTAACCTTCTCTGACTCTATGGAAGACCAAACACACAGCTTCACCCGCATCCCTCCGCGCCACAGCGGTCAAAAACCATTTGCCCTTCCGGGTTCAACACCTGACGTCACCAGATTTCCTCCTACCTTTGTAGGTGAGAACATAGGCTGGTACTACAGCGCCACCCCGTGTTCAAAACAGTGAATAGCACACAAATGTTATGACACTTAACACATTTGGCTCCTACATTTAACATTTAACATTTGGGGCGTCAGTGGCTTGGTGGTGGAGCGGGCGCCCCATGTGCAGGGCTGTTGCCGCAGGGGCTCAGGTTCGACTCCAGCCTGTGGCCATTTCCTGCATGTCACTCCCCCTCTCTCTCCCCCTTTCACACTTGTCTTTCCTGTCAATTGAACGCTAAAATGCCCAAAAAATCTTAAAACACAAGAAAAACATTTAACATTTAGATTTAGATTAAACATCTAGATTTAGATTCAACATTTCGGTTTAACATTTAATATTTAGATTTAACTGTGACATTATATTTAACATATTTCAAATATTGCTGTAAATGTAAAAAGTGACACACCACTTTTTTAAACATTGTTTGAAGCTAAATGTGGCAAAATATTGCCGTTAATTTCAGTTTGCGCTACTTTACAAACCCCATACTTCTGAGGCACATGCAATTACATTTACTCACCTCAAGGTGGTGCTATGGCAATCAAGTTTACTTTTTTGCAATTACCTCAAACAGCCTGGCTTAAAGTAAAAAAAACTTTCATCATTTTAATGTCTCAATTCATCATCACCTTCACTCCAATGGTCGTCTTCTCCTAAAGTATCAAGTTTGTCAATTTTCTTGACATTCAATTTCCAGAACTCATCAGAAACCATTGGGCTAATCAGCTCAAAACTTTGGCAGGCTCATCAATGGACCTTACTGATCTGAACTTATCAAGGAAATGTCTATATGGCTCAAGCAATTACAACCAAACTTGGTGCACATGTTCAGATGCTAGGTCCCAGCTTCACTTCACTACTTTGGATATTTTTACACTAGGGTGCCCCACAATTGTGTGTGTTCATCATCATCTACAGAGATTCATATGAAATTTGGTTCCCATAAGTTAAGTCATGACTCAGTGGTTGAATAAAATTGGGGAAAATTGCCTAACGTGGGCGTAGCTCATTACATCAAATCTTAATTTCTAGACCTTTCAAATTCCAACTTCAAAATATCTATATATATATCTATCTAAATAAACCACCGGCACATCCTACAGAGCTGAAATATTTTTCACCTCTGAATTGTGATTTAAGTTTGCCTCACTGCAATCTATGGTCAGTTCAGAAATCTGTCACTCTTGGCCCAGACATTATTTGCATCACATTTCAAATGTGTTTAGATATGTCAATTTGTGAGTCAGCAGTGACATTGAGTGTCTTACTGTAATTTATACTGTATGCATGACTTTTTTTTATTTCACCAAATATTTATTATTTATTAGTATTCAACAATACCAGAAGAATTATGTGTGATTTACTTTGCAGAATTTTATCACCAACACTTTGAGTTTTAAGCATTTTAAGTTTAAATAGACAAAGATATCACAGTATTGCATATGATGTAATGGTAACACTTTATAATACAACCTCAACTTATGGTGTTATATCATTGTATGAATCAATACATGTAAAATACTTACTAGTTCATACTGGTATTTAAAAGTAGGTACAAAGGAACAAAAGAGTAATGTTTGTGCAGAGACTGATTGAGACTATAAGTATTTGGATGTACTGGGTACCTACAGGGTGTTTTAAAGGGAAGGAGGAATGACTTATGTTGTAAGTATTTTGTACTGTAAGTAGGCTACTGGGTATTTCCGGGGTATTTTAGAGGAAAGGGGAGATAACTTATACTGTAAGTATTTAATAAGTACAACAACTGTATAAGAAGCATGTGATTGTTTTTCCCCTTAACCTAATCTATGTGACTTTGTGTTACGTATGAAATGTTATTCACCAGGCACTAATTTGTTCAGTATCATACAAAATGTTGTGTGAGTTACCTCTGCATGAGTGTGTTAGAAGCAGATGGAAAACCAAAACACTGACTGGTCTGAGTGGAGACTGAAGGGATAGTCCGTTTGTCTGGTGACTCATCCTGCAGATATAATTAATAAACCAGTGATACATTGAATTTAAACATGCTTTTGAATTGGTATTTAGGTCAGATAAGTCCCTCTGCCATTGCTGAGCAGGCTTAAAGGAGCACTCAAACTCCAAATTAGTACACCTCTGTAAGGTTGGCAGACTTGTGAGAGACAGCTTTAAATACAGAAAAAAGAGCAGCAGTAATGAGATATTTTGACTTTAAGTACGGAAGTTGAAACGTAACGTTGAGTACTTCTTACAAAACAGAATGTTTTGTTGTTTCATCTTTTTATGTGACTTGACTGATTTAAAAATGCAGATTTGAATCAACTAAAACAATCTGTACATATATGTAGTGTATGTCCCTGTATGCCAACACGGCATCGGCATTTCCTGCACACAAAGGCTATAAAATAAACTTTATTACTCTTTTATAAACCACTGAGATTAAATGCAGACTTACATTTATTCTAGAGGGTGATCATGTCTTTTAAAATAGAAGTTAAGACATTTAGAATAGACAAGAATAAAGTCAAAAGACGACGTACCTGCTGCGTGATGTTTCAGTCATTTTCCTGTGCTCAGTTTTACTGTGTGAGTGAACTTTGAGCCTGTTGCTGGATATTTGATCACTGGTATAAAATATTACAGCTTCAATGAACGCCAACAGGAGCAATGTCTCTCTGACAGTGGGGGTAGGGTCTTGAGGTTGTTGTTGGGTCTGTTATCTGACTGCAGGGGGCAGAACAGGACTTGTTTATTGGGTTCACACTGTCTGAAGCCAAACAACATCTACTGTGTTATACTTGATTTGTAAATTTAGTGCTGACTGTAGAAGCTCTTCCTCAAAGAATTCTCTCTGCAAAACAAAACATCGACTTGTCTTTCAGCTGTCAGTCAGGGTTTAGTCAGTCATGTCAACCGTCACCTACCCACAACACATGTGACACTGTTAATTTAAACAGTCAGTAATGGAGACAGGTGTCCTACAGTGCAGAGTGCTGCCCACCCCCACTTCCTACTCCCTAACTGCACTCAAAGAGAAGACCAAGCAGGAGGTTAAGGTTGGCATGATGTTCATGTCTGTAAAGAGTCTCAGCCAGCGCAGGTGTATCGAGACGTGCTGAGTCAAGAGCAACTTTCTGTAGCAGTTCATGGTTGGTGTCCTCTGAACCACATTCTGCTACACATGGCTGTGTGATGAAGCCACAGCGAGTTCGGCCCCCGCTTTTGTCTCAACATCAGATCTAAACTGAACAGGAAGAGGAAGCTCTTGTCTACAACTTCAGCTTTATTTCAGTCTGATGGTCAGTCAGCAGCAAGACAGCATGGAGGTTACAGCTCTCTGCGTCAGACTGTGTGAGTACTGAGTCTCAGCTTTAAGTCTTACATATTCCTGCATATGTCGTAGACAAGTGTGTGGGTGATAAACAGTTTGTATTCTTTGTCTTTGCAGTGATGCCTGTAATCATTCTGCTCAGTGTTCAGCTTTGGAACAGCGGTAAGACAGACTAAAGATATACAATTATTTTTACATGTTTCTTTTCTTCATCAAACAAGACATCTTATCACATGGCGGTCTGTGACCTATGTGTATTAATTTAGAAGCACCATTTGAAATTGGTTGGACATAGTTCAGGTGCTGAGGGTCTGGGCCAAGTTTCTTGAGTATTGTAGTTAATGCAGCAGTTTTTAGAGATGAGGGAACACAACCAGCGGTAAGCGAGGAATGTATGATCTCAGTTAATAAGCAGGACAAGGAAGGCAGGCACACTTTGGATTCACAAATAAGACCAGATTTTTCAGTAATGGTAGGACGTTTAAAAGTAGGTATGGAGGACACGAGCGAGCATGGATAAACAAATCAGGTGGACTGTGTATAGTATTGTTAGAGGAGGTCCGTGACTGCTGAATATTTTCACTTTTGGCATTTAAAAAGGTCATGAAGGTGTTACTTTGGGCATGTGAATACAGGTGAGGAGCAAGAATTTCAGAACAGGGTTCGAGGACCCTTCACCTGACGGATTAAATTTGCATATTTGCAATTTAGCTGTAGAAAGAGAATCCTTATAATGATGTACATGGTTAATTTACATGTATTTATGAACAACAAGGCCAGTATTATCACAAAGACACTCCAGGCAAAGGCCTTATGCTCTAAACTGGCATATTTCAGAAATTATCAATTGCACTGGAAAGGGCCGATAGATCAATACTGTTAATAAAACAGAGTGGAAGGGATTTGTTTGTTGAAAATGCTAGGTTGACATTAACAGACTGTAACATGTGGTCAGAAATGACCAAATCAGATGATTTGACAATTGAGAGGAATTTCTACCAGAGCAGCATATCAGATCCAGAATGTGTCTTTGGGAGTGTGTAGGAAAATCAGTATATTGCTGTAATCCAAAACCATCCATGCATGATGTAAAGTCCTTTGTGAGAGTGTGGTTGACATCATCCGTGTGTATGTTAAAATCATTGTTGAAGAAATCATTGTTGGTCTTGGGTGGTCAATAAAGTGGCCAGTGCAGTCGTGATTGGTCCATTGAATTGTCAGGCAATGGATTCAAAAGAAACATGCACAGACACAGGCGTATCATCTCCTGATATTGTGCATCATAACATAGATGTGTGCGCAGTGTTTAATTTGTGAAATCTTTTCCTCTCTGTGATTCTGTTTCAGATGCAGCTTTCCGTATCGTTCCAACCAGACTGCAGCTCTCTGCGTTCGAGCCTCTCTCTTTTCACTGTGAGGGTCTGGATGGGTCCACTCAGCTGAGAGGGGTCAGAAACACTGTGCAGTTCATTTCTGCATGTGATGAGAGAACCCTGGTCCTATCTTTTGGTAGAATTTGCATGATCAAAAGAGCCTATCCTGTCACGACTGAACTCAGACAGGAGGACCCAAATGCAAGACCAGGAGACAGATAGAAAGTTCACAAAAAATATTTAATGATGAGCACAAAAAAGCTGATGGACTGAGGGCAGTAGTAGGAATCCAGAAATCCACAGAAGCAGGCAAGGGCAGGCGTGAGGCCGATAACCAGACTGGCAGGATCAAAACCAGGTTTCCAGACAGACAGGCAGAGGCACCAACTAGAGACAGGCAGAACTTGGTCAACGAGACAGGCTGGATCATTCACAGTAGGGCAGGAAATCAGGCTGAGGCACATGTGAGGAAAAGGCGAAAACAGGGTTACCGTAACAGGCAGGGTCAAACACGGGGAGACAGTCCATAGGCAAAGGTACCGGCAGGGGAAAGGCAAGGCTCAGGAAACAGACAGGCAGGATGATTTGCAGGCAGGCAGGAGGAATGCTGGAAAGTAACTCACAAACGGACAAATACGAACTGGCAAACACAGGAGGGAGCACATGGTTTATATACACACAGGGAGAGGGAGATAACGAGACACAGGTGAAACACATTAGGGTGGGGGAAGGTAATCACATGAGCGGGAAAGGAGGGAACAGGAAGTAAAGACACCAGACATGACACAAGAGGGAGGATGACAAAATAAAACAGGAAATGACAGGACAAACACCAAAACACTACTGCCTGGGGGCAGTTGTGACATATCCAGCAGACAGCGGAGAATACTGGTGTGAGACTGAAGCAGGAGAGAGAAGCAACAGTGTCAACATCTCTGTCACTGGTAAGGAAAAGTTTCTATGAGAAGTCTTTGCATGAAATTCTTCAGATTATCTTAAAGAAGAGACCACAAGATGAGCAAACAAATGTATTTTAGAGAAAACGCTTTTGTTCAGCTGGTTCAGTGATCCTGGAGAGTCCTGTCCTCCCTGTGGAAGAAGGCAAGAATGTCACTCTGAGCTGCAGGAAGAAGATGTCTTCTTTACACCTGACAGCTGACTTCTATAAAGATGGCGTCCTCATCAGGAGCAGCTCTACAGGAGAGATGACCATCCACAGTGTTTCCAAGTCTGATGAAGGACTCTACAAGTGTCACATCTCTGGAGCTGGAGGATCACCAGAGAGCTGGATGGCTGTCAGAGGTGAGACTCTACACTGTTTAAAATGAAACTAGCCAAATGTAATTTTAGGATCAGTGTTCAACTTGTGCTCCAGCAGCTCTCAGAGACAACCTGTTACATACTGTTAATACTGTCATGATGTTACAGCAGATATGTCCTCTTGTCTCTGCAGCTCATCACAGAGAGACTTGTTCCTCCTCAGACCTCTTCATACGCATCCTCCTGCTCTGCTCCTGCTGCACTGTGGGAAACTCAGAGTTAAAAGTAATTTATAGTCATGAATAAAGGTAACTGACTGATTAATGAAGCAGAGAAAATCCCATCAGGCTCTGTGTGGTAAATCTGCCTGAGCTGAAGAGATAAACTTTGTTTGCTCACTTTTAATTCTGTTCATGTTGGGTGTTGGTTCACTGTGAGGTATCAAAACTCTCTGTGTCACATGTTCATACGTGCAGTGACTGTTTGACTTTCTGACGCACAGAAAAGGTTAAACCACAGAGGCACTGATGCATCAGCTATTTTTAAAAACCGAGCTCTCTGTTTTCTCAGTATATGTTCAGGTTTATTTCGACTAGTTTTAGATGCTGGTGTTAATTTGAGCCTCTCACACACAGACCACGTGAGAAAATATATGTCATGTCTTGTGTTTGTACAGTTGACCCTTCACTTAGCACCGCTCCCTGACGCAGACTGGCCAATCATGACATAGCATCAGGCCGGCTCAGACCAGGGTCCCATAACAACACAGCTCTAATGCAGTCGTTTCAGATTTCCTTCATTTTCAGGCTGGTTTTGTGGATGTGGAGCTAAATGTTGTGCCTGGGGCACGTCGTGTATTAATAAAACTCGTTACCTGGAGAGGTTGGAAAAAGATATACGTTTCTTCCCTGTTCCAAAACCAAAATCAAACCCTGAAAAGTGTAGGGTTAGCTAGCTAGCTACTGAAGATATAGCCTACTGAATGTATACACATGCTGCTTTTGCTTTGTAATGATTATAACAGTGAAACAAAGACCGACCCTGCTGTACAGGAACCAGTGAAGGGAAGCAGGGAAACTTTGCTGATATTGAACCAGCTGTGTGTCATCACAGTGTGTGCAGATGAACGTTGTTTAACTTCACCTAGAGATCCTTCCCGTCCAGCGGCACCGTTCATCTGCACACACTGCGATGACACACAGCTGGTTGAATATGAGCAAAGTTTCCCTTTATATTCATTGTCTTGTGTGGCGATCAGCAGTGATGTGGTGGTTCACTTTTACACTGTGATCTGTAGCCTATAGTTCGGCTTTAGCTTCTAACTATCTTTGTCTTTTTAACCTGTTGTTGCTGCTGAGTCAGTTTGACATCCTGGATATATCCTTCAAACACAGACTGTAGACCCCTCTGTCTGCTTCTCTCTGGAATCACTCTTTCATTTCTCCAAAAATATGATCCTATTTCTTCAGTTAGTTACAGTATGGGCTCCATGCTATACTCTGACAGCTTGTTGGACCATCACAAAGGGGCGGGGCTTAGCAAAAGGTCAGTTCCATATTTTAAAAGTTAACTCGTGTCTTGAGGAATCGATGTGAACTTCTGGTCATCAAACAGCCTGATACTTGTTTTTTCTTTTTTTTTTTTACTCTTTATTAAAAAATAAACATGTTTTATTACATCAAAGAAAAAATGTTTTGGCTTGGCTTTAAATGGATTTAAAAATTAATATGTGTCAATGCAAGTATAAAAATAAGCACCAACATCTGGCTGTTGATCTGTCAACAACACACACGCAGAGTAAAGACATCTAAATTCACATTAAACATTAGATTTGATACAAAACACATAATAACAAGAATCTTTTCAGCTCTGATTATTTTGCTGTAGAAACATGACAACAGTGATACGACCTCATCAAAGTTACATTTGTGTTACACCATGGAGTTATTCAGTTATATAAAAAAAATTTTTCTCCATTGATTCTAAACACTTTATGAAACGTTCATGACCCTCTAGGACAAAGCCATCAGCAGAGTCATTTCTCTACAGGACACTTTGATATAAATCTGAGTTTGGGGGATTTCAGAATCAAATGTTTGAGTTTTTACTGATAAACTGGAGGTGGTTTCTTTGTAAAAAAAATATATATTGCATCAAAACTTCAAGTCATGCTTCACAAACACAACGTGAAGCACAAAAATAGAATAAAACCCCTGCATTTGACAACACAACATATTTTGTGAGTTTTTCAATGCAAAACATTTTTAAAAAATCAACATACATTCAGTTTCTTCAGGAGGAGTGTGTTGTGCTTTATGTATGATGTGCTTTGTGTTTTCAAGTTTCTTGAATTGTGGTACAGTTTAACATTTCAGCGTGTATCACTGGTATTATGGATGTTAACTGTCTTCGTAGTGCTCTCTGGACACGCTCTGCTGCTCTCAGATCCAAGGTCACTTCCAGAATCTCAGCTGCTATCCTGTTGGAAATGATAGTGGGTTTTACGTTTGCAAATGTCATGTCATGTATCACATCATAGACTTTAAAACCTACAGTAACCAAACTCTGAAGAGCAGGTTTAGAGTCTCTTCCACAACTCAGAATTGAATACAATTAAAGAGAAGAGAGATGATAAGGCAGCTGAGATGAACCTGTGTGTCCTTGTTCTGCAGATCCTCATTTAAGGTCTTCTTTTTCTCCAGAAACTCCATCCTCTTCTCCTCACACCCTGGAGCCAAGAAGGAGCAGAGGGATGAAGACAGTGTATTTGATTAAATACATTTACACATTGCTTCTTTTTCAGGAAACACCAATGTGAGAAATGTGACAGAAAAAAGATGAACCTGTCTGTCCTTGTTCTGCGACTCCTCCTTCAAGGTCTCTAGTTCTTTCTCCAGCTCTGTGTTCTTCTTCTTCTCACCCTGGAGCTGAGAGGTAGGAGAGAGATGAAGAGAGACATGGTGTATTTGTTTAAGTACATTTACACATCACTACTCAGGAGAATTAGAAGTGTGAAATGTGAAAGGCAGATAAGATGAACCTGTGTGTTATTTTTCTGCAGCTCTTCCTCCAAAGTCTTCAGTTTCTTCTCCAACTCTGTCTTCTTCTTCTTCTCATCCTGGAGCTGCTTCTCAAACTGAGACGTAGGAGCGGGATGAAGAGAGACACTATTTGATTAAGCTGATTTTCACATCACATCCCACTCAGGAGTAGTTAATGTGAGAAATGTGTTTTTTATTCTTTCCAGTAGTAACTCTTAAGTGGTTAAGAAGTAGTAGCAAATTGACTGATCTGATTGTGTTTGATATTTATGTATTGAAAGCACACATTCTGATTTAAAATTGTTTTAAGTCATTAAACTAACTGTATCCTCATGAACTAAACACTGCACACGTTCATTTGGAGATTGGTTTTACTTAAACATTCACAAATCAGTTTTAGGTTTAAGGTTAGTAAGTTAGTTAGTTCGTTAGTTAGTTTGTTTTAAGCTACCCGGGAAAACATTTGGAGAAAACATCACTGGCTGGTATATTCTGAAATTTAAAGGTGATAGTTACCAATTTTAATGTAGCAGTGGTGATGATGAAGTTTAATATCTGTCATATGATAATAATGAATAAAGCCAACCTAAATTAATTTATTAATGTAGGAAGAACAAAGTGAAGCTGTGACACATTTAAAGATGGAAACAGATCAGTGTGATGAGGAGAAGATACAGAGAGAAAGAGTTGAGCAGACATGTCAGTCAGATTCACAAAGTTAATAATAATCATATTAACCTCTCTTCTCTTGGTCTCCAGCTGATTCTTCAGGGTCTGCACTTCACTCTGAGCTTCCTCTTGTCCCTGTGGGACCTGCCTGATGGTTTCAGGTTGTTTTCCTTCCATCTGGCAGTGAAAAGAGACAACAGGAAGATTTGATCAGAATCAGAATCAGAATCAGTTTTATTGCCAAGCAGGTTTTCACATACAAGGAATTTGGCTTGGTGTATTGGTGCATAACAAAGAGTATAAAATATATAAAAATATAGAGTAATTAGGAGCATAAGTATAAAAAGGAAATACTATTAACAATTAAATATAAAATCTGAATGCAAATAACAATAATATAATAACAATATAAAAAATATGTACACTGTAAATATGAATAGGGTTGTGCAAAGTACAGATGTGCAAAATCAACAGAATGCAGTGTGTGACAGGTGAATGACCAAGATGATGAAGAGATGTCCGACTGTGTGTTACAGAGGGGGTGGGGGGCGGAGTAGGTGGGGGTCTCTGGTCTTGTTGATGAGGCCAGCTGCAGATGGAAAGAAACTGTTTTTGTGGCGTGAGGTTTTGGTCCTGATGGACCGCAGCCTCCTCCTTGAGGGGAGAGTCTGAAAGAGTTCGTGTCCAGGGTGGGAAGGATCAGCCACAATCTTTCCTGCACGCCTCAGAGTCCTGGAGGCGTACAGGTCCTGGAGGGAAGGCAGATTGCAGCCAATCACCTTCTCGGCGGAGCGAATGATATGCTGCAGTCTGCTTTTGTCCTTGGCAGTGGCAGCAGCGTACCAGATGGTGATGGAGGAGGTGAGGATGGACTCACTGATGGCAGTGTAGAAGTGCACCATCATTGTCTTTGGCAGGTTGAACTTCTTCAGCTGCCGCAGGAAGTACATCCTCTGATGTGCCTTCTTTGTAAGGGAGCTGATGTCCTGGGTGATGGTGGTCCCCAGGAAGTGGAATGACTCCACAGTGACTGAGGAGTCATTCAGGGTGGGCGGGGCTGGGTTCTTCCTAAAGTCTACAACCATCTCCAGTGTCTTAAGAGCATTGAGCTCCAGGTTGTTCAGCCTGCAGGTCACCAGCTGGTCAATCTCCCACCCTCACTGGACTCATCCCCGTCAGAGATGAGTCCAATGAGGGTGGTTTATGCAACATAATCATAAAGTAAAAACTCAGCTTCTAATAATAATGTATAATTTAACAACATGCTAATAAATGAGTAAAAGTCAGAAGAACAAAGTGCAGATGTGAGACATTTTAAGATGGACTGAGGACAAACAAGACTGGAAACAGATCAGTGAGAGAGAGTTGAGCAGACATGTCAGTCAGATTCACAAAGTTAATAATAATCATATTAACCTCTCTTATTTTGGTCTCCAGCTGATTCTTCAGGGTCTGCACTTCACTCTGAGCTGTGACCTTTAACTGTGTCTGCACCTGGAGCTGTTTGATGGTTTGACAGTGAAGAGAGACATGGAGGAAGACTAGATGAGAGACATGGAGGAAGACTTGATGAGAGACATGGAGGAAGACTAGATGAGAGACATGCTGTCTATCAGCCATATGAGTGATTATTCAACACCATCACAGCTGAGGTAAAAACTTGATGTGAATCATTCAGTGTGTGAGTTGATCCCAAAGAGAGTTATTTTCCCAGTATTCACCGGCTCATTATACATTATCCAGCTTATTACACAGCTAATTATCAGTTACATAAATAATGTTGTCTGCCTCCGCGAAGTGCATTAAAACCAACCGGATTCAACAACTTTTGGTGAAAGTTTTGTACTCACCCAGGCTTAGTGGACTGAACTGAGGCATAAAACTTGCGTAAAATGTCATTAAGCATGACTGCCAAGTGTGTACTCAATTCCGGGTGCTTTTGTTTTTGGCAGAGAAAGTCCGTCAGTATAGTAGTAGTAGTACAGTACAGTATAGTACAGTAGCCCATTTTGTTGTCTTTTTTGTAGGCTATTTATCTTTCGCCTCCTCTATCACTTGAAGCTCTTCAGGTGTCAGTTCCTTGTGCCATTTTTCGCTTGTTTTTTTTCTTTCCTTCTCCATTTCTTTTTCTTCAACGGCATCCCATTCCTAAAAATCCTTGTAGCTACTCTCCAAATAAGTTAAAAGAAATGTTAAAATCCGCCACTTCTGTTTGTTTTTTCCCTCAGAAGTTGTTTGACAGCTGCAGTGTTGCATGGCAGCATCCCTAGCACCGCTGGGCTACATAGCAACTGTGTAATGACCGTTGCTACTACGGTCATTACACAGTAATATCAGACTGCTGAATGCCGCGACTGACCAATCAGAATACAGCATTTAGTAGAGCCGTGTAATAAATAAAAATAAATACCAGTTAAATACAGTGACAGTGATGAAAGTAAAGTGATGAACCTCTTGTGTCTTCTTCTGCAGCTCCTGTTGCTTCCTCTGAACTTGTCTCTCAGCTTCTTCTCTCCTGGTGTGTTCATCCTGGAGCTGAGTTTAGACACATGATCTTTGATTAACACATGTAAGGGAACATGACAACAGTGACACATGAACTCTTCACTACACACACACTCTGCTCCTCTTACTACTGTAGGTTTGAGACTCTGTAACAAACATCTAAAGATAATTGTTGAAGCTTGTTATTTGTCTCATATTTGATTTGTATGTGTGTAACTCAGGAGAATATAAAGAGAGAAATGTGACAGGAAGGAGAAAAGATCAACCTGTGTGTCCTTCATCTTTATGTCCTGCTTCAAGGTCGTCACTTCTTTCTCCAAGTTTGTATTTGTCTTCTTCTCCTCCTGGAGCTGAGAGGGAGGAGAGAGATGAGGAGAAACATTGTATTAGATGAGGAACATTTACACATCACTACTGACTCAGGAGAATATAAAGAGAGAAATGTGTTTTTCCTCTGAACAGGTCAGGAAGTAGTTGTTGTCAGCAGCAGGTTGGTTGAATCACACACATCACACATTATCACACTGATCACAGCTGATACCAACCACAGCACACTGAACACAACACTGACAGAGAGGACTGTGTGTGTGTGTGTGTGTGTGTGTGTGTGTGTGTGTGTACCTCTGTCTGCAGCTTCCTCCACTCTGAGGTCTTTGTATCCAGCTGACGTTTGGTCTCAGTCTCCTGTCAGACACACAGACAGACACAGACAGACAGACAGACAGATGTTGATGTCAGAGCAGGAAGTGTAGTGACAGTGTGACAGAGAAGCTGAACACATCTGGACTGTTGAACCTTCACACTGTGTAACATGTTTCTAACCTTTGTGTTCCCTTTAAAACTGACTCACCTCATTCTCATCATTAGCTCTCTGTTAACACACACTCATCATGTTTTTTTTAAATGAATCTTAATGAATTATTTTGTTGGTTTAGTTTTGTGTCATTGCTGTCTCAAGCTACTAGAGAAAACTATTCAGAGAGCGTCACTGACTGAAACATGCTGCAATCTGAAATACATTATTAAACCAGTCATTTACATGTTTATCTGTTGTGTTTATGGTCAAACGTGATCCTTTTATTCATTGAGAAAATGACATTTCTCTTTTCGTTCAAACATTTAATTTCCCACCTTTTCTTGCACTTTAAATCACAGCTTGGTGACAACAAGGAAACAGACAAGTTTAATTTCTGTCATATGATAATAATGTATAAAACCAACTCAGTTTAACAGTGTGACAATAAACCAGTAAAAGCAGGAAGAACAAAGAGCAGCTGTGACACATTTAAAGATGGAAACAGATCAGTGTGATGAGGAGAAGATACAGAGAGAAAGAGTTGAGCAGACATGTCAGTCAGATTCACAAAGTTAATAATAATCATATTAACCTCTCTTCTCTTGGTCTCCAGCTGATTCTTCAGGGTCTGCACTTCACTCTGAGCTCTGTCCTTTAACTGTGTCTGCACCTGGACCTGTTTGATGGTTTCAGCCTGGTTTCCCTCAAACTGTGAGTGAAGAGAGACATGGAGGAAGACTAGATGAGAGACATGGAGGAAGACTAGATGAGAGACATGCTGTTTATCAGCCATACTAGTAATCATACAACACTATCACGCCTAAGGTAAAAACCTGATCTGATTGATTTAGCTGTGAGTTGATCCCAAAGAGCCTCCTGCAGTTTTTCAAACCATAAAACAGCTGACTCACTGGAAACACTCAGCTGTCTTCTGTTGTTATTTACATGTAAACTGTGTTTAACTGCTTCCTGTTCTGTAGTTTATGGTGCACATTTATGTTCTTACTTCAGTTGGTTTCATATTGAATATGCAGAAATAAAATAAACAGTTTGAGGCTTTGACAGGAATCAATAATACAGCCAAAATGTGAGAAGAGAAAAACACATTTGAATAATTAAATAACTAGGTGGCTGGAAACAAATCAATGTGTTGATGGAAAGTTAAGAACGTCAGATACGTACATGGATGACTGAAGGTTATTACTTGTCTCATTTGATTGTGATTTGTGTTAATCAGGATGATGTAAAGTAAGAAATGCAACAAGTAGGTAAGAAGATGAACCTGTGTGTTCTTGTCCTTCAGCTCCTGCTCCAAGGACTTCACCTTCTCCTCAAACTCCTTCCTGCTCTTCTTCTCCTCCTGGAGCTGAGAGGGAGGACACAGATGAAGAGGGACATCACATTTGATTTAGTACACTGCCTTACTGTTTGGATAGATGTTTTCTCCACACATATTTGATTTCTATGAATTACTCAGAAGTAATAGAAGATCAACCTCTGTGTCCTTGGTCTGCAGCTGCTGTTTCAAGGTCTTTACTTCCTCTGCAGAATTCATCCTGCTGTCCTCCTCATCTTGGAGCTGCTTCTCCAACTGAAAGGTCAGAGACAGAAGAAGAGAAACTTTGTATTTGATGAAGTACAATGCAGTACTGTCTGGATAGATGTTTTCTTTAGATTTATTTCAGTAGCTGTTTTTCTAATCAGTTAAAAATCAGTGTCTCAGCAAGTTTCACATATATTCATTTTCATTTTAATCCTTTTTGATACACCAGCCTCTCCAGCTCATAAATATTTATTAGTGATATGTTTTCATTTATTGGTTTATTCTCTCTTAGCTCATAAACAACAGCGAGGGACTTCAGCTTTCATGTTTTGGTTTCAACCTTTGCTTTGGACACAATCTGCTTTAATGAAGGACTTTCCCCCTGTCTGCAGACTACATGATGAGTGGAAGACAACATATAGGACATGACTGTGACACGCTGTAAACATTAAGCTGTCTTCTGTTTTTCTTTAGATGTGTTTAACTGCACATTTTTTTTAGTTTATTAGACACACATCTGTTGTTATTGTTCTTTGTTTCATATAGTTAATAAATGAAAATAAAATCAACGATACAAGCTTTCAGTGAGATAGTTGTTCCAGTCAAAGACTGACAAGAACAAAGTGCAGTGGAAAAATAAAAATGAAGGGGAATTGATAAGAAGTAACAGGGTGGCTGGAAAGAAAAAAGAAATCAGTGAAGAAGAATACAGAATACAATACATACCTTGTGCTCCAGAACCGTAACCTTGTTCTCAGCTTCCTCCCTCCTCTGCTGCTCCTCCTGGTACTTCTGCCTGGAAACTAACCACTTGAACGAGAGAGAGGAGAGAAGCCAGAAGGTACGTGTTCTTAGTGAGTCTGAACAGTAACATCAGAGTCAGAGACTCGCAGAGTTGAACTGAACTTTTTTTTTCCCAGTGATTTGTGACTCCAGCTGTGCTGTGAACCAGCCTGTTAAAACTGACCTTCACATATTAACAGTGGTTCCTCCTTATAGGCAACTAGACAGAGAAACTATCAAGCCTCTAGGTTTTATTTGTGCATCTTATTCAGAGGAACTGTATATAAGTTATTATTTCTTTGTTTATTGCCAGTGGGTGGGTGGATTCTCTGTTGCCTACAACAACCTGTGGACTGAGTCTATGTAAAGGAATCACGACAGACTTTTTTTTTTGAACGTCCAAAGGATGCGTCCTGAGGGCCGTCATGACTTCAGCTCTGCTACAGTGCTAACAGTGTGTAACACCATCTAACATAGCTACACTGGTTTATCATCTTATTATAACTAACACATTAATTTATTCTTCTACTTCATCCTTTCATTTACATCTTGTACATTTTTTGAAGTTCATCAGTTTTTTTACCTTTCTATGTGCTCTCCGGCTTGGGAACACAAACAAATACCTCTGGCCTTTTAGATCAAAATGTAATGTTCCTGCTCTTGTCTTTTCTCCCTCCACTGAAAGTGTCCTGTTTGTTAACTCACATGTTTGCTCTTCTTTTCCTCTTCTCCCTTCAAAGACTTCATTTCTTCTCCAGAGGGATTCTCCCTTCCTCCTGTATCACATTCATCTGAGGGGCTTCTCTTGGTCTCTGTGTCAAACAAAGGCAGCAGAGTTAAACTGTTAAACACATTAAAGTGCATTTTATAAATGTATCACAGCACAGAGACATTTCAGTCTAAACTCAGCTAAGACATGTGACGGTTTCAGTGATTGGATATAAAGTAAACAACAAATGTCATTTACATGATGGCATAATTCATATCACTATCTCCAACCTGTAAAAATAACTTGACTCTAATGAATCTGTGACTTACTGGTTCTGTTGTTCCTCAGTTTACACACAAAAAAGACAAGTAACAGAATCAACAGGATGCAAACAGCTGCCAAACTAACAGCCAAACCAGTGATGGTGGAAGAAGAACTGGACTGGACCTTAAAGAAATCATCTGAAATGATAAAACAAAAATAAGATGACATCTATATAAAGCTGGAGCTGTTTGAAACTGAAACAGTGACCACATGATAAAGATGTACATTGTTTACCTGACATAGAGATGTGTGTCTCTGTGGTCTGGTTGATGTTCCTCTGTTGGACTCTACAGGTGAAGCTGTTGCTGTGTCTCTTCTCCACAGTCACTCTGCTGCTGACAGTATAGAGGTCATCAGGACCTCTGACTGTCTCTGTAGGTCCAGCAGAGAGGAGGTTTCCCTCACCGTCCAGCCACAACACCTCAGGCTCTGGATACCAGCCTGCAGACTCACACTGTAACACCACTCCTCTCTTGTCTCTGTCGATCCCTGCTAAACTGATGACAGGTGAGGACACAGCACCTGATGATGAGTAAAAGGGAAACAGTTAAACAGCTGTCAGTAACACAATCACCACATTACTGATAACAAAGATGCACAAATGTAAAATCCATGTCATGATCTCTTTTGGCGAGGCCTCTAAACCCAGAATATATTAAAATAATGATTGTTTCCAGCTGCCACATTTATCGTCACCCAAACATTTGTTTGCTGTGTTTGGCGAGATAAGAACATTTTATGAATCATGAACCCTAACGTAAGATGAATTCTGTGCTCAGATCTGTGCTGGTTTGTACATCCGATGGATAAATGAGGGCCGATGTGTCTGTTAAACTCTACTGGGTGTTATTTACATTAACCAACTGAAAAACAATGTTTTTCCAATGGCACCTATGAGCTGTTCTTAAAAATATTAAATGTTAAATGTTGGGATGTTTGATGACCATGGTTGTGCTCTTCATCTCTCAGCACCAGTGGCTGAAAGCTCTGTTGATCCCACTACAGTTCCTCTTTGGATGCACAGACTACACTGTAGATACTGAATGTGTCCACTTACCAACAACAAGCTCAACAAAAGAGTCTATTTTCATTTTGGGAATGAAGCATCTGTATCTTCCTGCATCAGAAGGTCTCACATCAGAGAGTTTCAGTGAAATGTTTCCTCTCTTCAGTTCATCACTAAACAGAGATGTTCTTCCTTTGTAGGATGGATGTTTAGTATGTGCGAGGTCCTGGCCAAAACGCCGCACATAGACAAATCTGGGGTCCAAGTCAGGTCTTGTCCACTCCAATGTCATGGCAGCAACGTCCGCTGCAGGTTCCAGGTGACATGGCAAGATGATGTCATCACCAACCGTTGCCACTATTGCCTGAGGTGAACCGATTAACTGAGTCTGACCTGGAGAGAAATAGATGTGTTTATTCATTCCTGCAATAAGAAGTACTTAAATCTTAAATGATGGATGGATGGATGGATGGATGGATGGATGGATGGATGGATGGAACTGATCCCAAACTGTGAATTGACAGCAGCAGGTCATCAGGACATTGCTCCCAGCCCATTCACACTCCAAAGTCTGTCATTTCAATGTCATACACCAACGCCAAAAGCTAGTGGTGGTATGATACGTCGCAGGGTGGCATCAGTTTACAATGTGGCCAAACTGAAACTTTTGTTGTGTCATGATACGCTGCAGTTTGGTCAGATGGCACCTGTTGTGTCAGGATGATACATGGACTGATGGATACGCAGAGGATGTAGGATACTTAGCTTGTGATATGTGATGACTTGGGATGAGAGCGTGTTGCAACAACACTGACCTAAAGCATGAGAAATGTTTACTCTTCTCTAACTTTCATCCACCTGAAGGTGTAGATTGTGTCACTTAGTAGTAACACTTATCTGTAGACAAAGCAGGAATGTTTACATATGGTTGGAGATGCCACTGAAAATCTCAAGCACTTTTGTTTTCAGGCTCTGCCCTTTGTGCTTCAACTCAACTGATGACATTAATTTTGCCCTCAGAGGAAATGTGTTTGAGTAACTGAAGAGCCAGTGCCCAGAAGTACTTAAACCTTTTGTTAAGTGGTATGTATTGATATGATTTTGTAATCATGTCTGATTTGAGGCCTCACTGTGACCTTGAGCCTGTATTAGTGTGTGAGTTACCTGTCACAGAGTGTGTGAGGACAAGATGGAAAACCAACACACTGAGGGGTCTGAGCTGAGACTGAAGGGACAGTCCATTCCTCTGACGAAGCATCTTGAAGCTCTGAGGATCAAATGAAGGCAGTGATACATTAGATAGAAAAATATGTTGTGGGATCAATGTTGTGGCAAAATTACTAGTGCAGACAAATATAAAGTCGTTCCTGGGCAAGTTTTGTGGTTGTGGAGACTTGGCTAACTTTACCTAGCAATGTCCCACTGGAATGAATAAAGTCCACTCTATTAAAATCTTTATCCCTTACAGCCCTACACCTGTGACAACACCTTCACTGGCAGCGCACTTTATCACTACTGATATCATGACAATGTGCCCATGTTACGCAGTTTCACTTTCATCATTTACAATATTAGGTAAATATGGTACAAGTAAAATGCTAAATACGTTCACTTTTCTTGCAGACACGGCAACAACTTTTGACGAATCCTTCAAGTGCTTTCCTTGATACAAAGTCCAACAACTCCTATAAAGATTATCAAGAAATTGATTTGACTGTTTGGTGTCAAAACCACCTGTTCAAATCATCAAAACATATCACAGACTGATTGAATTGGAAATGATCAAGTCACTGTTTTTTATCGTTTGAAACAACTTTCATAGACTATTGGAACTTTTTACAGAAGTTTTATAAACGGCCTGTTACCAAGTATCACTACAGACCCGTGTCATTGACAGTAAAGTGACACTGTGATTTACAGTATAAGTTGATTGAAACGTGTAAAATAGGTAAAAATACATTAAGAAGACGACGTACCTGCTACATGGTGCGTTGTTCTTTCAGACTGCCCCGCCTAAGTCTGTAAATCATTGACAGGGTGTTGCCTTGGCTCACCTCTTTATCTTCAGAGTGCTGCATTAGATTCAGTTTGTATCACAAATGATGTAGTAACAGCTTACTCATCCCCCCTAAACTTCCTTGAACCACATTGTTGAAATACATGAATTAGAATATGTACATATGACTCACAGTATATACGTGAATAAGTAAAACTTTAAACACAGCATGGTGATTGGCTCTTCTTTCCTACACTTAGTTTCACTTTGAGTATATGTGTGAACAGGTGAACTTTGAGACTGTTGCCATGGTAACCGATCTCTAATATATTACAGCTGCAACCAGCATTATACATGGACATACTTAATCTGTGAGTGAAAGGTGTGCATCATGTTTATAGCATTTATATCATTTTATGTTTGTGCCCTTGTTGACGTCGCAGAGTTGGTTGCTGCATCCCAGAACATCAGCAGCAGACACAGGAGGAAACCTAGCATGTAACATAAAGACAGGAAAGGCCACCAACAAAGCTGCAATATGTGACAACGTGAGATGAGAACATGTTGGAAATGAACCTACTCACTGACCCATGCTATTGTATTTGTCCACAGGGAAGCACTCAAGGATTTCTTCGAAGGCCCTAATGCTGAGGACTTGAACAGAAGGTATGGGTGAGCTGTAAGCACAGGAAGAGGAAGCTGTTACTACATACTTAAGTTGTGTGTCAGTGATGCTCTGACAGTCAGCAGCAAGACACCATGGAGGTCACAGCTCTGTGCTTCAGACTGTGTGAGTACCAACACTCAGGTTTTACTTCCTGTGTATCAAACCATCTCAGTCTGATATTTCACTGTGCTTCTTTGTTCATCCAGTGATGCTTGGAGTCACTCTGCTGAACACTTACGCTCAGAGAAGTGGTGAGTGACAAATTGAAAATCCTAAAGATGCTCTTTAACATTTTGTTTTTTAGTTTTTTCTTTTTGGTATCATTCCTTCATTTAAACAACCCTTTAATCTGACTCTATCCTCATGATGTACTTTAGGTTCCTACTGTTCTGACCAATTTCATATTTTGTGCAAAGATAAGTTTAATGAATTCATGTCCTTGATGTGAAACTAAACCAAAATGTATCATGCAAAATGTCCCCAGTGTAATCTGTCAGGTGCGGACACAGACTGTACAATGAACGTCATATTTTTGTAGTTTATAAAGTTCCTTTTGTGACGCTACAATTTCTGTGTCGGTTTCAGATGCAGCTTTTCTTCGCGTCACTCCAGACAGACTGCAGCACTTTGAATATGAGCCTGTGTCTTTTCACTGTGAGGGGATTCCTGGTCCCGTTAGGATGAAAATGATCAGGGATACTGAGCAGCAGGATCTAGTTTGTGATATTAAGAGGACGCCATCAAGGTCCTCCTGCACCATTGGTGAAATCTATAAAGGAGACAGTGGAGAATACTGGTGTGAGAATGACGGAGGAGAGAGGAGCAACACGGTCAACATCTCTGTCACTGGTATGTTTAAATGTTTATCAAAAGTCATGTTTCCAATCCATGAGATTAGCTTCTGATGAGAGAGAGCTAAAAGAAGAGATGATGACACTTTCACTGTTTAACTCCCACAAAGTCAGCAAACAGCTGCATCTCAGATGATTTCAGGGTAAGATATACAACCTTTGTTTCCTAGATGGTCCAGTGATCCTGGAGAGTCCTGTCCTCCCTGTGGACGAGGGTAACGATGCCACTCTGAGCTGTAAAAGAAAGACAACCTCCTCTAACCTGACAGCTGGTTTCTATAAAGATGGCGTCCTCATCAGGAGCAGCTCTACAGGAGAGATGACCATCCACAGTGTTTCCAAGTCTGATGAAGGACTCTACAAGTGTCACATCTCTGGAGCTGGAGGATCACCAGAGAGCTGGATGGCTGTCAGAGGTGAGACATGACACTGTTAAAAATGTGTCAGTGTTCAACTTGTGCTCCAGCAGCTCTCAGAGACAACCTGTCACATACTGTTACATGCTTTTGTCTCTGCAGCTCATCACAGAGACTTGTGTCCCTGTTCAGACCTCTTCATACATGTCGTCCTCGTCTTAAGGACGGTGTTCACCATAGTGATGGTGCCTCTGCTGCTGCTGCTGGTGGGACTGCTGCACTGTGGGAAACTCAGAGTTACAGTTGCACAAACATAACTGATAGTCATGTATAAAGATAACATGTCAAGATCATGAAGCACAGAGCGTCCCATCATGCTCACAGTCTGAGAAATCTGGCAGGTCATCAGGATGTTGTTCACCTTTAATCTTCACTTGTTTAGTTTTTGTATAAGTTGTGTGTGACTGTGAGGTATCAAAGCTCTCTGTGTCACATGTTCATACGTGCAGTGACTGTTTGACTTTCTCAGAAACAGAAAAGGTTAAACCACAGAGGCACTGATGCATCAACTATTTTTAAAAACCGAGCTCTCTGTTTTTAAAGTATATGTTGTTCTGTGTGTAGTTTTAGAGTCGACAGGTGCTGGTGATAATTTGAGCCTCTCAGACACAAACCACATGAGACAATGCATGTGATGTGTGCAGAGAGGCGTTCAGGAGGCTCTGCTGAAACAACAAACAGTTGTACAGGTTGATAATTTAAGAGTTAACTTGTGCCTTGAGGAATCTGTATCATCTTTAAACCAGTGTTTGAAGCATCCTGATACTTGTTTTTATCTTTATTAAAAACAGGAAACAGATTGTATCACAGAGCTGTAAACTACAGAAAGAATATTGAAACAGTTTAATTCAACAATATTTTGAAGCACAGCAAATGGTTAAAAAAGTCAAAGAATGTACAGACGTCACTCAAAGTATTGTATAAACACAGAACTTTATCTTCATGTGTTTATTTTTTCATAATTATTTACTGAGCTTAAGGACAAATGCTGTAAACATCAGCGCCAACATCAGGCATTTTGTCTCTCTATGACACTCACACACACAGAATAAGGACACCTGAAGCCATATTAAACATCAGACTTGATTTAAAAAACAACAACATAAAAACAAGAATCTCGAAAAATGACCACAGTGATACGACCTCATCAAAGTCACGTCTGTGTTACAAACTGGAGGTTTTCAATGAAAAAAAAAAGGTTTTCTGCACTGATTCTGAACAAAGCAGGAAGTTTATATACAACATGAATGGTGTGTTCACACTGAATGCAGCGTTGAAGAAGAAATGTTATAGAAAATATTTTTGTTTTCCATGTTATTTATAAAGGATAGTCTCACAGGACAAATAGGAAATATTTTGAAACTTGATATGTGTCAATGCAAATATTGTAAAAGTAAGAACAAACATCTGTCTTTGTATCTCTCGACACACACACACACACACACACACACACACACACACACACACACACACACACACACACACACACACACAAGCAGAGTAAAGACATCTAAATTCACATTAAACATTAGAATTAATACAAAACACATAATAACAAGAATCTCTTCAGCTCTGATCAGTCTGCTGTGGAAACATATCAGTGATGCAACGTTATCAAAGTTACATTTGTGTTACACCTTTTTTTTTTTTTTTTACAGTGTAAAGTTTAATAATTGAAGAGCAGTTATTCAATAAAAACATTTTTCTCCATTGATTCTAAACAATTGATGAAGCTTAAATGACCCTCTGAGACAAAACCATGAACAGAGTCATTTCTCTACAGTACACTTTGATATAAATCTTGTTTATTAGTTTGGGGGATTTCAGAGTCAAATATTTGAGTTTTTACTGATAAACTGGAAGAGGTTTCTTTGAGATGTTATACACCTTTATGTGAAGAGCCACGCCCTCCGCAATATTCATTGCCTTATAGAAGCTCAGTTTTAGTAAGTTTTCCAACTTTTGCCAAGAGGGAACTTTAGATATTGGTCCCTAGATTATGTTCACCCAGTTTCATGCAGATCGCTCAAACTTCCTAGGAAGAGATCCATTTGAAGTGTTTTTCAAAAAATTCATTCATTCATTCATTCATCTTCTAACCGCTTCATCCTCTTGAGGGTCGCGGGGGGGCTGGAGCCTATCCCAGCTGACATCGGGCGAGAGGCAGGGTACACCCTGGACAGATCGCCAGTCTATCGCAGGGCTGACACATAGAGACAAACAACCATTCACACTCACATTCACACCTATGGACAATTTAGAGTTATCAGTTAACCTGCATGTCTTTGGACTGTGGGAGGAAGCCAGAGTGCCCGGAGAGAACCCACGCTGACACGGGGAGAACATGCAAACTCCGCACAGAAGGACTCCCACGCCCGGGATCGAACCGGCAACCCTCTTGCTGTGAGGCGAGAGTGCTAAGCACCACACCACCGTGCCGCCCTCAAAAAATTCAAAATGGCGGAAAATCTATATAAGCGGAAGTTATGGGTTCTTGAGGCAAATGTGTTCCTCCTGAGGAGAGGCATCTCTGTGCAAAGTTTCATGTCTCTACGACATACGGGGCATGAGATATGCCCATTCAAAGTTTGACATTTTGATATAAATCAGTTTTTTTATGATCAAATTTTACATTTCAGCTTGAATCATTTTAGATCAGTGGTTCCCAACTGGTGGGTCGTGGTCCAACATTTTTTAAATAAAGTGAATATCTGGTGCAGAGATTTTATTTTGGAGGGCCATTTCCTGCTGTGGAGTGAGTGAATAATGGACAGCTACCTGACAGAGACAGCCAGCTGGCTTCACAACATGTTCAAACGCAAGAATGACAGTGACTATATTAAACTGTGTGGACTTTGAACCCTGTGGTTGGACCAGTTAGGAACCACTGCTACAGACAATAACTTTCTTTATGCTCATTTCTCAGTGTTAATCAGGATTAGATGTTACTTGTTACAGTGTGTGATGTCAGGTGATGATGGAAATCTCCAGCAGTGCAGATGGTGGTGACATGCAGCTGGTCCCATTGTGTGGTTAAAGTCCAATGTGTTGGAAAAAGACAACACATTAAGTTCAGTTGTAAAGTCGTGAGTACCAGGACCCAGCACTCTGTGGAGGCTCCGTGCTGCTCCCTGATCCACTGTCACTCCCAGAGTATTGGTCAGAATCCTGTTGGAAATGATTGAAGTTATTAATATAATTTTGATCTGTTATTAGGTATGATCAAATCTTGAACATATACAGCAACCAACCACTGCACATAGGTTTATCGTCTCATCAGCTACTCAAGCAACCAAAAATGACTTAATTCATAATTCTGTTTAAACTGGATTCAGTTAAACACCAGTTATTGGTGACAGCTGTCCTTTCTCCCAGAAACAGCCTTTAAGTGTGACCTGATGTCTAAATCTGTCATGAAATATACATTTTGATTTGCTGTTCTGTTTCTCTGCATGTTCTAAATTGTAATAACAATCATAACTGTCCTATAAATGATGTTTGTTCTCAGCTGCTGTATAATGTAGTTGTTCAATGACCTCGAAGGTGTCGAGTGTACATTTTCTTCTTTATTTTTTATCTTTAACACATAAATTAGTATTTTGCTTTCTCAGATTAATTATGGGGAGAATGCTGGGGACTGGAGAGCAGCTACAACACAGGGTTAACATTAAGGATGAATGCTTTTGGGGAGCATGAATGGTCAGTTTCATGATGTAAATATCGTTCACTGGAATAATTCCAGCTCACATTCAGTCAGATATTGTATTTATGGATTCTGACATTATTTAGCAACATTTTAAAAACAATTGTGATGTTTAATTAACAACGTATTGATTGATAACAGGCTGCTATCAATCAATATGTTGTTTATTGAATGTCAAAATTAGCAACAGTCAGACAAACTGCTGCTCAGTCACATCAGACAGTGTTTTAATATCTGAAGAACAAAGAGCAGCTGTGACACATTTAAAGATGGAAAGATCAACCTGTGTGTCCTTCATCTTTATGTCCTGCTCCAAGGCCTTCACCTTCTCCTCAAACTCCTTCCTGCTCTTCTTCTCCTCCAGGAGCTGAGAGGGAGGAGAGAGATGAGGAGAAACATTGTATTAGATGAGGAACATTTACACATCACTACTGACTCAGGAGAATATAAAGAGAGAAATGTGTTTTTCCTCTGAACAGGTCAGGAAGTAGTTGTTGTCAGCAGCAGGTTGGTTGAATCACACACATCACACATTATCACACTGATCACAGCTGATACCAACCACAGCACACTGAACACAACACTGACAGAGAGGACTGTGTGTGTGTGTGTGTGTGTGTGTGTGTGTGTGTGTGTGTGTGTGTACCTCTGTCTGCAGCTTCCTCCACTCAGAGGTCTTTGTATCCAGCTGACGTTTGGTCTCAGTCTCCTGTCAGACACACAGACAGACACAGACAGACAGACAGACAGACAGATGTTGATGTCAGAGCAGGAAGTGTAGTGACAGTGTGACAGAGAAGCTGAACACATCTGGACTGTTGAACCTTCACACTGTGTTCAACATGTTTCTAACCTTTGTGTTCCCTTTAAAACTGACTCACCTCATTCTCATCATTAGCTCTCTGTTAACACACACTGAGCATATTTTTTTTATAAAGCTTAATGAATTATTTTGTTGGTTTAGTTTTGTCATTGCTGTCTCAAGCTACCAGAGAAAACTAGTCAGAGAGCGTCACTGACTGAAACATGCTGCAATCTGAAATACATTATTAAACCAGACTGTTTATAAATCAGTCATTTACATGTTTATCTGTTGTGTTTATGGTCAAAGCTGATCATTTTATTCATGGAGAAAATGACATTTCTCTTTTCAGGCAAATATTTAATTTCTCACCTTTTCTTGCACTTTAAATCACAGCTTGGTGACAACAAGGAAATAAAGGAATTTAATTTCTGTCATATGATAATAATAATAATGTATAAAACCAACTCAATTTAACAATGTGGTTAGTAACAGTGAGAAGAACAAAGAGCAGCTGTGAGACATTTAAAGATGGAAACAGATCAGTGTGATGAGGAGAAGATACAGAGAGAAAGAGTTGAGCAGACATGTCAGTCAGATTCACAAAGTTAATAATAATCATATTAACCTCTCTTCTCTTGGTCTCCAGCTGATTCTTCAGGGTCTGCACTTCACTCTGAGCTCTGTCCTTTAACTGTGTCTGCACCTGGAGCTGTTTGATGGTTTCAGCCTGGTTTCCCTCAAACTGTGAGTGAAGAGAGACATGGAGGAAGACTAGATGAGAGACATGGAGGAAGACTAGATGAGAGACGTGGAGGAAGACTAGATGAGAGACATGGAGGAAGACTAGATGAGAGACGTGGAGGAAGACTAGATGAGAGACATGGAGGAAGACTAGATGAGAGACGTGGAGGAAGACTAGATGACAGACATGGAGGAAGACTAGATGAGAGACATGGAGGAAGACTAGATGAGAGACGTGGAGGAAGACTAGATGAGAGACATGGAGGAAGACTAGATGAGAGACATGGAGGAAGACTAGATGAGAGACATGCTGTTTATTAGCCATGGTAGTGATTATACAACACAATCATATGTATGACCAAACTGAACTCTAACTAAAAGCTCTGATTCATTCAGTATTTCACTTTCTGTTAAAGAGACTGCTGCTCAGTATGTCAGATTTTTAAACCACAGTTAATGGAGCATCTATGTTGTATGTTTCTGTTGTTGTAGTTTGTTTCATATCTTTAATAATCAAACATTTATTGAACAGCTTGTCAGTGAGCAGAAAAGGTCCATTTCTTCAAATGTTTTCAGAGGAAACAAACAATTAGACGTCTGGAAACAAATCAGTGTGTTGATGAGAAGACATACAAAGAAAGAAATGACAGGTAATTACATTCATACTTGTAAATGACCTAAATTACGATGTTTGTTCAGTTTATTAATGCTTTCTTGTGACCTATGTTGATTTTGTCTCATTTTGTGAAATTATAAAATGGGTGCTTTTATTTTGAAGGTGCATTTATTTTGAAGGCAGAATGCGGTAGGAAGTAAAAGACGTGCACGACAGTAGATGTTTACAAGTGCTTCTTCCAGACGAACGAAAATGCCATGCTTTTGTTAATTAGCACCTGGTTGAAAAGGGCACAAGCTCTTACGGTGTGTTCACAGCAATGTTTTGGAGCTACAAGTGTCATAAATAAAGATCTTGTGAACCATCAGTTGGAGAGTAAGACCATCATTCAACTGGGGATGCTACAGTAAGAGCTTCACCTCATCAGTCCCATCATGCCCCTGATACCCATGATGACTGCAGAGGGACTCGATGTGATGGTCTAAGGTTGTGACACTCCCAAAATGGAACCATCTGATAACTCAACTCTAGACAGTAGAGATGCAGACCAGACAATGGATGCCTGTCAGGCCAGCGAAGAGGAGGAACTTTGCTGCTCTGGTCGCACATGGAATCCCACAGAGAGGATGCTCGCATTTCAGAAGGAGGAGGCTCACAAAAAGAAAAAAAGGCTCATTCACCTTCATGATCAATGGAAGAACCAGGCACGCAAGGCTAGAGAGCAGCTACAGTCGGACATTCCTCTCTAGAGAAAAGTAAGGATGATGTTACTAGCCTCTATATGGAAATTAGAAGTCACCTGACTCCATCCAGTGAGACAAGACGTCGTATTGATGCCTGTGATGCGGTGACAAAGGACATTGTTAAAATTGCCTATGAGAGAATAGCAGATGTAGAAGATTATGACAGTGAGGCAGTAAAACAACGTCTTCGTGAGCTGCTTAATACAGACTACGCTCGCTCCATCTATGGATCTACAGTCTCACCTTCAAGCCAACACTCTGGTAACAGTTCCAGTCGACACTCTGTGAACTCCATTGTAGCAGCTAAAAGGGCAGGTGCTGCAGCAGAGTTAGCAGTGAAAGAAGCAGAGTATGAAGTGTTATTGGAGGAGGAAAAACAAAAGGAGAAGATTCAGCTCCTAGAAGAACAGCAGAAAAGAGATCTTGAAGCTCAGAAACGTGAGCTAGAAAGACTAAAGGCAGAAAAGGACATTAAAGCTGCACGAGCAAGACTGGTGGTCTACAACCAGGAAGTGATGCAGGAGGATAGTGTCTACTCAGCTGACCACAACACTAGAGGACAGCAGCATGTCTCTCCACAGCAACCGGTGTCCTCAGCTCCCATCCAGCAGCCCACTAATGTTCTAAATGCAGCATTACCTCCACAGACAGATGTGTCATATCTTGTGCAAGCAGTCCAAGATACTATAGCCATGAATAGGCTCCCAATGCCAGAACCATCTGTATTCACTGGTGATCCTATCCAGTTCATTGAGTGGAAGGCTTCCTTCACATCACTCATAGACAGAAAGAACATCTCGTCAGCAGACAAATTGCATTACTTGAGAAAGTATGTAGGAGGTCCAGCACGAAAGACACTTGATGGCATCTTTTATAGAAATGATGATGCTGCCTATAAAGATGCATGGAACCGTCTCAACCACAGGTATGGACAGCCCTTTATCCTACAGAGAGTGTTCAGAGAAAAAATAGCAAACTGGCCGAAAATCCAGCCAAAGGATGCTGAGGGACTCAGGACATTTGCAGATTTTCTACACGCATGTCAGGGAGCCATGCCACATGTTAAAGGCCTTGATATTTTGAATGACTGTGAGGAAAATCAAAAGCTGGTTCAAAAGTTACCTGACTGGGCAGCATCACGGTGGAACCGTGAAGTCACTCACGTTATGAAAGAAAGGCAGGAATTTCCAAGCTTTCAGGATTTTGTTACCTTCATGTTAATGGAAGCAGAGGTTGCTTGTAATCCCATAACCTCCTTTCATGCTATTCGCTCGTCAGAGTCACCTACAGACAAAGGTTATCTCAGAGAAAAGAAGACTAAATCCAGTGTTGTCCATACACAGACAGTTACAGAGACTGAAAACCCAGTGCAGTTAAGGACAGGTTTAAAGGTACCATGCATGCTCTGTCAAGACAGTAAACATCGGCTGCACAGTTGTCCTGAGTTCAAAGGGAAGTCTCTTGATGAACGACGAAAATATGTGAAAGAAAAGAAACTGTGCTATGGTTGCTTGAAGCCAGGGCATAGTGCAAAGGAATGCCGTCACAGACACTCATGTGACACATGCAAGGGAAGACATCCAACCTGCCTCCATGATGACAGCTTCTCTAAAGCCAGGCCAGTGTTGATCTCAACTCAGAGCACCACAAATGACGAAGCAGCAACCAAATTGTCTCTCAGTGTGGAGACTGAGGAGCCATCTTCCAACACCTCCATGATTGTGCCAGTATGGGTTTCCTCTGTCAGCAATCCAGGTATGAAAATGTTTGTTTATGCCCTGCTTGACACCCAAAGTGACACAGTCTTCATTGACCAAGAAGTTAGCCATAGCTTACAAGCCAAGGCACATCCTGTAAGGCTGAAGCTAACTACAATGATTGGAAAAGATGAATTAATGCACAGTGAAAGGGTCTCAGGTCTCAGAGTGCGTGGCTACAGCTCCACAATCCTCATTGATCTCCCTCCTGCCTACACCAAAGATTGCATACCAGTGAATCGAACACACATTCCTACTTGTGAAACGGCAAGGTACTGGAATCATCTCATCGCCATAGCAGATGAAATCCCACCACAGCTGGAGCGTGAAGTTGGTCTTTTAATAGGATACAACTGCTCAAGGGCACTGGCACCACGGCAAGTAATCTTGGGAGGGGACAATGAACCCTATGCAGTTCGCACAGATCTAGGGTGGAGTATTGTAGGTTGTTCATCCCCTCATCTTGATTCACCAGGTATCACCAATGTGTGCCACAGAGTTGCTGTCAGAGAGCTTCCTCCAGTGACTCCATCAGATGCTATCAAGGTTCTTGAGTCTGACTTTAAGGATGCCAGTAAGGATGGCAAGGCTGTGTCTCAGGATGACATACTCTGGAGATATTAAAGGACAGTATTCAGAAAAACATTCATGGTCATTATGAGATGCCACTCCCCTTTAAAGAGAGACCCTACCTCCCTGACAACAAGCAACTGGCCATTGTCCGGCTCAATCATCTTAAGAGAAAGTTGCTGAAGGATGAAACCTACAAGGAGCATTATATGAAGTTCATGAGTGAGGTAATTGAAAAGGGTGATGCAGAAGAAGGTCATGACAAGGGAAAGGAAGGAGAAAGGTGGTATATCCCCCACCATGGGGTCTATCACTCCAAAAAACCACAGAAGCCCGGTGTTGTTTTTGATTGTTCTGCTAAATACAAGGGAGCCAGCCTAAATGACCACCTGCTGTCAGGCCCAGATATGATAAATAATCTAACTGGCGTCCTCATCAGATTCAGGCAGCACCATATTGCATTGATGTGCGATATCGGGAAGATGTTTCACCAGTTCCATGTGTGTGAAGCTGACAGAGACTATTTATGTTTCCTCTGGTGGAAAGACGGAGACCTGAGTGCAGAGCCACAGGAATTCCGCATGAGGGTTCATCTTTTTGGTGCCGTATCATCGCCTGGATGCGCCAACTATGGACTGAAACATCTCGCCAAGGAGAATGAGAACTTGTTTCCCCTTGCCTCAGAGTTCATTATGAGAGATTTTTTATGTTGACGACGGTATCACAAGTATACCAAGTGTGGATGAAGCTATTCAGCTTGCAAAGGAAGCTCAGAAACTCTGCACTATGGGCGGACTGAAACTGCACAAGTTTGTGTCTAATAACAGGTCAGTTTTACAGAGTATAACCCCATCTGAGCGTACCATTGAAGTAAAGGCTCTTGATCTCGCCTTCAATTATTCCACGTTGGAAAGAGCCTTAGGGATCCATTGGCACATTGAGTCCGACACCTTCAGATTGCGAATCTGCCTGAAAGATCAGTCGGCAACAAGTCGTGGCATACTATCCACGGTGGCCTCCATTTATGACCCGTTAGGGTTTGTTGCTCCCTTCCTGCTTAATGGGAAGAAGGTGCTTCAGGAAATGTGCAGGCATGGCACTGGGTGGGATGACCCTCTCCTTGGTGAACTACAGTCGGTGTGGGAACGCTGGAAGAGTGATCTTGCGAACTTGGAAAAAATCAACATACCTCGCTGCTATGTACCACCTGACTTTGGACATGTTGTGAGAAGAGAGCTACACCACTTCTCTGATGCAAGCACCTATGGTTACGGCCAGTGTTCGTATTTGAGACACGTGAATGAAGATGGCATTGTTCATTGTGCTCTGGTCATAGGAAAGTCCAGAGTAGCTCCTATCAAGGTCATAACTATCCCCAGGTTAGAGTTGACGGCCGCCGTTGTCTCAGTCGAGACAAGCAACATCCTGAAAGAGGAGCTTGGTCTTGCCGACATCAATGAATACTTCTGGACGGACTCCAAGGTGGTTCTGGGGTATATCAGCAATGAGGCACGTCGCTTCCACACATTTGTGTCGAATAGGATACAGAAGATACATCTCAGCACAACTCCTCAGCAGTGGAGGTATGTTCAGACTGACAAAAACCCTGCAGATCTAGCCTCAAGAGGTTCAAGTGCAAACAAACTTCTCACATCCACTTGGTTTACAGGACCTCAGTTCTTGTGGGAGAAGGAGGTATCTCCATGTGCAGATGTTATCACAGAAATACCAATTGGAGATCCTGAAGTCAAAAAGGTTCAGACACTACATGTGCAAAGCACAGAGCAAGTAAGTCTCTCAGACCATTTGTCAAGGTTTTCTTCATGGTACAAGGCCACTCAAGCTGTCGCTCGTCTCCTCCGCCGTGTCAAGAGTGAGAAGTCAACAGGTCACAGCACAGTTCAGGAGTGAGAACATGCACAGTGCATTGTCATAAAAGACTTACAAAGTCGAGTGCATCCAGATGAAATTAAGTTGCTCAGTAAGGGAACTCAACTTACACCTCAGAGTAAACTGTATCACTTGGATGTCTTTCTTGACCAAGACGGAATCCTCAAGGTGAAAGGAAGGCTGAAAAATGCATCTTTCCCTACATCACAGAAACATCCAGTGATAATTCCAAAGGATCATCATATCACCAGCATGATAATACCTCATTATCATGAACAGGTTAGACATCAGGGAAAAGGTCTTACTATTAATGAGATCAGATCAAATGGATTCTGGATCCTAGGAATCAACAGAACTGTTGCTGCATATGTGCGCCAATGTGTCACATGTCGAAAACTCAGGAGGTCTGCAGAAGAGCAGCGAATGGCAGATCTGCCGTCGGAGCGTGTAGATCCATCTCCCCCATTCACATATTGTGGAATGGATTGCTTTGGTCCATTTCACATCAAGCAAGGACGCAAGATTCACAAGAGATACGGTCTCCTTTTCACATGCCTCTGCTGTCGAGCTGTCCACATTGAAATGCTGAATGACATGTCAACAGATGCCTTCATTAACAGCCTTCGCTGTTTTATTGCCATAAGAGGAGCCGTCCGCCAGATACGGTGTGACCAGGGGAGTAATTTTGTCGGCGCTAAAAACGAACTAAGTCAAGCTCTAAAGCAAGTGGATGATAAGCGCCTGACTACACTTTTGGCTGAGAAGCAGTGTGATTTCATCATGAATGTTCCCCACTCAAGCCATGCTGGAGGTGTCTGGGAGAGACAAATCAGAACGGTAAGGAGTGTTCTTCGTGCCACTCTCTCACTCTCATCAGGCAGGCTGGACGATGCCTCTCTGCGTACATTCTTCTACGAGGCAATGGCTATTGTGAACAGTCGTCCGCTCACAGTTGACAACCTGAGTCATCCAGACAGTCCTGAACCACTAACACCAAATCACCTGCTCACTATGAAGTCTGTTGCAGCCTTACCTCCTCCTGGCAGATTCATCAGAGAGAACATGTACGCTCGTAAGAGGTGGCGTCATGTGCAGTATCTTGAAGAGCAATTCTGGAGTCGCTGGAAAAGAGAATACCTCTCTCAGATTGCTACCAGACAACGCTGGCATACTCCAAGAAGAAACCTGAAGGTCGGGGGACATAGTCATGGAGAGGGCAGATGATCTGCCACGGAACGAGTGGAGATTAGACAAAGTTGTAGAGACAGTGACTGATACAGATGGACTCGTAAGAAAGGTAAAGATTCGTCTCGGAGACCAGAAGACTGGAAAGGAAGGACAGCATTCTGGCAAGCCATCCATTGTCGAGCGCCCAATTCAGAAGCTGATCGTTCTCCTAGAGACTGTTTGAATCCCCTCTTCACTCCACAACCATATAATTTACAGTATGAAGAGTCTGATGTTTGGACATTCTGATAGACTAATATGTGGTTGAATGGACTTGCAGTACGGAATAAGCCTTTAAGAGTTTGAGGTCATTATTGAGTGGATCATTCGTGTTTACATCCCTTATTGTTCTGAAAATCACTCATGATCAATGGGAGTGTAAATGACCTAAATTACGATGTTTGTTCAGTTTATTAATGCTTTCTTGTGACCTATGTTGATTTTGTCTCATTTTGTGAAATTATAAAATGGGTGCTTTTATTTTGAAGGTGCATTTATTTTGAAGGCAGAATGCGGTAGGAAGTAAAAGACGTGCACGACGGTAGATGTTTACAAGTGCTTCTTCCAGACGAATGAAAATGCCATGCTTTTGTTAATTAGCACCTGGTTGAAAAGGGCACAAGCTCTTACGGTGTGTTCACAGCAATGTTTTGGAGCTACAAGTGTAAATAAAGATCTTGTGAACCATCAGTTGGAGAGTAAGACCATCATTCAACTGGGGATGCTACAATACTGATTAAATTAAAACTGTCTTCTTCTCCTCCTGGAGCTGAGAGGGAGGAGAGAGATGAGGAGAAACATTGTATTAGATGAGGAACATTTACACATCACTACTGACTCAGGAGAATATAAAGAGAGAAATGTGACAGGAAGGTGAAAAGATCAACCTGTGTGTCCTTCATCTTTATGTCCTGCTTCAAGGTCATCACTTCTATCTCCAAGTTTGTATTTGTCTTCTTCTCCTCCTGGAGCTGAGAGGGAGGAGAGAGATGAGGATAAACATTGTATTAGATGAGGAACATTTACACATCACTACTGACTCAGGAGAATATAAAGAGAGAAATGTGACAGGAAGGTGAAAAGATCAACCTGTGTGTCCTTCATCTGTATGTCCTGCTTCAAGGTCGTCACTTCTTTCTCCAAGTTTATATTCTTCATCTTCTCCTCCAGGAGCTGAGAGGGAGGAGAGAGATGAGGAGAAACATTGTATTAGATGAGGAACATTTACACATCACTACTGACTCAGGAGAATATAAAGAGAGAAATGTGTTTTTCCTCTGAACAGGTCAGGAAGTAGTTGTTGTCAGCAGCAGGTTGGTTGAATCACACACATCACACATTATCACACTGATCACAGCTGATACCAACCACAGCACACTGAACACAACACTGACAGAGAGGACTGTGTGTGTGTGTGTGTGTGTGTGTGTGTGTGTGTGTGTACCTGTCTCTTCAGGTCCGTCCACTCAGAGGTCTTTGTATCCAGCAGACGTTTGGTCACAGCCTCCTTGTTCTGAGACGTCTCCAGCTGACAGACAGACAGACAGACAGACAGACAGATGTTGATGTCAGAGCAGGAAGTGTAGTGACAGTGTGACAGAGAAGCTGAACACATCTGGACTGTTGAACCTTCACACTGTGTTCAACATGTTTCTAACCTTTGTGTTCCCTTTAAAACTGACTCACCTCATTCTCATCATTAGCTCTCTGTTAACACACACTGAGCATCATCTGCTGAAGGAGTCAATTAACCAGCTCTTCCTACTAATTAAACACCACTACACACATGTATTAGGAGACTCATTTACTTTAAAGGTTTCCATATCAGGTATAAGATTTGTTTATATTTATCTATTCATTATTTAGCTATTAGAAAAAAACATTTGGAGAAAATGTCACTGATGAGTTTATGCAGAAACTTTGAAGAGATGATAAACCAGACTGTTAAAAACTGACCATTTACATGAAGTTAAGATCTGTTGTGTTGATGGTGAAAGTTAACACTTGTATTAACGTAGCAGTGGTGATGATGAAGTTTAATTTCTGTCATATGATAATAATGGATCAAACCAACTCATGTGAATAACAGGCTGATAAATCAGTGAGAAGAACAAAGAGCAGCTGTGAGACATTTAAAGATGGAAACAGATCAGTGTGATGAGGAGAAGATACAGAGAGAAAGAGTTGAGCAGACATGTCAGTCAGATTCACAAAGTTAATAATAATCATATTAACCTCTCTTATTTTGGTCTCCAGCTGATTCTTCAGGGTCTGCACTTCACTATGAGCTCTGTCCTTTAACTGTGTCTGCACCTGGACCTGTTTGATGGTTTCAGCCTGGTTTCCCTCAAACTGTGAGTGAAGAGAGACATGGAGGAAGACTAGATGAGAGACATGGAGGAAGACTAGATGAGAGACATGGAGGAAGACTAGATGACAGACATGGAGGAAGACTAGATGAGAGACATGCTCTGTTTTTAACCACAGGAGTGATTATACAACATAGTCATACATATGGTAATGTGGTTTGTGGAGCATGTTTGTGTTGTGGTCATTGTGCTCTCAGTCTGGACTCTACTGACTATAATGTGAATGAAGAACAACATACAGGACCTAAAGAAAATAAACAGTTTGAGGCTTTGAAAGGAATCAATAATACAGCCAAAACATGAGAAGAGAAAAACACATTGTGAAAATGTTTTCAGGGGAAGAAACAGGTCGATGGCTGGTAACAAATCAGTGTGTTGATGGAAGATACACAAAGTTATACAAATTCATTCACAAATGACTGAAGGTTATTATTTGTGTTTGTGTTTCTTTGTACGTTAATCAGGATAATGTCAAGTAAGAAAAATATGGGACAATTAGATAAAAAGATGAACCTCTCCTGGTGTGTTCATCCTGTATAACATATCTGTCTACTTTGGGCTGTTATCCCTTTAGTTACTTCTTATCTATTAAAATTTTTAATTTATCAAGCATTTCCTCAGTTTGATTAGTGTGTGCATGTGAGTGTGAGTGTACACACAGACATGCAACATGAAGCACCAACACACAGCTAAGCATTACATGCAAAACACATTAGCCATCATGTGGTTCTTAACAAAATGTTAAAAGATGCAGTTACATGTTCGCAGTATGGTCTCGTGCACTAAAACACAAGCCATGCAACACACAGTTAGCCATGCTGATAGGAAAACATATTTCATACATACCCATGCAGACTCGGTTGCCTGGCAACGGGCAGAGGACATAAAGCAAGTTAGCAGCATGTTAGCAGCCAGATATATCAACAACAGTGTTTAGATGAGCGTCTTGAGTCTTGGTGTGAAGCTGTGAGAGGTGTGACAGTTTCTTATCTCAGATGGGACAGTGTTTGATAGTTTAGAAGCTCTGACAGAAAAGTATGATTGGCTGAAGGAGGTGGACCTGTAAGTGATTACAGTCCCCTCTCAGTGCAGACCTGATGGATCTGCTGTTTGGGTTTGTCTGTTCAATAAAGGTGCTGAGTCCAGGACGAGCCTCGCCATTTTGTAAAACACATTCCTCTTTCATTTTAATTTTCCTGCTCTTGTTTTTTCTCCCTCCACTGAAAGTGTTTGTTAACTCACATGTTTGCTCTTCTTTTCCTCTTCTCCCTTCAAAGACTTCATTTCTTCTCCAGAGGGATTCTCCCTTCCTCCTGTATCACATTCATCTGAGGGGCTTCTCTTGGTCTCTGTGTCAAACAAAGGCAGCAGAGTTAAACTGTTAAACACATTAAAGTGCATTTTATAAATGTATCACAGCACAGAGACATTTCAGTCTAAACTCAGCTAAGACACGTGACAGTTTCATTGATTGGATATAAAGTAAACAACAAATGTCATTTACATGATGGCATAATTCATATCACTATCTCCAACCTGTGAAAATAACTTGACTGTAATGAATCTGTGACTTACTGGTTCTGTTGTTCCTCAGTTTACACACAAAAAAGACAAGTAACAGAATCAACAAGATGGAAACAGCTGCCAAACTAACAGCCAAACCAGTGATGGTGGAAGAAGAACTGGACTGGACCTTAAAGAAATCATCTGAAATGATAAAACAAAAATAAGATGACATCTATATAAAGCTGGAGCTATTTGAAACTGAAACAGTGACCACATGATAAAGATGTACATTGTTTACCTGACATAGAGATGTGTGTCTCTCTGGTCTGGTTGATGTTCCTCTGTTGGACTCTACAGGTGAAGCTGTTGCTGTGTCTCTTCTCCACAGTCACTCTGCTGCTGACAGTATAGAGGTCATCAGGACCTCTGACTGTCTCTGTAGGTCCAGCAGAGAGGAGGTTTCCCTCACCGTCCAGCCACAACACCTCAGGCTCTGGATACCAGCCTGCAGACTCACACTGTAACACCACTCCCCCCTTGTCTCTGTCAATCCCTGCTAAACTGATGACAGGTGAGGACGCAGCACCTGATGATGAGTAAAAGGGAAACAGTTAAACAGCTGTCAGTAACACAATCACCACATTACTGATAACAAAGATGCACAAATGTAAAATCCATGTCGTGGTATCTTTTGGCGAGGCCTCTAAACCCAGAATATATTAAAATAATGATTGTTTCCAGCTGTCATATTTATCATCACCCAAACATTCGTTTGCTGTGTTCGCCGAACACTGTTCGGCGAGATAAGAACATTTTATGAATCATGAACCCTGACGTAAGATGAATTCTGCGCTCAGATCTGTGCTGGTTTGTACGTCCGATGGATAAATGAGGGCCAATGTGTCTGTTAAACTCTTTTGGGTATTATTTACATTAACCACCTGAGAAAAAATGTTTTTCCAATGGCACCTATGAGCTGTTCTTAAAAATGTTAAATGTTTAGATGTTAAATTTTGGGATGTTTGATGACCATGGTTGTGCTCTTCATCTCTCAGCACCAGTGGCTGAAAGCTCTGTTGATCCCACTACAGTTCCTCTTTGGATGCACAGACTACACTGTAGATACTGAATGTGTCCACTTACCAACAACAAGCTCAACAAAAGACTCCACATTCAGTTTTGGAATGAAGCATCTGTATCTTCCTGCATCAGAAAGTCTCACATCAGAGAGTTTCAGTGAAATGTTTCCTCTCTTCAGTTCATCACTGAACAGAGACGTTCTTCCTTTGTAGGATGGATCTTTACTATGTAAATAATCCTGACCAGCACGCCACACAAGGACAAATATAGAATTGAGGTCAGATCTCGTCCAATCCAACGTCATGGCAGCAACGTCCACTGCAGGTTCCAGGTGACATGGTAAGATGATGTCATCACCAACTGTTGCCACTATTGGCTGAGATGAACCCATCAACGGAGACTGACCTGGAGAGAAATAGATGTGTTTATTCATTCCTGCAGTAAGAACTACTTAAATCTGCTCAGCTCAACAACAGCTTGTACACCATGATGCTGAGCTAATAGAGGCAGACCATGTAGAGCCGACACTGAAATACCTGCAATGTCACAATTAATCAAGTTTTTGTTTGTGAGCTACACCATCAGCACCGTCATGAGGTGGACATTTTAGTTTAGATTCATGATAAAGTACCTGCAGAACCAATGGCATTGCTTATTATAAACATGCTAACATGCTAAGCTAAGATTCTGACCATTGTAATCATATCTGCAAAACATCAACGCATTGGCATAGTCATCGTTAGCATGTTGTCATACTGACATTATCAGTTAGCTCAAAGCTGTTCTTTACCCAAGGACAGCCTCATGCTGCTTCCAAGATGACAAATATATGGAATTAGAAAAGTTTAATCTGTGTAGTCATCTAACCAAACATGTCTCCTAAAAACCATACATTCACCGGTAGCAGCTAAAGCATGATTAACATGGTTATGATTTTGTTTTGGCGACTCCAACCACATGGTTAAGGGAAAGATCGTCTTCATGGATGGATGGATGGATGGATTGGTGGGTGGATGGATGGATGGATGGATGGGTGGGTGGATGGGTGGATGGATGGATGGATGGATGGATGGATGGATGGGTGGGTGGTTGGATGGATGGATGGATGGATGGGTGGGTGGATGGGTGGATGGATGGATGGATGGATGGATGGATGGGTGGGTGGGTGGTTGGATGGATGGATGGATGGGTGGGTGGATGGATGGATAGATGGATGGATGGATGGATGGGTGGGTGGGTGGGTGGATGGATGGATGGATGGATGGATGGAACTGATCCCAAACTGTGAATTGACAGCAGCAGTTCATCAGGACATTGCTCCCAGCCCATTCTCATTCCAAAGTCTGTCATTTCAATGTCATACACCAACACTAAAAGCTACCTTTCGTGGTGGTATGATACGTCGCAGGGTGGCATCAGTTTACAATGTGGCCAAACTGAAACTTTTGTTGTGTCATGATACGCTGCAGTTTGGTCAGATGGCACCTGTTGTGTCAGGATGATACATGGACTGATGGATACGCAGAGGATGTACGATACTTAGCTTGTGATATGTGATGACTTGGGATGAGAACAACACTGATCTAAAGCATGAGAAATGTTTACTCTTCTCTAACTTTCATCCACCTGAAGGTGTAGATTGTGTCACTTAGTAGTAACACTTATCTGTAGACAAAGCAGGAATGTTTACATATGGTTGGAGATGCCACTGAAAATCTCAAGCACTTTTGTTTTCAGGCTCTGCCCTTTGTGCTTCAACTCAACTGATGACATTAATTTTGCTCTCAGAGGAAATGTGTTTGAGTAACTGAAGAGCCAGTGCCCAGAAGTACAAAACCCAAAACCAGTGAAGTTGGCACTTTGTGTAAACCGTAAATAAAAACAGAATACAATGATTTGCAAATCCTTTTCAACCTATATTCAATTGAATACACTGCAAAGACAAGTTACTTAATGTTCGAACAGGTAAACTTTGTAATTTTTTGCAAATATTAGCTCATTTGGAATTTGATGCCTGCAACATGTTTCAAAAAAGCTGGCACAAGTGGCAAAAAAGACTGAGAAAGTTGAGGAATGCTCATCAAACACTTATTTGGAACATCCCACAGGTGAACGGGCTAATTGGGAACAGGTGGGTGCCATGATTGGGTATAAAAGCAGCTTTCCTGAAATGCTCAGTCATTCACAAACAAGGATGGGGTGAGGGTCACCACTTAGTGAACAAATGCGTGAGCTGATTGTCGAACAGTTTAAGAACAACATTCCTCAACGAGCTATTGCAAGAAATTTAGGGATTTCATCATCTATGGTCCGTAATATTGTCAAAAGGTTCAGAGAATCTGGAGAAATCACTGCATGTAAGCGACAAGGCCGAAAACCAACATTGAATGCCCGTGACCTTCGATCCCTCAGGCGGTACTGCATCAAAAACCGACATCACTGTGTAAAGGACATCACCACATGGGCTCAGGAACACTTCAGAAAACCCTGTCAGTAACTACAGTTCGTCGCTACATCTGCAAGTTCAAGTTAAAACTCTACAATGCAAAGCGAAAGCCATTTATCAACAGCACCCAGAAACGCCGCCGGCTTCGCTGGGCCCGAGCTCATCTAAGATGGACTGATGCAAAGTAGAAAAGTGTTCTGTGGTCTGACGAGTCCACATTTCAAATTGTTTTTGGAAACTGTGGACGTCGTGTCCTCCAGACCAAAGAGGAAAAGAACCATCCGGACTGTTATAGGCGCAAAGTTCAAAAGCCAGCATCTGTGATGGTATGGGGGTGTATTAGTGCCCAAGGCATGGGCAACTTACACATATGTGAAGGCACCATTAATGCTGAAAGGTACATACAGGTTTTGGAGCAACATATGTTGCCATCCAAGCAACGTCTTTTTCATGGACGCCCCTGCTTATTTCAGCAAGACAATGCCAAGCCACATTCTGCACGTGTTACAACAGCATGGCTCCATAGTAAAAGAGTGCGGGTACTAGACTGGCCTGCCTGTAGTCCAGACCTGTCTCCCATTGAAAACGTGTGGCGCATTATGAAGCGTAAAATACGACAACGGAGACCCCGGACTGTTGAACAAATTAAGCTGTACATCAAGCAAGAATGGGAAAGAGTTCCAACTGAAAAGCTTCAAAAATTGGTCTCCTTAGTTCCCAAACGTTTACTGAGTGTCGTTAAAAGGAAAGGCGATGTAACACAGTGGTAAAATGGCCCCTGTGCCAACTTTTTTGCAATGTGTTGCTGCCTTTAAATTCTAAGTTAATGATTATTTGCAAAAAAAAAATAAAGTTTCTCAGTTTGAACATTAAACATCTTGTCTTTGCAGTGTATTCAATTGAATATAAGTTGAAAAGGATTTGCAAATCATTGTATTCTGTTTTTATCTACGATTTACATAACGTGCCAACTTCACTGGTTTTGGGTTTTGTACTTTAACCTTTTGTTAAGTGGTATGTATTGATATGATTTTGTAATCATGTCTGATCTGAGGCCTCACTGTGACCTTGAGCCTGTATTAGTGTGTGAGTTACCTGTCACAGAGTGTGTGAGGACAAGATGGAAAACCAACACACTGAGGGGTCTGAGCTGAGACTGAAGGGACAGTCCATTCCTCTGACGAAACATCTTGAAGCTCTGAGGATCAAATTAAAGTAGTGATACATTAGATAGAAAAATATGTTGTGGGATCAATGTTGTGGCAAAATTACTAGTGCAGACAAATATAAAGTCGTTCCTGGGCAAGTTTTGTGGTTGTGGAGACTTGGCTAACTTTACCTAGCAATGTCCCACTGGAATGAATAAAGTCCACTCTATTTAAATCTTTATCCCTTACAGCCCTACACCTGTGACAACACCTTCACTGGCAGCGCACTTTATCACTACTGATATCATGACGATGTGCCCATGTTATGCACTTGAATTTCACTTTCATCATTTACAATATTATGTAAATATGGTACAAGTAAAATGCTAAGTACGTTCACTTTTCTTGCAGACACGGCAACAACTTTTGACGTGTCCTTCAAGTGCTTTCCTTGATACAAAGTCCAACAACTCCTATAAAGATTATCAAGAAACTGATTTGACTGTTTGGTGTCAAAACCACCTGTTCAAATCATCAAAACATATCACAGACTGATTCAATTGGAAATGATCAAGTCACTGTTTTTTATCGCTTGAAACAACTTTCATAGATTATTGGAACTTTTTACAGAAGTTTTAAAAACGGCCTGTTACCAAGTATCACTACAGATCCGTGTCATTGACAGTAAAGTGACACTGTGATTTACAGTATAAGTTGACTGAAACATGTAAAATAGGTAAAAATACATTAAGAAGACGACGTACCTGCTACATGGTGCGTTGTTCTTTCAGACTGCCCAGCCTAAGTCTGTAAATCATTGACAGGGTGTTGCCTTGGCTCACCTCTTTATCTTCAGAGTGCTGCATTAGATTTAGTTTGTATCACAAATGATGTAGTAACAGCTTACTCATCCCTCCTAAACTTCCTTGAACCACATTGTTGAAACTTGAATTAGAATATGTACATATGACTCACAGTATAAACGTGAATAAGTAAAACTTTAAACACAGCATGGTGACTGGCTCTTCTTTCCTACACTTAGTTTCACTTTGAGTATAAATGTGCACAGATGAACTTTGACACTGTTGCCATGGTAACCGATCTCTATCACAGCTGCAACCAGCATTATACATGGACATTAGTCTAGTAGGAAGGGGGGGTCCCCATGGTCACGGTGGATTTCTAAATGAAACCTATATTTTTGGAATCATGAAGGTCTGTAGATAATGAATGTTGATGTTCCCATCGCGAAAAAGGGTAGTCCTCGGAATTCCGGATTGGAATTGGAATATATGGAAAAAATTAAAAATCAAATGTATCCACAACTTTTGAACTATTTTTTGTACAGAGACAAATAAACCATCTTTTTGCATAAATTAAGCATGAGAAATCAATTAAAATAGTTATTTTAATGATTTAAAATGTATGTCTATGCGTAATTGGCTTTTCTTTGCAAAATTTTGCAGAAAAAATATGAGAAAACCTATGACTTATATTCCTATAAGTCATAGGTTTTCTTCCCAATTTGTTGGTATTTGGTGAGAAACATCATCTTTTTAATAGCTATAGAAAACTGCCCAGCACTCTAAGCTTTCATTTGATTGGTTACATGTTGCTGTAACTGAAACAATAAAGTCTGGGAGACTATCTAGCTATGAGACTAGCTATGTCTACTCCCAAATTTGTGATAGACAGGTCAAAATGATATTATATTCCGATTATTTAGTCCAAATAGTATTTACTATTTGGACTAAATACATAAAAACTACTTCAGTCATCAAGAGAACACCATAATCAATTTGTAAAATAAAAAATTACATTAAAAAATTGGTTCATTTATATATGTATAATGTATGATTCATCATATCCCTCATTTTGACCTGTCTATCACAAATTTGGGAGTAGACATACAGTAGCTAGTCTCATAGCTAGATAGTCTCCCAGACTTTATTGTTTCAGTTACAGCAACATGTAACCAATCAAATGAAAGCTTAGAGTGCTGGGCAGTTTTCTATAGCTATTAAAAAGATGATGTTTCTCACCAAATACCGACAAATTGGGAAGATTTCCTATAAGTCATAGGTTTTCTCATATTTTTTCTGCAAAATTTTGCAAAGAAAAGCCAATTACACATAGACATACTGTACATTTTAAATCATTAAAATAACCTTTTTAATTGATTTCTCATGCTTAATTTATGCAAAAAGATGGTTTATCTGTCTCTGTACAATATATGGTTCAAAAGTTGTGGATACATTTGATTTTTAATTTTTTCCATATATTCCAATTGACGGAATTCAAAATTCCGCCGGAATTCCGAGCACTACCCTTTTTCGCGATGGGAACATCAACATTCATTATCTACAGACCTTCATGATTCCAAAAATATAGGTTTCATTTAGAAATCCACTACATACTTAATCTGTGAGTGAACATCATGTTTATAGCATTTATATCATGTTATGTTTGAGCTGTTGCTGACATCCCAGAGTTCATAGCTGCATCCCAGAACATCAGCAGCAGACACAGGAGGAATTGTATTTCTCCACAGGGAGGCGCTCAAGAATTTCTTCGAAGGCCCTAATGCTGAGGACTTGAACAGAAGGTATGGGTGAGCTGTAAGCACAGGAAGAGGAAGCTGTTACTACATACTTAAGTTGTGTTTCAGTGATGCTCTGACAGTCAGCAGCAAGACACCATGGAGGTCACAGCTCTCTGCTTCAGACTGTGTGAGTACCAACACTCAGGTTTTACTTCCTGTGTATCAAATCATCTCAGTCTGATATTTCACTGTGCTTCTTTGTTCATCCAGTGATGCTTGGAGTCACTCTGCTGAACACTTACACTCAGAGAAGTGGTGAGTGACAAACAGAAAATCCTAAAGATGCTCTTCAACATTTTGTTTCTTAGTTTTTTTCTTTTTGGTATCATTCCTTCATTCAAACAACCCTTTAATCTGACTCTATCCTTATGATGTACTTTAGGTTCCTACTGTTCTGAACAATTTCATATTTTGTGCAAAGATAAGTTTAATGAATTCATGTCCTTGATGTGAAACTAAACCAAAATGTATCATGCAAAATGTCCCCAGTGTAATCTGTCAGGTGCAGACACAGACTGTACAATGAACGTCATATTTTTGTAGTTTATAAAGTTCCTTTTGTGACGCTACAATTTCTGTCTTGGTTTCAGATGCAGCTTTTCTTCGCGTCACTCCAGACAGACTGCAGCACTTTGAATATGAGCCTGTGTCTTTTCACTGTGAGGGGATTCCTGGTCCCGTTAGGATGAAAATGATCAGGGATACTGAGCAACAGGATCTAGTTTGTGATATTAAGAGGACGCCATCAGGGTCCTCCTGCACCATTGGTGAAATATATAAAGGAGACAGTGGAGAATACTGGTGTGAGAATGACGGAGGAGAGAGGAGCAACACGGTCAACATCTCTGTCACTGGTAAGTTTAAATGTGTATAAAAATTCATGTTTCCAATCCATGAGATTAGCTTCTGATGAGAGAGAGCTAAAAGAAGAGATGATGACACTTTCACTGTTTAACTCCCACAAAGTCAGCAAACAGATGCATCTCAGGTAATTTCAGGGTAAGACATACAACCTTTGTTTCGTAGATGGTCCAGTGATCCTGGAGAGTCCTGTCCTCCCTGTGGACGAGGGTAACGATGCCACTCTGAGCTGTAAAAGAAAGACAACTACCCCAAACCTGACAGCTGGTTTCTATAAAGATGGCCTCCTCATCAGGAGCAGCTCTACAGGAGAGATGACCATCCACAGTGTGTCCAAGTCTGATGAAGGACTCTACAAGTGTAACATCTCTGGAGCTGGAGGATCACCAGAGAGCTGGATGGCTGTCAGAGGTGAGACTCTACCATGACTCTACCATGATGTTCTTTCCTAAACCTGACCACATGCTTTTGTTGCCTGATCCTAATCGTGTGCTTTGGTTGACGTGCCGGTGTTGTTAGCGGCGTCCTGGAACGTCAACAGCAGATGCAGGAGGATACATTGCAGGTTATATGTTGACATGAAAAGCCACAAAGCTGCGATATGTGATGACTTGGGATGAGAACGTGTTGGATGTACAGCACAGATACTCAACTTGCTTTGCTCCAGGGGCCATTTCTGCAAAATGGGACCAGCTGCAGCACCATTTTTTTTTACTAAACAAGTGCTATTTTGATGCTTTATATGTCCTCTGGAACCTTCGTTACACTAAATATACTCACAAGGCACCAGTGTTAATACATTTATTTTCATAGTGAATTAGGCATCCCATCATGCTTTGTGTCTGGAAAATGTAGAACAGCATCATCTTACAGATTTTTTTTTTGTCCTCTTCTCTCACTGTGTGTTTGTAATTCACTTGTACTTTTGGTGCGGTCAGGTGTCAGACCTTAGCGTACATATTCATGCTTGCAGTGTCTCACACACTGAAGGGTTAAAACCACACAGGCACTGATGCATGAACTATTTTAAACGGCCAGTTGTCCGAGTTCTCAGTGTTTGTTGGTCTGTGTTTAGTTTTAGACTCTACAGATGCTGGTGATAATTTGAGTCTCAGACACAAACCACATGAGACTTAAACGTGTGTGTGGCAGTTACAGGGCTCTGTAGAAACAACAATGGTTTCTACTCACTGATTACTTAAAGGTTAACGTGTGTCCTGGGGAATCTATATAAGCTTTTTGTAATCAATGCTCCAAATAGGAATACTCCAACCCCCCAAATGACCACTTGCATATCAGTGACTCAGCATGTATTATGTTGACTTTGTGAAGAAAACGTTGTTTGTCTCTGCAGCGAGCAAACAATCCAAAAAAAGTGAACATTCCTGATGAATTGATGTCATGGCAGACGTGTTTAACAACAGCAAAACTATATTAAAACATCTGTTTACAAACTCTCACATAACTCCTGCAGTATAATCCAAGTCTCATTTATCCAGTTGTACCTTCAGTACCTCCCAAACACATGGATTTGCACTAAATGCTATGATTTAAAATATGTAAATGAGCAGCACATCTGGATAAGTGTTTGAGCATTGAGCAGAGGTCAAACACACGCACAAACTGCACCTGACTGTTTATGGAGACGTTTTTCATATTGTAAAATCTGAGTGAAAATGCATGTGTTTGTGCAACACTTTCTCACTGTGACCTCATCACATGTGCACGTTTGGTCATGGACTTTCCACGTCCACATACGACATGCAAGGTACCCTGGGTGTGTTGGTTGATGACGTTCTGGGACACCGTGTCAACTTCAGCCTGTTACATTCACTGTCGTCTTTCAAGATACACAGGAAATTTAACGTTTACATACGGTCACAACAAACGCACATGGTTATGTTTTCCCAGCACTCGCATGTGGTTGGGTTTAGGTAACAAAAGAACAGGACTTAACTTTACATTCTCACAGGAAGTGAACACCGGGCTCCTGGGTGAAAGTCCGTGGTTGTTGGTCCCATCCATCCCTCCTGCTGCCCTACTCAGACTTTCGCCGCCTTAACTTTCATTGTTGTCCTGCCTCATGTCTGACGCTGGAAGTCACTGACCAGGCGCCTGTTTTCAGTGACTTTGAAGTGAGACAGGTCGGTTTGTGATGCACTGAGCCTTCGACTACATAAATGAGACTTGGGTTATACTGCACAAGCTGTGTGAGAGTTTGTAAACAGATGTTTTGACATAGTTTTGCTGTTATAAAATGTGGCGCCTAATGACTAATGTTCATCAAGAATTTTCCTCGTTTTTGGATTTTGTATTTACTGTGAAGGCATGAAAGAAAAACAAAGGTGTCCTCCCTAATTCGACATAACACAGGTGAGTAACTGATATGTACATGATCATTTTGCTGGTGAAGTAGTCTTTGAAAGAAAAGATTAAACTGTCATCACTTTTCCTGTCGAACACCCACAGAGTGATCAAACAAGTGTATTTCAACCTATAAAACTTATGTTGTTCAGCTGGTTCAGTGATCCTGGAGAGTCCTGTCCTCCCTGTGGAAGAAGGCAACAACGTGACTCTGACCTGCAGAAAGAAGATGTCTTCCTCTAACCTGACAGCTGGTTTCTATAAAGATGGCCTCCTCATCAGGAGCAGCTCTACAGGAGAGATGACCATCCACAGTGTGTCCAAGTCTGATGAAGGACTCTACAAGTGTTACATCTCTGGAGCTGGAGAGTCACCAGAGAGCTGGATGGCTGTCAGAGGTGAGACATGACACTGTTTAAAGTGTGTCAGTTTTCAACTTGTGCTCCAGCAGCTCTCAGAGACAACCTGTCACAAACTGTTACATGCTTTTGTCTCTGCAGCTCATCACAGAGACTTGTGTCCCTGTTCAGACCTCTTCATACATGTCGTCCTCGTCTTAAGGACGGTGTTCACCATAGTGATGGTGCCTCTGCTGCTGCTGCTGGTGGGACTGCTGCACTGTGGGAAACTCAGAGTTACAGTTGCACAAACATAACTGATACTCATGTAAAAGGTAACATGTCAAGATAATGAAGCACAGAGCGTCCCATCATGCTCACAGTCTGAGAAATCTGGCAGGTCATCAGGATGTTGTTCACCTTTAATCTTCACTTGTTTAGTTTTTGTATAAGTTGTGTGTGACTGTGAGGTATCAAAGCTCTCTGTGTCACATGTTCATACCTGCAGTGACTGTTTGACTTTCTCAGAAACAGAAAAGGTTAAACCACAGAGGCACTGATGCATCAACTATTTTTAAAAACTGAGCTCTCTGTTTTTAAAGTATATGTTGCTGCGTCTTTAGTTTTAGACTCAACAGATGCTGGTGATAATTTGAGCCTCTCAGACACAAACCACATGAGACAATGCATGTGATGTGTGAAGAGAGGCGTTCAGGAGGCTCTGCTGAAACAACAAACATTTGTACAGGTTGATAATTTAAGAGTTAACTTGTGCCTTGAGGAATCTGTATCATCTTTAAACCAGTGTTTGAAGCATCCTGATACTTGTTTTTATCTTTATTAAAAACAGGAAACAGATTGTATCACAGAGCTGTAAACCAAAGAAAGAATATTGAAACAGTTTAATTCAACAATATTTTGAAGCACAACAAATGGATAAAAAAGTCAAAGAATGTACAGACGTCACTCAAAGTATTGTATAAACACAGAACTTTATCTTCATGTGTTTATTTTTTCATAATTATTTACTGAGCTTAAGGACAAATGCTGTAAACATTAGCACCAACATCAGGCATTTTGTCTCTCTAGGACACACACACGGAATAAGGACACCTGAAGCCATATTAAACATCAGATTTGATTTAAAAAAAAAAAACACACACATAAAAACAAGAATCTCCAAGAATGTCGACCGTGACAGGACCTCATCAAAGTCACGTCTGTGTTACAAACTGGAGGTTTTCAATGGAAAAAAAAGTTTTTCTGCACTGATTCTGAACAAAGCAGGAAGTTTATATACAACATGAATGGTGTGTTCACACTGAATGCAGCGTTTCAGGCACTGAGACTTGTTTGTTAATCTTCATTAGAAATAAACATCTTTTATTACAATGCTGTAAATTGAAGAAAAAATGTTATAGAAAATGTTTTTGTTTTCTTTGTTATTTATAAAGGATAGTCTCACAGGACAAATAGTAAATGTTTTGAAACTTGATATGTGTCAATGCAAATATTGTAAAAGTAAGAACAAACATCTGTCTTTGTATCTCTCGATACACACACACACACACACACACACACACACACACACACACACACACACAAGCAGAGTAAAGACATCTAAATTCACATTAAACATTAGATTTAATACAAAACACATAATAACAAGAATCTCTTAAGCTCTGATCAGTCTGCTGTGGAAACATGACAACAGTGATGCAATGTTATTGACGTTAGTGACATTTGTGTTACACCTTCTTTTTTTTTTTACAGTGTAAGGTTTAATAATTGAAGAGCAGTTATTCAATAAAAAAATGTTTTTCTCCATTGATTCTAAACAATTGATGAAGCTTAAATGACCCTCTGAGACAAAGCCATCAGCAGAGTCATTTTTACTGAGTTTTTACTGATAAACTGGAAGAGGTTTCTTTGTAAAAAAAATATATAAAGTAGTCCATACCCATTGGTAGCTTTGTCACCTTCTACCTATGCCAATCCTCAATGCCTATGTGCAGTTTCACATAGATTGACCACGTCAGTGAGTAGAAAAACGTGGGACAGACAGAATGACTGACTGACAGAATGACACACTGACAGTTTCCGTGATTATGTACAGCATACCATACCATGACTTAGTCATGCCAAACATTAGAAACAACACCAACATTGGTCCACAGGGGGAGCCACAGCGATCGGTCGCATTTTAGCCATTTTGAAGCATTTTTCTGTTGTTATAGCGCCACCCAGTTGCCAATTAGAGTTAAATTTCTCCAGTCACCTTGAGGCGTCCTGTTCTACATATCTACCAAGTTTAGTAAAAATCCATATGGCCCTTAGGCCTAGATAAGAAATGAGCTCTCTAGCGCCCCCATTTTGTTTGATGGGGTCAATAATGGAGGGGTCCCCTCAGATTATGTGTGGTCATATGCCTACAAAGTTGCGTGGTGATGGGTGAAACCCTTGAGATGTTATACACCTTTATGTGATGAGCCACGCCCTCCGCAATATTCATTGCCTTATAGAAGCTCAGTTTTAGTAAGTTTTCCAACTTTTGCCAAGAGGGAACTTTAGATATTGGTCCCTAGATTATGTTCACCCAGTTTCATGCAGATCGCTCAAACTTCCTAGGAAGAGATCCATTTGAAGTGTTTTTCAAAAAATTCAAAATGGCGGAAAATCTATATAAGCGGAAGTTATGGGTTCTTGAGGCAAATGTGTTCCTCATGAGGAGAGGCATCTCTGTGCAAAGTTTCATGTCTCTACGACATACGGGGCATGAGATATGCCCATTCAAAGTCTGACATTTCAATCGGTTGCTATAGCGCCCCCCTTTGGCCAATTGATGTAATATTGCTTCATTGGCATCCTCCCATGACCCTCTACCACTGTGCCAAATTTCACATGGATTGACCAAGTCAGTGAGGAGAAAAACATGAAACAGACACACACACAGTTTTCGTCATATAGTAAGATACAAATCACTTGATAACAAACATTTCCTGAGATCTGATCAGCAAAAACATGACAACAGTGAAACGACCTCATCAAAGTTAAATCTGTGTTAGATCAGTGTAAGGTTTGATAATTGAAGAGGAGTTAATGGATGAAGAAATGTGGTGCTCTACACTGATTCAAAACAATCAGGGAGTTTATATAAAACATGAATGGTGTGTTCACACTGAATGTTTCAGGCAGTGAGATTACACACACACACACACACACACAGTCAGTGCATGGAGGCAAACAGACACAATATTACACTGGGCGACACATGACGTGGAGATGCAGATATCGTGTTGGGTCATTCACACAAGTTGAAATTCACGTGACGCTGTGTTGCAGAGCCTATCAGCACTGAGATCTAGCTGATACTCTCCTGACATTACAGACAATCAGTCATGGAGGACAGACAGTGTCGCCGTCTGTGAGCACCCAGAGCTCTACCACTCAACTACAGAGCTGTGTGAGACACAACAAACAGCAGGGCTCGGAGATCAGTCAGAAAAGCTAATGTGCTGCCTCCACAGTATGGAAACATAAAGAAGAGTGCTGCCATCTTGGCTCACGCTGCTTTAGAGCACAGAGCCTCCATGTTTACTATGTTTACATCCAGCCGTCAGTTTTATTCTACTGCAAACCAAGTTAGCTGTTAGCTGCCACGACCAGTTAGTTAGCTACAACAACCGTTACCACAGCTCAGGGTAAATATTCACAAGTTGCAAAATACAAAAACAGACTCCAGCGGCTCCATACATGTGATGAACGTGACACAAAAATTTGCTTTGCATTCAGTGTGAACACGACTAAAGGCAGCCCCGTCAGCAGAGCCAGCTCTCTACAGTACACTTTGATATAAATCAGTTTTTTTATGATCAAATTTTACATTTCAGCATGAATCATTTTAGATCAGTGGTTCCCAACTGGTGGGTCGTGGTCCAACATTTTTTAAATAAAGTGAATATCTGGTGCGGAGATTTTATTTTGGAGGGCCATTTCCTGCTGTAGAGTGAGTGAATAATGGACAGCTACCTGACAGAGACAGCCAGCTGGCTTCACAACATGTTCAAACGCAAGAATGACAGTGACTATATTAAACTGTGTGGACTTTGAACCCTGTGGTTGGACCAGTTAGGAACCACTGCTACAGACAATAACTTTCTTTATGCTCATTTCTCAGTGTTAATCAGGATTAGATGTTACTTGTTACAGTGTGTGATGTCAGGTGATGATGGAAATCTCCAGCAGTGCAGATGGTGGTGACATGCAGCTGGTCCCATTGTGTGGTTAAAGTCCAATGTGTTGGAAAAAGACAACACATTGAGTTCAGTTGTAAAGTCGTGAGTACCAGGACCCAGCACTCTGTGGAGGCTCCGTGCTGCTCCCTGATCCACTGCCACTCCCAGAGTATTGGTCAGAAACCTGCTGGAAATGATTGAAGTTATTAATATAATTTTGATCTGTTATTAGGTATGATCAAATCTTGAACATATACAGCAACCAACCACTGCACATAGGTTTATAAAACTACTCAAGCAACCTACAAAGACTCTACTTTTTCACTTTAATTCATAATTCTGTTTAAACTGGATTCAGTTAAACACCAGTTATTGTTGACAGCTGTCATTTCTCCCAGAAACAGCCTTTAAGTGTGACCTGATGTCTAAATCTGTCATGAAATATACATTTTGATTTGCTGTTCTGTTTCTCTGCATGTTCCAAATTGTAATAACAATCATAACTGTCCTATAAATGATGTTTGTTCTCAGCTGCTGTATAATGTAGTTGTTCAATGACCTCGAAGGTGTCGAGTGTACATTTTCTTCTTTATTTTTTATCTTTAACACATAAATGAGTATTTTGTTTTCTCAAATTAATTATGGGGAGAATGCTGGGGACTGGAGAGCAGCTACAACACAGGGTTAACATTAAGGATGAATGGTTTTGGGGAGCATGAACGGTCAGTTTCATGATGTAAATATCGTTCACTGGAATAATTCCAGCTCACATTCAGTCAGATATTGTATTTATGGATTCTGACATTATTTAGCAACATTTTAAAAACAATTGTGATGTTTAATTAACAACGTATTGATTGATAACAGGCTGCTATCAATCAATATGTTGTTCATTGAATGTCAAATTAGCAACAGTCAGACAAACTGCTGCTCAGTCACATCACACAGTGTTTTAATATCTGAAGAACAAAGAGCAGCTGTGAGACATTTAAAGATGGAAACAGATCAGTGTGATGAGGAGAAGATACAGAGAGAAAGAGTTGAGCAGACATGTCAGTCAGATTCACAAAGTTAATAATAATCATATTAACCTCTGTTTTCTGAGTCTCCAGCTGATTCTTTAGGGTCTGCACTTCACTCTGAGCTCTGTCCTTTAACTGTTGGAGCTGTTTGATGTTTTCATCCTGTTTTCTCTCCATCTGGCAGTGAAGGAAAACAAGGAAGATTTGACGAGAGACTTATTTATCCATTAGAGTGATTTGAACAACATTATCATACATAAAGGAAAATCTCAACTCAGTGTTTCTCAAACCACCGTTTGTGGAGCATCTATGTTGTGGTTTGTTTCATATCTTTAATGTATGAAAATTAAATAAACGACAGGATTTGAGAAGGAATAAAATACAGCCAAACACTGAGAAGAAAGGTCCATTTTCAAAATGTTTTCAGAGGAAACAAACAGTTACAGTAGATGTCTGGAAACAAATCAGTGTGTTGATGAGAAGACATACAAAAAGAGTGATGCCACTTATATATATTGAAAGTGATGAAAGTAAAGTGATGAACCTCTTGTGTCTTCTTCTGCAGCTCCTGTTGCTTCCTCTGAACTTGTCTCTCAGCTTCTTCTCTCCTGGTGTGTTCATCCTGGAGCTGAGTTTAGAGACATGATCTTTGATTAACACATGTAAGGGAACATGACAACAGTGACACATGAACTCTTCACTACACACACACTCTGCTCCTCTTACTACTGTAGGTTTGAGACTCTGTAACAAACATCTAAAGATAATTGTTGAAGCTTGTTATTTGTCTCATATTTGATTTGTATGTGTGTAACTCAGGAGAATATAAAGAGAGAAATGTGACAGGAAGGTGAAAACATCAACCTGTGAGTTCCTGTTCTCCAGCTCCTGCTTCAAGGTCCTCACTATCTCTCCAAACTTCTCCCAGTTGTCCTTCTCATCCTGGAGCTGCTTCTCCAGCTGAGAGGTAGGAGAGAGATGAAGAGAGACCGTGTTTGATTAAGTAGAGAAGTAGAGACAGACAGACGGACGTCACTGAGTATCATCTGAAGTAGTTTTAAGTCATCAAACCAATTGTATGTATTACCAGGGGAAAAGATTTGGAGAAAACATCACTGACTTTTATATTCTGAAATTTAAAGATGATGATAAAACCAGACTGTTTATGAATCAATCATTAACATGAAGTTAACATCTGTTGTGTTTATAGTGGAAGGTAATAATTGTATTAACGTAGCAGTGGTGATATTTAAGTCTAATTACTGTCATATGATAATAATGGATCAAACCAAGCCAGATGGAAACAGATTAGTGTGATGAGGAGAAGATACAGAGAGAAAGAGTTGAGCAGACATGTCAGTCAGATTCACAGAGTTAATAATAATCATATTAACCTCATTTATCTTGGTCCCCAGCTGATCCAGTGGGATATTAGCTTCACTCTGAGCTCTGTCCTTTAACTGTTGGAGTTGTTTGATGGTTTCGGCCTGTTTTCTCTTCATCTGGGAGAGAAGGAAAACAAGGAAGATTTGATGAGACTTTTTTATCCATTACAGTGATTTGTACAACATAAACATACCTCAAGTAAAAACTAAACTCTACATTTCTTAAACCACTGTTTGTGGAGCAGATAAGATAACATAAGATGAGATGAGATGAGATGAGATGAGATGAGACTTTATTAATCCCTTGGGAGGGTTCCCTCAGGGAAATTGAGGTTCCAGCAGCGACAGTACAGTAAAAGCACACAGATTATAATATAAAAAGCAAGTTCAACAGTAAGAACGTAATAATAAATATAATAATACAAAGGTAATAGTAAGACAGTGATAGAAAATAAAAACAATTGCTCATAAGAAATTGCACAGGATTTCCTGCCCCCCAGGGAGAGCTTAGTGTTACAGCTAAATGTTCATGTTTGATGCTCCTTCCTCATCTTCCTCATTCCCTCTCCTCCTGCTACCCCAACTCAACCCCACAGACTGGTAGAACATCCACAGTAGTTTCCTGCAGATGTTAAATGATCACAGCCTCCTGAGGAAATACAGTCTACTCTGGCCCCTCTTGTACAGGTGGTCTGCGTTGCATGTCCAGTCCAGCTTGTAGTCCAGCCACAGCCCGAGGTACTTGTAGCTGCCTACGACCTCCACCTCCCCACCCCTGATCAACACTGGACGTGGTATGTTGTACACTTCTGTTGTTACTGTAGTTTTGTTCATATATATTTGATATTTGAAAATTAAACAACAGGAGGTTTTGAGAAGAAAAAAATGTTTTCAGAGGAAATAAACAATTAGATGGCTGCAAACAAAAAGAGCAATGCCAGTTAAATACAGTCACAGTGATTGAATTAAGATGACTAACCTTGACTAACTGGTCCCACAGGTCCTGTTGCTTCCTCTGAACTTGTCTCTCAGCTTCTTCTCTCCTGGTGTGTTCATCCTGGAGCTGAGTTTAGACACATGATCTTTGATTAACACATGTAAGGGAACATGACAACAGTGACACATGAACTCTTCACTACACACACACTCTGCTCCTCTTACTACTGTAGGTTTGAGACTCTGTAACAAACATCTAAAGATAATTGTTGAAGCTTGTTGTTTGTCTCATATTTGATTTGTATGTGTGTAACTCAGGAGAATATAAAGAGAGAAATGTGACAGGAAGGTGAAAACATCAACCTGTGTGTTCCTGTTCTCCAGCTCTTGCTTCAAGGTCCTCACTATCTCTCCAAACTTCTCCCAGCTGTCCTTCTCATCCTGGAGCTGGTTCTCCAGCTGAGAGGTAGGAGAGAGATGAAGAGTCACAGTGTTTCATTAAGTAGAGAAATGTGTTGTCTCCAGCAGTAACTCTGAACAGGTCAGTAGTTGTTGTCAGCAGCAGGTTGGTTGAATCAGACATGTTTGTGTGCGTGTGTGTGTGTGCCTTTTTCTGCAGGTCCGTCCACTTAGGGATCATTGTATCCAGCTGATGTTTGGTCTGAGCCACCACGTTCACGGATTTCTCCAGCTGTCAGACGGACAGACAGACACAGACAGACACAGACAGACAGACAGACACAGACAGACAGACAGACAGATGTTGATGTCAGAGCAGGAAGTGTAGTGACAGTGTGACAGAGAAGCTGAACACATCTGGACTGTTGAACCTTCACACTGTGTTCAACATGTTTCTAACCTTTGTGTTCCCTTTAAAACTGACTCACCTCATTCTCATCATTAGCTCTCTGTTAACACACACTGAGCATCATCTGCTGAAGGAGTTTTAAGTCATTAAAATAACTACAGCCTTACCGACTATACAGTGTTCTACACATCTACATGAATATTGATTTTAGGACTCATTTTATTCTGACAAAGCTTGATGGATGATTTTGTTTGTTTTGTTTGTTTTTGTTGTCTCAAGCTACCAGAGAAAACTAGTCAGAGAGCCTCACTGACTGATACATGCTGCAATCTGAAATACATTATTAAATCAGACTGTTTATAAATCAGTCATTTACATGTTTATCTGTTGTGTTTATGGTCAAAGCTGATCATTTTATTCATGGAGAAAATGACATTTCTCTTTTCGTTCAAACATTTAATTTCCCACCTTTTCTTGCACTTTAAATCACAGCTTGGTGACAACAAGGAAACAGAGAAGTTTAATTTCTGTCATATGATAATAATGTATAAAACCAACTCAGTTTAACAGTGTGACAATAAACCAGTAAAAGCAGGAAGAACAAAGAGCAGCTGTGACACATTTAAAGATGGAAACAGATCAGTGTGATGAGGAGAAGATACAGAGAGAAAGAGTTGAGCAGACATGTCAGTCAGATTCACAAAGTTAATAATAATCATATTAACCTCTCTTCTCTTGGTCTCCAGCTGATTCTTCAGGGTCTGCACTTCACTCTGAGCTTTCTCCCTGTCCTGTTTCTCATGGTGGAGCTGTTTGATGGTTTGACAGTGAAGAGAGACATGGAGGAAAATAAGATAGGAGACATGCTGTTTATTAGCCATGGTAGTGATTATACAACACAATCATATGTATGACCAAACTGAACTCTAACTAAAAGCTCTGATTCATTCAGTATTTCACTTTCTGATGCTTGTCAGTGAGAAGAAAAGGTACATTTTCAAAGTGTTTTCGGAGGAAACAATCCAAAACAAACAAGTAAATCAGTGTGTTGATGAGAAGACATACAAAGAGAGCAATGACAGGTAATTATATTCATACTGATTACATTAAAAATGATAATGACAACAGTGACACATGAACTCTTCACTACACACACACTCTGCTCCTCTTACTACTGTAGGTTTGAGACTCTGTAACAAACATCTAAAGATAATTGTTGAAGCTTGTTGTTTGTCTCATATTTGATTTGTATGTGTGTAACTCAGCAGAATATAAAGAGAGAAATGTGACAGGAAGGAGAAAAGATCAACCTGTGTGTCCTTCATCTTTATGTCCTGCTTCAAGGTCGTCACTTCTTTCTCCAAGTTTGTATTTGTCTTCTTCTCCTCCAGGAGCTGAGAGGGAGGAGAGAGATGAGGAGAAACATTGTATTAGATGAGGAACATTTACACATCACTACTGACTCAGGAGAATATAAAGAGAGAAATGTGTTTTTCCTCTGAACAGGTCAGGAAGTAGTTGTTGTCAGCAGCAGGTTGGTTGAATCACACACATCACACATTATCACACTGATCACAGCTGATACCAACCACAGCACGTGTGTGTGTGTGTGTGTGTGTGTGTGTGTGTGTGTACCTCTGTCTGCAGCTTCCTCCACTCTGAGGTCTTTGTATCCAGCTGACGTTTGGTCTCAGCCTCCTGTCAGACACACAGACAGACAGACAGACAGACAGACAGACAGACAGATGTTGATGTCAGAGCAGGAAGTGTAGTGACAGTGTGACAGAGAAGCTGAACACATCTGGACTGTTGAACCTTCACACTGTGTTCAACATGTTTCTAACCTTTGTGTTCCCTTTAAAACTGACTCACCTCATTCTCATCATTAGCTCTCTGTTAACACACACTCATCATGTTTTTTTTGAATGAATCTTAATGAATTATTTTGTTGGTTTAGTTTTGTGTCATTGCTGTCTCAAGCTACTAGAGAAAACTATTCAGAGAGCGTCATTGACTGAAACATGCTGCAATCTGAAATACATTATTAAACCAGACTGTTTATAAATCAGTCATTTACATGTTTATCTGTTGTGTTTATGGTCAAAGCTGATCATTTTATTCATGGAGAAAATGACATTTCTCTTTTCAGGCAAATATTTAATTTCTCACCTTTTCTTGCACTTTAACCCTTAGATGCATAAGTGGGTCAAAAATGACCCGGTGAGGTTGTTTTCTTGTGATATCTTCGTAATGAAAAGTTGTTATCATTTCATATTCCAGCTATTCCTCAAAAAACTTGTTATTGATATCATGCCATTGAAATTTTTCACTTACCTTTTATACATTTTACAAAATTATAGTTTTTGTATCACTACCCCAAGCTTCCATAAGCGGGTCAAAAATGACCCGCATTCATTTCCTATGGAATTTCATGGTAGCCTTTAAATCTTATCATCTGTGACTGTCAGTCTGTCTATTTATATTTTTTGGACCACACAGACAATGGCCTCTAGTTTCACAGTATACTCCCTATCTGGTGTGTGTGTGTGTGTGTGTGTGTGTGATTGAATATTGTATGAAAGAGTATGTGTTTCTTATCATCTATCATCAAATTTGCCTATTTTATAGTTTGCGAAAATAGCTAGCTAACATAAGCTAGATAAATATATGTACTTTACTGTATGTATTGCGCGCACGTGTGTGCGTGCGTGTGTGTTTGCACACACGCGTGTGTGTGCATGTGTGTCGGTGTACGCGCGGATGCATGTGTGCATTTATTTATATAGCTACATATTGATCAATAGGTTTGCTTGTCATTCAAAACATTCTCTTCGGTTTATGTTTCCTCATCCAAAGTGTTATGGCTGCGAGGTATACAGCTGAAATGGTTGTAAGGATGCTGAATGAAGAGGCAGTTATGGGATTGGACTCAGAATCTGAAATATCAGGCGATAAGGACCCAGACTATTGTCCAGGTGGAGGTGTCGGTCGTCCACCTGGAAATCCAACTGAACAGGATCGTACAGTTACACACACACACACACACGCATATACTCTCTTTCACTCACTCACACACACACACACACCACACGCACAAAATGGATGTTGACATTGTTCTATTGCTGTTGTGTAATTTTCGTTTCCAATTTTCAAAATGTTTTAAAAATGTTAAAAATGTAAAAAAAAAAAACCTGAAAAATAAAAATGTTTCAACCATGAAATCATTCTTATGTGGACCAAAATATAATAAACATGATTTTTCTTAACCAAAATGACAAAAGTGACATAAAAACACATTGATTCTAATGCGGGTCATTTTTGACCCACTTATGGAAGAGTGTAGGGTCCACTCACTCGTGCATCTAAGGGTTAAATCACAGCTTGGTCACAACAAGGAAATAAAGGAATTTAACTTATGTCATATGATGATAATAATAATAATAATAATAATAATGTTTAAAACCAACTCAGTTTAACAGTGTGATAATGAATCAGTAACAGTGAGAAGAACAAAGAGCAGCTGTGAGACACTTAAAGATGGAAACAGATCAGTGTGATGAGGAGAAGATACAGAGAGAAAGAGTTGAGCAGACATGTCAGTCAGATTCACAAAGTTAATAATAATCATATTAACCTCTCTTCTCTTGGTCTCCAGCTGATTCTTCAGGGTCTGCACTTCACTCTGAGCTCTGTCCTTTAACTGTGTCTGCACCTGGAGCTGTTTGATGGTTTCAGCCTGGTTTCCCTCAAACTGTGAGTGAAGAGAGACATGGAGGAAGACTAGATGAGAGACATGGAGGAAGACTAGATGAGAGACGTGGAGGAAGACTAGATGAGAGACATGGAGGAAGACTAGATGAGAGACGTGGAGGAAGACTAGATGAGAGACATGGAGGAAGACTAGATGAGAGATGTGGAGGAAGACTAGATGAGAGACATGGAGGAAGACTAGATGAGAGACATGGAGGAAGACTAGATGAGAGACGTGGAGGAAGACTAGATGAGAGACATGGAGGAAGACTAGATGAGAGACATGGAGGAAGACATGGAGGAAGACTAGATGAGAGACATGGAGGAAGACTAGAAGAGAGACATGGAGGAAGACTAGATGAGAGATATGGAGGAAGACTAGATGAGAGACATGGACGAAGACTAGATGAGAGACGTGGAGGAAGACTAGATGAGAGACATGGAGGAAGACTAGATGAGAGACATGGAGGAAGACTAGATGAGAGACATGGAGGAAGACTAGATGAGAGACGTGGAGGAAGACTAGATGAGAGACGTGGAGGAAGACTAGATGAGAGACATGGAGGAAGACTAGATGAGAGACGTGGAGGAAGACTAGATGAGAGACATGGAGGAAGACTAGATGAGAGACATGGAGGAAGACATGGAGGAAGACTAGATGAGAGACATGGAGGAAGACTAGAAGAGAGACATGGAGGAAGACTAGATGAGAGATATGGAGGAAGACTAGATGAGAGACATGGAGGAAGACTAGATGAGAGACATGGAGGAAGACTAGATGAGAGACATGGAGGAAGACTAGAAGAGAGACATGGAGGAAGACTAGATGAGAGACATGGAGGAAGACTAGATGAGAGACATGGAGGAAGACTAGATGAGAGACGTGGAGGAAGACTAGATGAGAGACATGGAGGAAGACTAGATGAGAGACATGGAGGAAGACATGGAGGAAGACTAGATGAGAGACATGGAGGAAGACTAGAAGAGAGACATGGAGGAAGACTAGATGAGAGATATGGAGGAAGACTAGATGAGAGACATGGAGGAAGACTAGATGAGAGACATGGAGGAAGACTAGATGAGAGACATGGAGGAAGACTAGATGAGAGACATACTGTTTATCAGCCATAGGAGAGATTATCCAACACCATCACAGCTGAGGTAACAACTTGATGTGAGTCATTCAGTGTGTGAGTTGATCCAATGAGCCTCCTGCTCAGTATCATCAGTTTTCCAAACCACAGTTTGTGGAGCATGTTTGTGTTGTGGTCATTGTGCTCTCAGTCTGGACTCTACTGACTATAATGTGAATGAAGAACAACATACAGGACCTGAATGTAACAGCTGACTCACTGGAAACACTCAGCTGTCTTCTGTTGTTATTTACATGTAAACTGTGTTTAACTGCTTCCTGTTCTGTAGTTTATGGTGCACATTTATGTTCTTACTTCAGTTTGTGTCATATTGAATATGCAGAAATGAAATAAGTATCTGGATGTGTTGAAAGGAATCAATAATACAGCCAAAATGTGAGAAGAGAAAAACACATTTGAATAATTAAATAACTAGGTGGCTGGAAACAAATCAATGTGTTGATGGAAAGTTAAGAATGTCAGATACGTTCATGGATGACTGAAGGTTATTAGTTGCCTTGTTTGATTGTGATTTGTGTTAATCAGGATGATGTAAAGTAAGAAATGCAACAAGGAGGTAAGAAGATGAACCTGTGTGTTCTTGTCCTGCAGCTCCTGCTCCAAGGACTTCACCTTCTCCTCAAACTCCTTCCTGCTCTTCTTCTCCTCCTGGAGCTGAGAGGGAGGACACAGATGAAGAGGGACATCGCATTTGATTCAGTACACTGCCTTACTGTTTGGATAGATGTTTTCTCCACACATATTTGATTTCTATGAGTTACTCAGAAGTAATAAAAGATCGACCTCTGTGTCCTTGTTCTGCAGCTGCTGCTTCAAGGTCTTTACTTCCTCTGCAGAATTCATCCTGCTGTCCTCCTCATCTTGGAGCTGCTTCTCCAACTGAAAGGTCAGAGACAGAAGAAGAGAAACTTTGTATTTGATGAAGTACAATGCAGTACTGTCTGGATAGATGTTTTCTTTAGATTTATTTCAGTAGTTATTTTTCCATTGAGATAAAAGTCACATATTTCACATAGTTTCACATATATAATTTTCATTTTAATCCTTTTTGATACACCAGCCTCTCCAGCTCATAAATATTTATTAGTGATATGTTTTCATTTGTTGTTTTATTCCCTCTTAGCTCATAAACAACAGCGAGGGACTTCAGCTTTCATGTTTTGGTCTTCACTTTTGCTTTGGACACAATCTGCTTTAATGATGGACTCCCCCTGTCTGCAGACTACATGATGAGTGGAAGACAACATACGTATAGGACATGACTGTGACACGCTGTAAACATTAAGCTGTCTTCTGTTTTTCTTTAGATGTGTTTAACTGCGCATTTTTTTTAGTTTATTACAGACACATATCTGTTGTTATTGTTCTTTGTTTCATATAGTTAATAAATGAAAATAAAATCAGTGATACAAGCTTTCAGTGAGATAGTTGTTACAGTCAAAGACTGACAAGAACAAAGTGAATTGATAAGAAGTAACAGGGTGGCTGGAAAGAAAAAAGAAATCAGTGACGAAGAATACAATACATACCTTCTGCTCCAGAACTGTAACCTTGTTCTCAGCTTCCTCCCTCCTCTGCTGCTCCTCCTGGAACTTCTGCCTGGAAACTAACCACTTGAACGAGAGAGAGGAGAGAAAGCCAGAAGGTACGTGTTCTTAGTGAGTCTGAATAGTAACATCAGAGTCAGAGACAACGACTCGTAGAGTTGAATTGAACTTTTTTTTTCCCAGGGATTTGTGACTCCAGCTGTGCTGTGAACCAGCCTGTTAAAACTGACCTTCACATATTAACAGTGGTTCCTCCTTATAGGCAACTAGACAGAGAAACTATCAAGCCTCTAGGTTTTATTTGTGCATCTTATTCAGAGGAACTGTATATAAGTTATTATTTCTTTGTTTATTGCCAGTGGGTGGGTGGATTCTCTGTTGCCTACAACAACCTGTGGACTGAGTCTATGTAAAGGAATCACGACAGATTTTTTTTTTTTGAACGTCCAAAGGATGCGTCCTGAGGGCCGTCATCACTTCAGCTCTGCTACAGTGCTAACAGTGTGTAACACCATCTAACATTAGCTACGTTGGTTTATCATCTTATTATAACTAACACATTAATTTATTCTTCTACTTCATCCTTTCATTTACATCTTGTACATTTTTTGAAGGTTTAATTTATCGATTGTTTTTTTTTACCTTTCTATGTGCTCTCCGGCTTGGAAACACAAACAAATACCTCTGGCCTTTTAGATCAAAATGTAATTTTCCTGCTCTTGTTTTTTCTCCCTCCACTGAAAGTGTCCTGTTTGTTAACTCACATGTTTGCTCTTCTTTTCCTCTTTTGTCTTCAAAGGCTTCATTTCTTCTCCAGAGGGATTCTCCCTTCGTCCTGTATCAGGTTCTTCTGAGGGGCTTCTCTTGGTCTCTGTGTCAAACAAAGGCAGCAGAGTTAAACTGTTAAACACATTAAAGTGCATTTTATAATGTATCACAGCACAGAGACATTTCAGTCTAAAATGAGCTTTGTCGAAATATGACACGACAATTTTATGGATTGGAAATAAAGCAAAAAATAATGATAATAATTTACACAATGGCATAATTCATATCACTATCCCCCATCCTTGAGAATGACTTGAATCCAGTGAATCTGTGACTTACTGGTTCTGTTGTTCCTCAGTTTACACACAAAAAAGACAAGTAACAGAATGAACAGGATGCAAACAGCTGCCAAACTAACAGCCAAACCAGTGATGGTGGAAGAAGAACTGGACTGGACCTTAAAGAAATCATCTGAAATTATATAAAAAAGACAAATGTGGCATTTATATAAAACTGAAGCTCTGCCATCCGAAACTAAAACAGTGAACACATTAAAATATATAAATCATGTTAACCTGGAACCTGAATGTGTGTCTCTCTGGCCTGGTTGATGTTCCTCTGTTGGACTCTACAGGTGAAGCTGTTGCTGTGTCTCTTCTCCACAGTCACTCTGCTGCTGACAGTATAGAGGTCATCAGGACCTCTGACTGTCTCTGTAGGTCCAGCAGAGAGGAGCTTTCCCTCACCGTCCAGCCACAACACCTCAGGCTCTGGATACCAGCCTGCAGACTCACACTGTAACACCACTCCCCCCTTGTCTCTGTCGATCCCTGCTAAACTGGTGACAGGTGAGGACGCAGCACCTGATGACGAGCAATAGGAAAAACAGTAGTCAGTGATACAGTCACCACATCAATGATAAAAAGATGCACAAATGTAAATAAACAACTGCCAGCCTAATGATCAAACATGTCCTCTGCATCAGTGTTGTGTTTCTATTTATTTTCTTGTAAATCGTTGTGTTCCTCAAATCCTTCGTTAGCTGTCTAAGCCAGCAGATCAGCCTTTCACTTGTAACCACGGTTCCTATGTGACAACCAATCATAGTTGGTCCCTGAACCAATGATGAAGCTGCTTGAAGTCACAGTGGTTGCATTTTTACTGTCGGCTATAGTAGAGTAGTGTCTACTTACCAACAACAAGCTCAACAAAAGAGTCTATATTCAGTCTTGGAATGAAGCATCTGTATCTTCCTGCATCAGAAGGTCTCACATCAGAGAGTTTCAGTGAAATGTTTCCTCTCTTCAGTTCATCACTGAACAGAGATGTTCTTCCTTTGTAGGATGGATGTTTAGTATGTTCGAGGTCCTGGCCAGTGCGCCACACAAAGGCAAAAACAGAATTCAGGTCAGATCTCGTCCACTCCAATATCATGGCAGCAATGTCCTCAGCAGGTTCCAGATGACATGGTAAAATGATGTCATCGCCGATTGTTGCTACTATTGGCTGAGGTGAACCCATCAACTGAGACTGACCTGGAGAGAAAATAGATACGCTTATTAAATCCTGCAGTAGGAGCTCATTCAATCTGTTCATCTCTGTGAGGGTTTGTGCACCATGATGCTGTGCTAGTAATGGCAGATGTGTTATAAATGAACATTAAGGTCTGCTGACACTGAGGCATTTGTGATGTCACTGCTTTTCATGTTTTTCATCTGATTTTTCTTAAAGCCATGACATTAGTGAATCATCAGGTCAACATTTTAATGTGGCCAACACTTTGGTTTATGATCAAAAAGCTGCAGAGCTAAAGACATTCCCATCGCCCTCTGCTGCACTTTGTATTCAGTGGTAATTAGTAAATGTTAGCATGCTAATATGCTTATATTGCTATGATCAACTAAGATTTTGATCAATGTAGCCGCTGTAGCATAGCATATTAGCAATTTGACATTACCAGTTAATGCAAGTATAGCCTTACTATATATATATATATATGGGATATGTTTTACAAAGTGTAACACCTGAAACTGTTCAACTAACCATGTATCATAGAAATTACATATATAACTTGCAAAATGTTCATACTGAACATATGTTGACTACAGTGGATCTCATTTGTTATTCTAACAATATTCACTTGTGACAACTCGTGCTTGGGTTGTTTTACAGTTTTAGAGTGAATCGGGCACTTTATAATGACATCAATATCTGTAGACTACAATGTTTTATATGTAGTTGTACAACCTGTTTTCATTCAAAAGACATCGAGTACTGCTGCTTGGTCGACATTTTTCGCATCAGACACTGACAAAAAAGAGGCATTCTTTTCCGGCAGTATGTTATGGGTGGCATCAGTTAATAATGCCTCCAGGTAACAACATAATTTAAGGATCTGGACTTTCTCTGTAGGGTGGGCAGGAGGGATGGTACAGTAGATCACGTACTTTTGTTGCACAGTGAAATAAATCTAAATATGAGGTGTTTTACTGATGTTGTAAGTTTATTTTGAAAGACTGTATGCATCTAACGAGCAGATACTGTATATTTTCTGTGAAAATGAAAGTGCATGTAACAGGCAATAATTGACACAACATCTCAAAACATCAACAATAGACACACCCAGGATAATGCGTCATATGTAGACGTAAAAGTCCAATGACCAAACAGCAATATTTGATGAGTTGGGAGTGAGAACGTGTTGCATAAGGTGTCAGCTCAAAGCTCTTCTTTGCCTTAGCACAGCCTCACTAGTATTAGTGGCTATTAGTCTTGTTACAATATATGCAACATGTACTAAGTTCAATATATGTGAAATATGAAATATAATACGTATCTGCAAGATGTTGACTGCAATGAATTTTATTTGTTATTCTTGAAACATTAGCCTGTAACAACTCAAGTACGATATGTTTTAGAGCCAGAAGTGAGTCTTTTACTTTATAATGACATCAGGATCTGCATATAACAAGTTGGAATGTTTAAGATGTAGTTGTAAATTCCAATGAAAGGCTTTAACACTTTTCTGACTCTGCCCTTTGTTCTTGATCTCCAATGACATTATTTTTTGCCCTCTGAGTAAAATTGTTTGAATAACTAAAGTACCAGTGTCCACAAACATTTTAGGGCATTTATTGATATGATTCTGTCATAATGTGTGATTGAAGTCCTCACTGTGTCCTTGAGCCTGTATTAGTGTGTGAGTTACCTCTACAAGAGTGTGTCAGGAGAAGATGGAAAATCAAAACACTGAGGGGTCTGAGCGGAGACTGAAGGGACAGTCCATTCCTCCGGGGAAGCATCTTGAAGTTCTGAAAATCAGCAGAGACCAGCAATACATTATATGGAAAATAAGCTTTGGAGTAACAGAATTAAAACCATTGGCCAGTGAAGTGATTAATGTTCATCATCTTGTCATAATGTAATCTTCTGCTGGGAAGCCTTGGGTCCTGATATTTATGTGGATGCCAGTGTTTATGTGAGTGGAGGTTGTCAGGTGGCAACAACATGAAAGCCAGGACCAAAGGTTTCCCAGCAGCACATTGCACTGTAACAAAACGATCAATGATATTTACTTCACCCGTCACAGGTTTTAATGTTTTGGCTGACTGATGTATGTAAATATAAATAGCAGTCCTACACCTGTGGAAACCCCCTCAGTGTTAACTTCAAAACTGGCATTGTGTCCATGCAATGCAGTTAAACTTTCACTTTTGGCCACACAATAAAATCCAATCCACAATAAAATGTTGTACCATTTTACTTTTCTTGCCAACTTGTCAAAACTTATTCATTAGTTAACTTAAAAGTTTACTTCGATTCTTACAGTTCAATAGTTTAGACCCCGTCACAGCCCTCTCTATGATAAAGACCAATGACTCTTCTTAAAATTGTAAACATTTTCAAATTTTCAAAGCTAACAAGCATCATTTTCAAATGCATGTTTAAGATGAAATGATAATCATAATAAAGGGTGACAAAATTTGAAATCATTATTTCACAAATATTCAAAATTTGAAATGCATTTCACAGATTTCAACTTTTTACACAGGTTTAAAAAGACTTAATAATCTGTTTCAGGACATCACTACAGAGCCCATAACACTGAATGCAGACCTACTTTTACTGTCTGTAAATTGTGATACTGTTTTATAATATAAATTAGTTGAAACAGGTAAAATAGGCATAAATTCAGGAGACGACGTACCTGCTGCATGCTGTCAGTTGAACAGACTAAACGGCCAAAGTCTGTAAATCATTGACCAGCTATGACCTTATCTCACCATGGTTTATGGCGGTCTGCTGGCTGCATTACATTTAGTTTGTATTACAAATGATATCCTAACAGCTCATGCATTTCCTGCTGAACTTCCCAAAAGAGCCTCTCAGTGTTTTCACATGTGTTTTTCCATTTGAACAGCGACAAAGTCACGTTGTAAGCCACAATATTAAACTCAGTAGAGGATTTGATTCTGCTTTTATACACTAAGTTTCACTTTGAGTATCATCTGAACTTTGAGCCTGTTGCTAGGTAACCCATTTCCACTGTAAAATATTACAGCTGCAATTAAAACTATCAGGAATAATAAAAATGTTTCTTTGTTCTTAATTTAGAGAAAAAGGGTGCATTCATCAGATGGACGTTAGGTGTATTATCTTACTGCTGAGAGCAGAACAGGACGTTTTAGTCCGTTTAGTGGTTCAGTTGTTTCTGCAGTGCAATGTGTTTACTGCATTAAGTTGTCATGGTTACAGCATGTTTACTCTATGCAATGACAATTAAGCTGAAGCTAATCTAATCTAAAGTATGAGTTATTTCTATAAAGTGAGTGACTGAGACAGACAGACTGCCTGATTTAAATAGAAGAATCCAGAAAAGCTTTGATGAGTTCAGACCTTAGTGTACTGTATTATGATGCTGTTGTTTTATTCTGTAGCAGTGGTGGAACAAAGCTACATATATTTGCTTGAGTGCTGTATTCAAGTGTATTTTGTAATAAACAAGATAAACAAAAAATAAGTCTTATTTTACTTTTTCTTTTGTTATCCGCTCCTGGTTTGATTATGCATTTGATGGTGCATGAGTGCTTGCGTGCAACGCATTCTCACTGTGACCTTGTCACCTAGTCATGGACTTTCCACATGACCGTACCCTGGGTGTGTTGGTTGTTAACGTTCTGGGACACCGTGTCAAGTTCTCCTCTTTGAAGATACACTTCTGTTTTCACAGGAAATTTAACATTTACATACAGTCTCTTTCAAAATAAACACACTACTTCAGTACAACACCACAAATTGTTGTTTTTTTCCTTCAACAAACACATATGGTTAGGTTTAGGCAGCAAAGACACAGTTAAGTTTAGGAAAAAAGAACAGGGATTGGCTTTAGAATCTTACGGGACACAAACACTGCTCTCTCGGGTGAAAGTCAATGTTTGTTGGACCAATCTGCCACCACTCCCACCCACCCCACACAGACTTTTGCCGCCTTAACTTTCATCCTTGTCCTGCAGGATTTCCCCCTGACACTGCCAGGCGCCATTTGCAACCAGCTGCATATCATGCCAATATTATAGGATGCCTTTTTTTCTTGGTTTCTGACACCGCAAGTCACTGCCTAAGCATTGGATTTCGAACTTTGGAGTGAGACTGTGCTTGTGAGTGTGTATCTCTCCATCTGCAGGTTTTCTTGCAAACAATTAGACCAATCAGCCTAATATTTTGTGTCCACATACATAACTATACACTCAAGGATCTGTGGTGGTTACAGTGATTCATAATTGTTAAAAAAAAAAAAAAACTTGTTTTATTGACTGCTGACTTTTGTCAGTTTGGTTTCATTTTGATCTGGAGCATCTGAAGATGAATCCCTTTTCTGATATGTTATCATCCACAAAAGCTGGACACAAAACAAGATGGATAAATCCCCATTTTTTGTTATCTGTGCCACAATTTTGACTGTAAGGGGGCCAGGAGGGATAAGTTTTGTTCTTTTCATTTCACAGCATCATATCACCGCAATTCAGAAGCAGAGCGTTCTGCCTGCACGATTTTATAGTCTGAAAGATATTGTTGAAATGTGCTATGGGGCATCTGCTAGAATTAAAAGAATTGTCTAGAGTGGTCGTAATCAGCTCAGGCAGATGTAATATGGCTGCCTGGTGGTGATCTACCCTCTACTGAGTGTCCTTTTTACACTGCTCAAAAAAATAAAGGGAACACATAATCATCACAGTGTAACTCAAACTCATGGGATATCAACCTGTCCAGTCAGGAAGCATTACTGATTGTGAATCAATTTCACCTGCTGTTGTGCAAATTGGACAGACAACAGGTGGAAAGGAGAGGCAATTACCAAGACAACCCCTATTTAGGAATGGTTTTACAGGTGGTGGCTACAGACCATTTCCCTCTCCACGTCCTTTCTGCTTGATTCTTGGCTAGTTTTGCATTTTTCTAGTGCCCTTACCACTAGTGGTATCATGAGGCAGTATCTGCAGCCCACAGAAGTTGCTCAGGTAGTGCAGCTACTCCAGGATGGCACATCCATACATGCAGTGGCCAGAAGGTGTGCTGTGTCTCCCAGCACAGTCTCAAGAGCATGAAGGAGATACCAGGAGACAGGCCGTTACACCAGGAGAGGTGGAGGGGGCCGTAGGAGGGCAACAACCCAGCAGCAGGACCGCTATCTGCTTCTTTGTGCAAGGAGGAACAGGAAGAGCACTGCAGGAGCCCTCCAAAATGACCTCCAGCAGGCCACGCGTGTGCATGTTTCTGCCCAAACTGTCAGAAACAGAATCCCTGAGGGTGGCATGAGGGCCCAACGTCCACAAGTGGGGCCTGTGCTCACACCCCAGCACCATTCAGCGTGATTGACATTTGCAAGAGAACACCAAAATTGGCAGATTCGCCTCTGGCCCCCTGTTCTCTTCATAGATCAATCAATCAATCAATTTCATTTATAAAGCCCAATATCACAAATCATAATTTGCCTCACAGAGCTTTACAGCATACAACATCCCTCTGTCCTTAAGACCCTCACAGCTGAAAAGGAAAAACTCCCCAAAAAAAACCTTTAACGGGGAAAAAAAAACTGTAGAAACCTCAGGAAGAGCAACTGAAGAGGGATCCCTCTTCCAGGACGGACAGACGTGCAATAGATGTTGTACAGAACAGATCAACATGATAAATTAACAGTAATCCGCATGACACAATGAGACAGAGAGAGAGACAGAGACAGAGAGAGAGATGCAGGACAGATGGTAATGACAGTAGCTTACAACAACATTAATGAAAGTACTAATATTATCGTTATAGTTGTGGCTACTGTGGTACAATATGCTGAAGTATATATTAGTATTTGGCAGTATACATATGTGACAATAATCATATGTGTATAATAACAGTAGAAGTATGACTAATGACTAATGATGGCAGCAGCAGCAGGAGGCATCTGGCAGGACCACGGCAGCAGCACAACCACACACGTCACGCTGTCCAGGCACCGCTGTGATATGAGTTAATCTGAGAGACAGTGGAGCACAAAGGCTCCGGAGAAGAAGCCAAGTTAGTGACATCCAGAATGGCCGAGTTAGCAAGATGCAGTAATAGAATGAGAGAGAGAGAGAGAGAGAGAGAGAGAGAGAGAGAAAGAGAGAAGGAGAGAAGGTGCCCGGTGTATTATAGGGGGGTCCTCCGGCAGACTAGGCCTAAGTCAGCCTAACTAGGGGCTGGTACAGGGCAAGCCTGAGCCAGCCCTAACTATAAGCTTTATCAAAGAGGAAAGTCTTAAGTCTAGTCTTAAATGTGGAGACGGTGTCTGCCTCCCGGACCGTAACAGGAAGATGATTCCACAGGAGAGGAGCCTGATAGCTGAAGGCTCTGGCTCCTGATCTGCTTTTGGAGATTTTAGGGACCACGAGTAACCCTGCGTTCTCAGAGCGCAGTGTTCTGGTGGGATAATATGGCACTATGAGCTCTCTAAGATATGACGGAGCTTGACCATTTAGAGCTTTATAAGTTAACAGTAGGATTTTAAATTCAATTCTGGATTTTACAGGGAGCCAGTGCAGAGAAGCCAAAACAGGAGAAATATGATCTTGTTTCTTAGTTCCTGTTAGTACACGTGCTGCTGCATTCTGAATTAGCTGGAGAGATAAACGCGGTAGCCAGTCAACGTCGACATGAATGTTAAAATCGCCTACAATAATAACTTTATCTGATTTAAGTACTAAACTGGATAAAAACTCTGAGAATTCAGATACAAATTCAGAATACGGGCCAGGAGCACGGTACACTATAACAAATAAAAGTGGCTGCGAGATTTTCCAGGTCGGATGTAAAAGACTGAGAACGAGACTTTCAAATGAATTATAATCTAGTTTAGGTTTAGGGCTGATTAACAGACTAGAGTTAAAAATGGCTGCAACTCCCCCTCCTCGGCCGCTGCCTCGAGGAATGTGGGTATTATTATGACTGGGAGGAGTGGACTCATTTAGACTAACATATTCATCTTGACACAGCCAGGTTTCAGTGAGACTGAGTAAATCAATATGATTATCTGATATTAATTCGTTTACTAACACTGCTTTAGACGATAGAGACCTGATATTTAACAGTCTGCATTTAATTCTCCTGTTTTGTCTTTTTGTCACAGAAGAGGTTTTAATTTTTATGAGGTTGTTATGCACAACTCCTCTTTGTTTAATTTTAGAGTTAGATAATTTAGGTGGTCGGGGGACAGACACCGTTTGTATAAAACTATGAAAACTATGGCTGGGTAACTGAACTAGAAGCTCAGAGAGGCGTTTAGGACTGCGTCTCCGAGTCCTGGTCTCAACTCTGAATTTTCCAGGTTCCTAGAAATGAGAGCAGCTCCATCCAAAGTGGGATGAATACCGTCTCTCCTAATAAGACCAGGTTTTCCCCAGAAAGTTTGCCAATTATTAACGAAACCCACATCGTTTGCTGGACACCACCTGGACAGCCAGCGATTAAATGATGACATGCAGCTAAACATGTCATCAGTGGTCAGATTTGGGAGGGGTCCAGAGAAAACTACGGAGTCCGACATCATTTTGGCATATTCACACACCGAGGCAATATTAATTTTAGTGACCTCCGATTGGCGTAACCGGGTGTCATTGCCGCCGACGTGAATAACAATCTTACTGAATCTACATTTAGCTTTAGCCAGCAGTTTTAAATTTGATTCAACGTCGCCCGCTCTGGCCCCAGGGATACATTTGACTATGGCCGCTGGTGTTGCTAACTTCACGTTCCTCAGAATAGAGCTGCCAATAACCAGAGTTTTATCCTCAGCGGGTGTGTCGCTGAGTGGGGAAAAGCGGTTGGAAACGTGAACAGGCTGGTGGTGAGCCGTGGGCTTCAGCTTGGAGCTGTGCCTCTGGTGAACCGTAACCCAACCTCCCGGCTGAACGGGAGTTACTGGAGGACAGTTAGCAGAGGCTAAGGCTATGCTATGTGGCTCCGCTCTCTGACTGCTGTTGGGTACAGGGATGAGATCCTCAGACCCATTGTCAGACTATATGCTGGTGCAGTGGGCCCTGGGTTCCTTCTGATGCATGATGATGCCCGGCCTCATGTGGTTGGAGTGTGTAGAGGAACAGCCTCTCTGGACTTCCCTTGAACCAGTATTATCAATGAACAAGACCACTGGAGGTCAAATGTTTAGGACTCACCCCTGTATTACCCCCGACTGGACAGGAGGTAAAAAGTCACTTGGGATCCCTCAAGTTTCAGATGCCATCTTAAAGTATCCAGTCTTGGGGCAAAATGCGGTGATGAACGACTCACTAGTTGTCATGAGACGATGCTTCTTTTCTCAACCACATCCTGTCCATTCGCATTGTCCCGGGGAAATCACGCCCTCCCCTCTCTTACCAAATGTTTCTGTGTGACAAAATTGAAATGTCTGTTGGAAGTGAAAATATACATTTTATCCATAGTATATGTTTGGAGTTAAAATATAGTTGGGTTCATTAATCAACATGTTTTCATGAATATGTGCTTCATCATTTTTTTTTTCATTATATGTTGCAACTATAGGTTAGTCTAGAGTGTGTGTATTTGAAGCAGTCTATATGTGTACTTTGCTGATACACGCGATATAATAATTGTATTCATTTTAATTGGATGTTAAGAACCGATTTTGACCATAATGAGAAGAGTCTGTGCCTATCACGCGTAACGTATCAAAGTATATGATCTCGTATAATAAAAAGCATTAAGTTTCCTCCAAAATAAAAATCATGGGCTTATTTTTCCCACTAAGGGGCCGCCTTATCAGACCCTCCCACTTTGGCCGGTTAAAAACATGTGCGCTCTGGTAGCCCTCTCTCTCTCGTTTTTGCTCTCTTTTCTTTTTTGACTCTTCTTTCCTCTTGTTCTTTTGTTTTTACTTCTCTTCCTTTTTGTTTCTTCTTTTTCGTATCTTAGCCTCTTTTGTATTTACGTTTTAGTTGCGCTCTTATACTCTCACGATCAAAGTTATTTTAAACTTTTAAGTTTTGCTTATCCAGTTTTCTTTTATCTCCAGTGTTTTCAACATTTTTATGCACATTAATAATAACTTTGATAACAATATTGAACGGCCAACAATATTGTTTTCACCATTATTATAAGTGAGTAATTATAACAAAGCAGACAAGTGCCCTTTTTGACCGGCCTCTTCAACCAAAGATTCATCAAACCCAGTGGCTGCCAGCCACTTGCCACAGTGGTTCTTGTGCCAAACCTAAAGGCTTTTTGCAGCGTAAGGAAACCGACGTTGGGGGCACCCACAGGACGTCACAGACTCAACCGTTCCCCCCACCACAGTGTGCCAGCCGGTTTCATTCTGCTGGAAAGTCTGGGAGTTGCAAAGTGAAGGTTCGGGGCCCCAGGAGAAACGTTTCCATGATTCGCTGCTAAGAAGGGAGGCAACAAACTCCCCTCACAGGTGACCCGCTGGGCAGTGGTAAGAGTTGATGCTAAATAGGAGATTTAATTATCTTAAGCTTAATTTAGGATTCTTTAGATAAATATTTTGCACATCCCTGTGTTCCCAATTTATCTATAGTCACATACTCCCTCACTATCGCCAAACTAAATAACTCACACGTGTTACTTCTTGTTTAATCCATTGATACATACTGTTGATTTTGTTTAAATTTTCATTTATCGCTAAGATGTTGTATGTGTATATTTCTTGTGAGCAGGAATTAAGATCACTGTATAGACAAAACATAACCCAGATACTGAGATTGATTCATTATTGATAAGCGTGCTGACAAATTAATAATTGATTTACAGAGTTATTCATTTGATTAGTTGCTTCCCTCATTAGGAGGGTGGTGCACCAAACTTTATTACGAGTGCAAACATTCTCAAAAAGGTATTTCCCCTACAAGTGTGTCAGCAGCTCCTGGATGACGAAGGCACTGATGCTACTGCCTGGCCCGCCCGTTCCCCAGACCTGAATCCAATCGAGCACCTTCGGGACATCATGTATCATAGCACATCCACCGCAGCTACATCACACCTCAGACTGTCCAGGAGCTGACTGATGCCCTGATCCAGGTCTAGGAGGAGATCCCCCAGGAGACCATCTGTCATCTCATCAGGAGCACGCCCAGACGTTGTAGGGAATGTATACAGGCACGTGGAGGCCATACACACACTACTGAGCCACATTATGAGTTGTCCTGAGGAAATTCACAGAAGTTGGATCAGCCTGTGATCTGATTTTTCCACTTTGATTTTGGGTTTGATTCTGAATCCAGTCCTAAATGAGTTAATGATTTTGATTTCCATGGATTGTTCTTACATTATTTTGTTCTCAACAAATTACACTGTGTAATCAATAAAGATTTAAGTGTTCCCTTCAATTTTTTGAGCAGTGTAGTTTTGCTTTGTGCTGGATATTTCCACTGTGTGCCCAAACAGCCGTAAATGCAAAGTGAATGCACCTCATGAGAGCACATGGAAAACAATACTTCATTCATATATTACTCTTGTCTGTGTGTTTTTAACACTGGTAGGTTTTTTTTTTAGACATGATGATAGGCATTTATAGCCCATTTTTGGGGGTGCTCAAGCACCCCTAAATTGAATCCCAGCACCCCTAAAATTTGAGAGATTTTTAAAAATTTTTTTACTGTATGTCCTTTTTTAACAAGCTAGAAAAGTGTCAAAACCACACAATACTTGGTTGAAACATAATATTTTAACAACAAAAATACAGCACATTTCTTAACTTCTACCACTCAATACCAACACATTATTGTCATTACCAGTCCTCATTTTTGCTTCATTTAATCATAGGTCATTGTTTATGTTGTTAGGTAGGAGTTAGCTGACGTTTTTTCTAGCTAGGAAACGTTACAGGTGGTCAGTACCACTGTCCTCTGTTTGAATTGGAATGAGAGAAGCTAACTGTTGTGTCATGTGCATGTGTTAATATTAAAGCCAAGGTGCTACTGACTAGCTAACTGACTGGATGCCCATTAACATTATAACTCCTATTGTGTGTATTTATTATCATTATTTTGTAGATTTCAAGCACTTTTCTTTTTTGAAGTGTATTTTTATTTATGTATTTGTATTATATAATACAGACAAAAAGGAAAAAGGCAGAGACAAACATTGAAAAAGTCAATTACTGTTAATGTGTTAATGTTACATGTTGTGCATTGCATTTCAAATAAAAGTCCAAAAAATAAGTCCAAGGTGCATTTTTGGTATGTTTGGTACTCACTATGAGGGCTGGTTTACTCCAGAAACATACATACTGTTTGTGTGTATGTTGAGGAGCTCGAGGGTCGCGGGGGGGCTGGAGCCTATCCCAGCTGACATCGGGTGAGAGGCACCCTGGACAGGTCGCCAGACTATCACAGGGCTGACACATAGAGACAAACAACCATTCACGCAATGGACAATTTTAGAGTTACCAATTAACCTAGTCCCCAGTCTGCATGTCTTTGGACTGTGGGAGGAAGCCGGAGTGCCCGGAGAGAACCCACGCTGACACAGGGAGAACATGCAAACTCCACACAGAAGGGCTCCCACGCCCGGGATCGAACCGGCAACCCTCTTGCTGTGAGGCGAGAGTGCTAACCACCACACCACCGTGCCGCCCGTGTTGAGGAGCTGCTGTATCAAAATGAGTTGTCCTCCCCCAGAAATTAGGGTTACCATATGTTTCTTTTATGATTCCAATCCATTCCTCTTTTGCTGTGGCTCAGCATTTAAATAACCTTTATCAGATTTGATGGTTTAGTCACAGACTTTCCCAAAAAGTGTTGTGCTTTTCTTTCACAAATGTGGGAATGAAAATGAGTTAAAATGTACAAAACAGTGAAATTTATCTTGCCTGTCCGGGCAGCTCTCTGGGTGCTCAGCACCTCTAAACCTCTGATCCTAGAATCGCCCCTGGTCATGATGATACAACTCTCTTGTTTTCCTTAATTATCCCTTTGAGTGAACATGCTCATGCTCTATGAGGACATCTTGTGGCCACAAGTCGTCACAGCAGTTCCTTTCGTAATTCCATTCGTGATCATTACTGCATGACCTATTGGGAGAGTTTAGTGACTGACCCTGAATGTCTTTACAAATCTTATCCTACCCAGCAACAGTTGATGCAGTCTTAAGTAATGCTCTCACCTTTAATTAAGTATTTTCATTACAGTATTGCTACAATTTGCTGATCTAAACATTTGTTTCAATGCTGTTTTGCAGACTGTCATAACTGGCTATATAAATGTCTAGCTCCAGTCTCTGACATAAACTTGACAACACCACACACACACAGCACATTTTGAGGGATTAGAATCAGGTGTGCTACCCTTCAGTTGTTGTAGAGTTGACTGGATTCACTCTGGCAAGTGAGCCGCAGCCACCACAGATTAAGCTGGGGCAGCCGTGGCTCTTAACTGGGTGCTTATACTTAACAAGTGATGAACAGTATGTTGAAGCGTGTGTGGCCCCGGCCTCTGCATCACCACCAGAACAAACTGAACAGGAAGAGGAAGTTGTCGTCTATGTACTTGAGCTATATTTCAGTCTGATGCTCATTCAGTCCGCAGCAAGACACCATGGAGGTCACAGCTCTCTGCTTCAGACTGTGTGAGTACTTCTTTCTTAATTTTTCTAAGTTTAGATCCAGTTCAACAAACGTTCTATGTCTGATACTGAACTCTGCTCCTTTGTTTATCCAGTGATGCTTGAAGTCACTCTGCTGAACAGCTTTACTCAGAGAAGTGGTGAGTGACAAAGATAAAATCCTAAAGATGCTCCTCAGCATTTGGCATCATTCTCTGTATTTAAAGGATGTTTTTAATCTGTCGCTCTCGATGATGTAAGTTCCTAAAGTTTTGTTTAAAGTTGTATTTTGTTTAAGGTTCAGTTTAATTAATCAATGATAATGTAGCTAACAAAAACATAATTTATCCTGCAAAAGGCGTGAAAAAAAAGTGTTGACACCTACTGTGCAATGCTTTTGTTGATTTTGTTTCATGATGAACCTCATATTTTTCCAGTCTTGAAAGTTTCTTCAATGACACTACAATTTCTGCCTTTGTTTCAGATGCAGCTTTTCTTCGTATCACTCCAGACAGACTGCAGTACTTTCAATATGAGCCTGTGTCTTTTGAATGTGAGGGGTCTGATGGCTCGACTAAATTGAAAGTGATCAGGAATAATGTGGAATCTGATCGAGTTTGTGGTACTGAGGGGACGCCATCAGGGTCCTCCTGTACCATTGAGGGAGCCTATCCCTCAGACAGTGGAGAATACTGGTGTGAGACTGAAGGAGGAGAGAGAAGCATCAGTGTCAACATCTCTGTCACTGGTACGTTTATTGTAATTAATTTATTGTGAATTTGAGTATCTGAGGATTCTTATCTAGTATGACACTCAATTGATAAAATTCATTGTTCTAAGATCAACAAGTTGAGGTGGATCAGGTTTAAATTTAGGTCATTAACAATGCATATTTCACAGAATCATGCAAAATGTACGGGGAAAGTTTCTAAGGTCTTTGTTTCGTCTGTGTCATTATGAAATCTAAGATGTCTTTTAACATAACAAGAGCAGTGCCTGCAACAATGCAAATGTGTGTGAGTCTGTCAAGAATACTTCTTCTCTACATATATAATAACTTTGAAGCATATGTTGACACAATTAACAGCATTTTTTGATTAAAAATATGTCGCTTTTGTAACCAGATTTAGTACATGTAGGAGGGTTGAGCTATCTGTCACAGCATTAAATTATCGCTTACTTGTGTTAGGGGTGTCGTAGCAATCCCTCATTGACGATAACCATGATATTTAAAAATGAAATATTGATATGTGATATTAATACATATATGATGATTTCACGTAAATAATCCAGAGCCTCTTAAATCATCTCCTTTTTTTTTCCATTCTTGCTTCGTCTCCCTTCCCCCAAAGCCATCTGGTTGTCTTTTCACTATCAACTGAGTGTAATTGCTTGTTTGGAACGATTCGGTAGACTTACAGTTACAGACTCTCTCTCCACCTCCCTACACTCATAAGTGTATTTCACTTGGAAAAAATACAGACAAAATGCAAAATAAACAAAGTTATATAATTATTATGATTATCATAATTTTGTATTGTAATAATATAATCAAAGTGTATTCTCTTGGCCACAATAATAGTCTGCTGAAAATTTGATATCATGCCAGCCTTAACTTTATTTCCAACATAAGCACGATGGCTTACATTTTACTGACATGTTCTTCAGATGGTTCAGTGATCCTGGAGAGTCCTGCTCTTCCTGTGACAGAGGGAGACAATGTGACTCTGAGCTGTAAAAGGAAGACAACTTCCTCAAACCTGACAGCTGGTTTCTACAAAGATGGCCTCCTCATCAGGAGCAGCTCTACAGGAGAGATGACCATTAACAATGTCTCCAAGTCTGATGAAGGACTCTACAAGTGTCACATCTCTGGAGCTGGAGAGTCACCAGAGAGCTGGATGGCTGTCAGAGGTGAGACATGACAAAACAACATAAAGATCATATTTTGCTAGTCGTGTGGCCAGTTTGGCCGCAGATTACACATGTTCATGGTGCTGTGACTTATGAAACGTCTACTTGTTTCACACAAATTGTGCATGACAGGTGTTTTTTTTAAAGGAAGTGTGATAAAGGAAGTGAGTTTCATTCCCTGGTTGTTAAATACGAACACTTTTGGGTTAATAGTCATGGTAGCAGCACTTTTACATGAATATTGAAAGCTGTAGAGCCACCTGGGCTGACACGTGGGGGTTTCCTGCTGCATATCTTTAATATTTACTGCTTCTCATGCATTGTTTTATGCTTTGCAACCTACTCATGTTTAAAATTCTACTTAAAATTAAAACTCCACAGATGTCAGTGTCATTTGTAGTGTTACAGCACATACCGTTTCTGTCACCCCTCCATCACCTCATCAAGAGCCCCACTCTGATGACGCTGGCACCCCTCGTGTCCTCATCCTGCTGTGGATGTCCGTCACCATTTTAATGCTGGCTCTGGTGCTGGTGGTGGTTGGATTCCTTCAGATCAGGAAACACAGAGGTAAAGAAAAGTGACTACTTCTAATATACAGCATGTTAATAGCTTCCATAGAAACACTGAAACAGGAAAGCAACTTGTCCATGTTAGTGTCAAGAGCCTCTGACACTGCTCCCTCCTTCCTCTCCATTTTAAAGCTGTTGTATGCTGTGTTGTCTGATTAGCCATGGTGGCTAATGTTGCTCACGCTAACTGTCTAGTTCACAACTGAGCTTTAAACCTTATAATTCCTGGTAACCTTGAGGATATCATTTTAGCTTATATCCTAATAATGGAGGCAAAGCTCTTCATGTATACCCAACAAGAAATGCACGTAACTCTTTTTTTTCTTTTAAATTTGCTTTTAAACAGTTGACAATGTTGTACTCATCTGAACAGCTTATACATCTGAATTGTGTCTGTTGTCTAAAGTAGGAAGGAGCACACAGAGTAGTTGGATGATATTCTACATTGTTTTTAGTCATTTCTGTGTCTCTGTGCCTGTGGATGTCTATTTGTTTGTTTTTCTCTCCATCAGTTTCCTCAAAGAAACCAGACGCAGCATCAAGCTCAGGTGAGGACAGTCACAAAGATATTTATTATCAGTCTTTGCTCCATGTTAGTTTAATTAATCAAAATGTTTGAATTAAACTCCAACAGTTGACCAAAGAATTGAGACTTAATATGATCCTTAACATGTTTTATGTTTCAGTCTGTGAAGAGGACGCTGCAGACGATCCGAACGGTGTGACGTATGCAATCGTTGTCACAAAACCGAGAGAGGACACAGGTTTACTTCACTTTACATTTAATTTTCTTTTCTTAAACATAGTGTGAGGACTGTTAAAGATAACATATTCCTAATTAATAGCACACATTATGAGCATGTACGCTGCTTATTTTGAGAAGCAGAGTGGTTTTAACTTCTTTCCTCAGATAAACCACTGCGACAATTAAAATAATAATAGCTCCTTTGTGTTGCCGTCTGTCATGTTGAACGTGTCAGTTGAGGTGTTGTTTCCAGTAACGACGTGCTGAACTGCAGGACTGATGTGTGAATCATTTTCTCAGCCTCTCAGTGTGTCACACACGGTGCTTTGTTTTAGATGCTGCAGACGCTGCTGATAATTTGAGCCTCAAGTCAAACCACAGCAGAAAACCACGCACAGGAGAAGGTGAGAGGGTCTTTGACGAGTGCGTCAGTTTGAGTATTTATAATGTGCTCTTTAAGTTTATCAGTCCATCAGTCTCTCACTTACTCAGCCAGCCCCTACAAAACCTCACACCACAAAGACAGTTTCTTCAGCAGTGGGCCTCATCAACAGGGTCCAGGACCCCAACTGACATGAACTCTTATACCCTCTCTCAAAGACACTGTCTGCATGCATCACATTAACGCACACCTTGTACTATTACCTCTGCACATACCTGCTCAGCCATTAACTTTACACATCCCCTGGCTGAGTTTTGTCCATCCTGCATAAAACATACGTCTCTCTTAATCTGAAGCAGCATGCGTGTGTATATATTTATATACGTTTTGTATTATTAATCTGACAAATAAATGCAGCAGAGTAAAAACTATAACATTTCCCTCTGAGATGTAATGGAGTATAAAGTAGCATAAAATACAAATACTTAGGTGCACTTACCTTAAAATGCTCTAAGTTTTACCAGCAGCAGAGTATTTTATTTCTACCCAGTGCTACTTACTAACAACTACTGATATTTGTCAAATGACAATGTATAAATGATCCGGGGCAATTTAAAAACGTTTTTAAGGGTAAAAAAGATGCCAGAGTACATACAAAAGCAACACACCAGAGCTTGTTCATCAAAAAACATCCTACTATGGGATTCCCCTGGACCCCCATGAGGGGACTGGGTAAACCTCCAATGTCCTCAAATTCTAGAAACATCCCCGAAGTTGTAGTATGTTTTTTTGAAAAAGTATCATTATCATATATTGTGATTTAATATTTCTATATTTGTGTTCTTGCATGTTGCAGTACTTGACCTTATTTTTAGTAACTAGTCTAAACATGTTTAATGTATGCACCAAAAAATAAACAATTAAAGAAAGAAAGTTCCTTGTAAGTGAAAACCGCCTTGGTAATAAATCCATGTCTGTGTCTCATGTTCGTCTCCTTCAGATGAAGATGAATCGTCATTTCAACCTGTTTACTCTGCTTTGACCATAAGTGAGACTCCACAAGCTCCCCAGCAAGGTGAGTATATTATGAAATCGCACATGGACACCTTTGCACATTTTCCAAAAAGCTGTGCAGACGTTCACACATTACATTATAATCTGGTTGAAGATCCACAGGTAGACTTCAGTGAGAAGTTATGGTTATTTTGACCCCGACAAAAACACTTCTTACCCTACTAGTGGTCATGTACATTTACAGTGTAAAAGCACATAAATGGGTTAAATGCAGATTTTGGGAGTATTAACTTAATGCAGGTTCATCTTTTCCAGAATATATTCTCCCTTTTTGTTTTGTTTTTTTGCCAAAGCATCTGGTACATCTGGAAGTGTTGCAGCATGTTGCAGCTGATGTTTGTCATGGTTATATCTGTCTGCCTGCCATTAAAGGGAACTGCAGTTTGGTTTTGTCTGTACAATGAAACAGGCGCTGCTGAAACGTATCCTCACACCATTTTTTGTATGATACCCCATGAATTTTTTGCCCCATGATTGATGTCAGTTATTGTAAAGTTACACGCCTCGTGTAAAGTTATGAATGCTAGGATTAGCATAAAAACAAAAAATATGGTGACGACGTACCCTAAAATGACTCAAAGCTCACACAGTTCCAAACACCAGTATCCTGGTAACCATCAGTTAGTTTTCCTTTAGGTTGCAGTATTAAGAAAGTGCTGTTTAGATGACCAGATTTCTTGTGTATTAACATGAAATATGAATTGTACTTGTCTGTAAAGCAGAACCCGGATCCAGCTCCAAGGACACCCCGAGTCCCACAGCAGCCAAAGACTCGAGTTCAACAGAGCAGGAACTTCTCTATGCTCCTGTCCGGAAGGTAAAACTGACGGCAGCAGCTTCCTCTTAGTTTTACTAATCATTCTTCATAAGCGATCTTGACCTCCTCACACTACAGCTGTATGGCAGTGCTCTCCTCTGAATATGAACTCAAGTGGTCACAAATCAGTCAAGAACACAGAATGTAATGTATATGAGTGTAAATGTTGGTCATGATACTGTGAATCTGAAAATAGCCATCCCTCTTCCATAGATGGATGATAAGATAAAGGTTTGCTGGACACAGATGCCTTGAAGATTCCCCCCTGTGTTGCAGAGTGACAGAGCTCCAGGCTATAACTTTACAGAGCAGTGTTGATGTTTGTTTGAACATCTCCAAAGTGACCTTGAAGGCAACACCTTCAGTTTAGCTGAATGACTTCAGACTGAACTCTGTTTCTTTACAGTCATTGTACTCGAACTATATTTCTTTACATACTCAACCTTGGAAACACACATCTGTGTGACGTTAGCAAAGCTTGTTCCTAAGCTTTCGACTGTATTCATGAACTGTTCATGTTCAGGTGTCGTCACATGACCTACAGAGCTTAAAGGGACAGTGTGTGAGATTTCACCTGGTTAGAATTCCTTTAGTGTTCATTGTTTAGAAGGTTTTTACTGGAAGCTGAATTATCCACATAAGTCTCCAAAACTTCTGATTTAAACTAGTGAAAACACAGAATGAAGTACTTTCATCTTACAAATAAGTGCTTCCCTGATGCAGTATGGCATTGTAGGGGAAATACCTCTTTGAGAATATTTGCACTTGTAAAAAAATTTTGGGGCACCACCTTCCTAACGAGGGAAGCGACTAATCAAATTAATAACTCTGTAAACCAATTATTAATTAGTCAGCACGCTTATCAGTAATGAATCAGTCTCAATATCTGGGTTGTGACAACAACTTGACAATAAATGAAGATTTATTTAAGCTAAATATGTAACAACTAAATAAATATATCCTCCTGAATCACACACACTGGACCTTTAAATACAGAACCTAGGTCAAATGGTCGTACCCTCTAGTTGTTGACAGCTCCTAAAAAGCTGAGTAAGTGACCTTTGAGTTTAGGACCTTTTACCACAGGTATATCTCTATGTGCTCTGTCTCACAGGCCACAGAGAGCAGAGACACCTGACTGAATGAAGACTCTGTGCTAATGTGTGCAAGAGAAGAAGAAACAAATCACAAGTACTGTTGTGTTGTGCAGCTTTGTGTTTAACTTAATTGTATGCTTTAAAAGTATTTTAATGGAATTCTACTTTCACTGAAAATAGCAAGCAGCAAAAACATGTTATTTAATATTATCATGCAGCTATCAAACCTGTCATGTTTCAAAATGTTGTATTTTTGTACCTCAGTAACAAAACAAATTAAAGGAGCTAACACTTGTTCTACTTTATTCTGTACAATAAAGGACTTTGCATAGTTTATATATTAGATTGGAAACAAAGGCTTTACAGCTAATGTGCATTTATTAATTCTATAACATTTTTAACTAATTTACAGAAATAGTGAAGTTCAATTGATTTGATAAGTCAGAAAGATACTTAACTCACAGCATCAGTTCCTTTTTTAATTAGTGCAACAGCTAAACCACATTGTGCTATCTGCTCTGTTCACAGGCCTGAAGACTTTGTTTATAGGAAGAAGAATAAAAACAAGTCTGCGGTTCTGTTCAGAATTCTGTTGTCAACTAAATGTTATTCAATAAAAATATTGATATTTTACAAATACAGTTTAGCAAATCATGTAAGGGTATGCAATCAAATATTTTAAAAATGAAAAAAAAAAGTGCAGTCTTTGACTGTTACAGTGCTATAATGTGAACAGTGCATTTACATATTGCTGCCCCCTGCTGTAAAACACCTGTCATCTCTCACATTTACTTTTTCCGAGACAAATGTTGTTGTTCTTGTTTTAGAGAAGAAATCTAACAGAAAAAATGTGTTTCTTATACTTCATTTCAATTTGCAGGCTGATACTTACAATATTGGTGGAGAAAACCAGTGTTGTGTTGAAAGCTTGTAACTGCTAGATTACAATCTAATAGTCATGCACATCATTTTAGTCTGCAGCACAACACAGAGTGATCCTACAGTATTGCTGTTTATTATATGAGCTAAAAGTTCATGCTATTATTTAAGAACTTTAACCGTTCAGATTATATTATTCTTTGAGACCACTGTTTAGACTATATGAACTATATAACAGGTATGTCTGTTTTTATTTGTTATTTCTATGTTTAATTTTACAGTCAAGTTAAAGTTCAAATTAATATATATATATCTCTAATATTCCTCTACCTGTGTACCTCTGACCTGTTTTTTTTCATCTTGTATCGTAAATATATATATTTTATTGCACAACAAATGCCTTGCTTTTTTGTTGTTGTTTTTTTTTTTAAATGTCACATGTAAAAAAATGCTATGCGTCTACGTGTAATGTAATTTCTGAAGTGAACCAAAACAATTTTAAACACAAGTTTCTGCATTAAAATAGAATTTTGATCTGGAGCTCTCTCCCTTTTCTTTTTCTTTTTTTTTTTGGAGGTAAAACAATGTGAACGTTTAAAGTTTGATGTGGATATTAACTGATTTTTATATATCAGATGTGCCTTACTATAATAATCAGTTACTGTCCACATGTCCCCGTGCAAACCACAAAGTACACCTGAGGCTGAATGGAATGTCTGTACTAAAGTTTCATGGTAATCCGTCTTGTTGTGGTTGAGATATTTCGGTCTGGATCAAAGTGGTGTACTTAGCATGAGCTGGCAGACATGAATAAATACTTTGTTTTCAATAAATAGTTCACAGTTGTATTCAACAGTAGACAATAACTACTGTATATCTCAAAGTCAACCAGCCGCACTTCATTGATAAAAACCTGCACAGCTACACAGGAACAAGTTAATGATAAACTTGAACACTATAATCCAGACGTTATCTAGGTCAACAAGTTATCTAAATGACCTGCCAAAGTCAACAAGTCATATCAGTCAAACACAAGAAATATTTTCACTTTCATTTTTACAGCTGAACTTCAGTGAGAGTGCAGCACCCCCCACTGTGGTTAAACTGCAACAGGTGAGATTATTTCTGCATTCAAGACAGCTCTGAGAAATGTCTCTGTGCCACAAATGGCAATATTGTGCAGCAGTTGATACAAACTGAACCCATGCTGAGCTCATACCCTCTGAGTAGGGAGTGCAACAGGATATCTTTATAGTCGTTAATCAGCAGCCAGCTAGTGATCTGGTGGGTGCAAAGTATAGGCCCTAAAGAATCTACAGGCAGCATTAGGATGCAACCCATTACAACCGTTCTAACATAAACCACCTTTACAACTGGAATGTACCTTTAACAATCATATATGTTACCTCCATTAGGTCACATATACATATATGAATATGTATATGTTACCTCCATTAGGTTGAAATCAAAGTGCTGATAACACTGAGTTGAGATTTACATTACAGTACGAGGTATCATGATGTGCTGGAAATTATAAATAAACCACAAAATAAATTCATAAAAAGATAATGTAGAAAAAATGTATTGTTGTTTCGGCAAAATGAACATAAAAACAGTAAGAGTGTTTCGGGGGAGGGGCGTGACAAAGCATTCCTATTTGCAGCTCGTATCATTCCAAAGTCACTGAACACCACTGCTTTGCCAGTGATTGCAGCGTCAGATACCTGACGGCAAGAGTCACCTTTCGAGGCCGTATGATTCACAGATAGGAGACACCATTTCATAACTCGGCAAGTCAAGTTATGCCAGCTGTTGCGGCAGCCTGTTCTCAGCCTGTTGTCAAATACCGCTGCTTTGTCATGGACGCCAGTCAGATGGACAGTGCCTGTTTCAGCAATATGAAATGCGGACAGATGGTGTCAGTTCGGACAGCACTTGTTTGTATGATATGCTGCTGGATGGCGTCAGTTGGAAATGTGCTGGTAACACCTGGAAAAGTTCCTATAGGGCAAGTGGCAGAGGTGGAAGATGTGACGAACAAACCCTGAGCTTTTGCCTGGGAGGCCGGTGTTCGCTTCTCCTTTTCTAAACCTAACCCCATGCTTTTGTGGACGTTCAGCCGTTGGTTGTCATATGCTTTTGTTGCCTAAACCTAACTATATGCTTTTGTTGTTTTCCTGTCCTGGAATGTCAATAGCAGACACTGAAGAATACCTCACCTGTAATATGTAGACACAAAGTCCGCTGACAAAGCTTTGATATGTGACGACTTAGAATGAGAATGGGTTGGTTGCAGTGTTATGATGACTGCTGGATGGCGTTGGGTTGAAACACTACTGGTAACAACGTAATATAAAAGGAGCTTGAAAGTCCCCATAGGGCAGGTGGAAGGGGTGTTGGATGGGCCCAACAAAACGTGGACTTTCACCTAGGAGACCAAACCATGATGTTTTTTTCTAAACCTAACCATGAGCTGTCGACATACCAGTGTTGGGTGTGGCATCCCGGATGGTTAACAGCAGACGCAGGGATGGGCAGTATTTCTATTACTCGTATTTAAAATACGTATTTCAATTACATTTGGGTATTTTCTAATTTGTATTTGATAAGGCCGATAAAAAGCGAATGTAATTTGTAACAAAATACTTTTAAGTGGAGTACTTTTGTATTTAAAATACTCAAAATACTTTCTCCACAAATCAAAAAACAAAAATCTTATAATATTGGATGTAACAATATTTTTTGCTTATATATATATATATATATATATATATATATATACACACAAGGCAATTCAATGGGCTTTAGAAGAGAAATACATGAAAATAAAACATCAAAGGAACAATAGATCATTAACAACAAAAGCTAAAAGCAAGCAATAAATAGTTAAAAACAGTGCAGAAAATGCATTTAAAAAGCAAACATAAAGCAAAAGCAACAGCAGACAAATACAAAAACAACAGCTACAGATTATCCTAACAATAAGTTACATATCTAGTTCACTGGTAAGCTGCAGTAAATAGTAATGTTTTAAGCCCTGATTTGAATGAGCTGAGAGTTTCAGCCGACCTCAGATATTCTGGAAGTTTGTTCCACAGGCAGGGAGCATAGAAACTAAAGGCTGCTTCACCTTGTTTGGTTTTGTTCCTGGGAACACTGAGTAAACCTGTTCCAGATGATCTGAGGGGTCTGGATGCTTCATAACGTGCAAGTATATCAGAGATGTATTTAGGCCCGAGACCATTTAGTGCTTAATAGACGAGTAACAAGATTTTAAAGTCTATGCTTTGACACACAGGAAGCCAGTGCAGTGATTTAAGCACTGGTGTAATGTGCTCCACTCTCTTGGTGTTGGTGAGGACTCTGGCAGCAGCGTTCTGGACGAGCTGCAGTTGTCTGATTGATTTTTTACGTAGGCCTGTGAAGACACCGTTACAATAGTCCAGCCTGCTGAAAATGAAAGCATGAACAAGTTTTTCTGTATCTTGTTTAGACAGAAATTCTTTTATTCTTGCTATGTTTTTAAGGTGGTAGTAGGCTGATTTAGTAATTGTCTTAATGTGACTATTGAAATTTAGGTCTGAGTCCAGAACTACACCAAGATTTCTGGCTTGATTTGTAGGTTTTAGTGTCATGGCGTCAAGGTAAGCACTGACTATTGATCTTTGTTCTTTGGGGTCAAAAACAACTATCTCAGTTTTGTCTGTGTTTAGTTGCAGAAAATTCAGGCACATCCACGTATTGATTTTGTCAATGCACTTATTTAGCAGATGTAGGGGACTGTAGTCATCTGGTGACACTGTTATGTAAAGTTGTGTGTCATCTGCATAAGTATGGTAGGAGATGTTATGATATTCCATAATCTGAGCAAGAGGGAGCATATAGATGTTGAACAGAAGAGGCCCAAGAATGGACCCTTGAGGAACTCCACATGTAATTTTTGTTTGCACAGATTCATAATTGCCAAGTGACACAAAGAAATCCCTGTCTTGTAAATAAGATTTAAACCAATTTAGCACAGTGCCAGAAAGTCCCAAGAACTTTTCTAGTCTGTCGAGCAGTATCTTATGGTCGACTGTGTCAAATGCAGCACTGAGGTCCAGTAATACCAGAACCCAAATCTTTGATGCATCACTGCTCAGATGAATGTCATTTAAAACTTTTACAAGTGCAGTCTCAGTGCTGTGATGTGCTCGAAATCCAGACTGAAAGGCATCAAAGGAATTGTTTTGCTTCAAGAAGGTGTTAAGTTGCTGAAAAACAACCTTTTCAATGATGTTTCCCAAACCTGAATACTCTGCTACACCAAATTGTGAGAAAACAAGCTCAAATAGCTGCGACCACATTTGCTACTATCACGCCATGGATAAATCATGGTTGTTCTTTCTGGTATAGTTACTTGTGGTCTCTCATTGCAGCACGTAAATTTTGAGCATTTTTTGTCAAGGACTTTTTGAGTTATTCATGAAAAGATTTCAATCGGTTAGTATAGCGCCACCTATGGATGAATCGTGGGCATTCTTTCTGGTATAGTTACTCATGGTCTCTAGTTGCAGCATTTTGAGCATTTTCGGTCAAGGACTGTTTGAGTTATTCACGAAAAGCTTTGTGGACGAACCGACCAACTGACCGACAGAGTGACCTATAGAGCTGCGGGTCGCTGCTTAAAAGAAAAAGAAAAAAAGTATTTTCTGTATTTGAAAATACAAAATACATGTATATTATTTTGACACATTTTCTGGCACCAGTATTTTGTATTTTATTTTGATACATTTAATTGAGGGGTATTTTGTATTTTGTATCAAAATACATTTTGATGTATTTTTGCCCATCTCTGAGCAGACACATACCCAGCATGTAATATGTAGACATGAAAGCCCTCTGACAAAGCAGAGATATTCGTTGACTGGGGATGAGAACATGTCAGTATTTGATGTCCTCGGAATGAGTAGTGGCCGAGCAGTCTCAGAGATGGAGGTGCAGGGTGTTGCAGAACTCAAATGGGACTTAAGTCTGAGGTGCACTGCAAGTGATTTGTTTTTTCCCCTTTTGCCCAAATCTAAGATAATTTATTGGTGCTGAGTGCACGTACCTGACAGAAGTGTCTGTTAAACTGGAGACAAAGCCTGCTCACCACCGGAAATTATGTGCACACAGAAAGAGGAAGCTCTCAACTGAATTGTGTTGTATTTAGCTTCATATCAGCCTGATACTAAGACAGTCAGCAGCAAGACGCCATGGAGGTTAGAGCTCTCTGCATCAGACTGTGTGAGTATTTATTTATTTTTCACAGTTTATTAATCCTACACAAGCTCTGGAGATAAATGACCAAGTGAAACATATCTCTTTTATTCTGTGGTGTCTGCATTTATCTGATTATGTTATTATTATCTTAACTCTCCACTGGTTTGTAATTAGCATCTCATTTTTTAATTTTCAACTTTTTGAGGAATGATGTCTTTGCAATGATTGTATATATATTTTAGTGATTAAATATTAATTATACAAAATAAACCCATCCATTTACACAACTCTCCTCTTTGTCTCTCCAGTGGTGAATGTATTGATGCTGCTGGGGGCACATGTGCAGCAAAGTTATCCTCAGGCAGCTGGTAAGTAGCTGTTCATTGTTTCCAACCCTTAAGCCTAACTCTAAAACCGTAACCCTAACACTTAAAGTCAGCTTCAATCTAACACCTGTGTGACAGAAATACCACTGAAAGTTTGTGTTTTGGAATTTTGTTTGTTTTTGCTTTTTTTCATAAAAAAAAGAGGAGCAAAAAAAATCAACTAATATGCTGATGACGCTAACCTAACCTTGCAACTTTGCCAGTCTCATCACTTTTCCACAGCTAATGACAATAAAATATGAGATATTAACTGATCCCTAGTCCACAAACTGTGGTTTAAAACCTGAGTACCACGAAGAAAGTTCAGTAGAGCCACGCTGTCTTTGCCTCAGCTGGCTCAGTCAGCCTCAGTCAGTGATAAAGGGTACCACAAAGGTGGTTATCAACTTGTTCTGTTAACCCAGACTTTCTTCTTCAGGTACTGTGTGTGTTCCGAAAACAAGTCAAGTGACGTGTTCAGTGACTTAAAAAACATTAATACATGCCGCCTACTTCCACCCTTTAAGAATTTAAAAAACTAGTAGGCTACATATTGTGTGAATTTATAAGTCAGCTCATTTACCACCCCATTTTTTTCCAACATGATGGCTTTGTGTTCTGACCTTGATGCAGCAGATTTAAACTTTATACTCAAGAACTGCTATATGCTGCTATATATATATGCTGACACTGTCCTATAATGAAGAAGATGTAGAACTCACTTTAGTTTGTGGCTGAATCAACATGAAATGTATTTTACTGGTTGATTAATATCTGTGACAAACACCGATAGATTAATACATTTTCTAATCTGTATCGCTATTAACTGTAATAAACCATATAGCTGTGTAGAACGAGCCTCAGTAAATTGGAATGAAGCATAAAAAAATAATTCCAGGTGGTAACGTCAGTGGTGGTTCTAGGCCAGTTTCAATGGGGGGTCCGAGCTAGGGCCAGTCCTTTTGATACAGAGGCACATACAAGTAGGGTCAAATATCTAAGTATAATATATATATATATGTATATATATGTGTGCGTGTGTGTGTTTTTCCCACCGGATTTTTTGGAGACTATGGGGGGGTTGTTCCGAACCCTGTATAGGGTCCAGGGGCATGCTTTCCCGGGAGAAAATTTTGTATACATTTGATTTAAAGGCATCAATCTGGTGAATTCTGAGAGCCAAGTTATGATGGCAGAATATGCTTAGACATCTTTGTGCTTTTTATGTGTGAAAAATGTTTTATTTTTACTGATAAAAACACTAGTGGTATGTTATAGTGAAGGGTTACACTTAAAATACGGCTAAGGATTAGTGGTTAAACATTTCAGTAATCAAAAGAAAAATGACTGACGTACTGATGGAGGGCTATTTTATTATGTTAAATCATGTGCAGACAAAATATTCTTTTAAAACTCTCACTCACAAACACAGTTACAGATACACAAAACAATACAAAATACACAATAAGAAAAGAAAACAAAAGGTAAGACTCAAATTAATTACACACAAACAGAAACAAATTACTGCTCCCCCTTCAATGGTGCTGTGTGTTGCCATGCAGGCTCAGAGTTGTCTTAAATATAGCCACACAATTCTCTACTGATGTTTTCCAGGTGTTTTCAGGAATGCTTCATGAAGTGGATGTCAGTATTCCTAAGTACTCCGCTTAGAAATATGTTCTGCTCTATCAACTCAAGCTCACATTAGCGCCAGGAGAGCGACGTCTGTGGTGAGGCTGAGGACGGTGAGGGGGGGGCAAAAGAATTCTCAGTAGATGCTCCAGCTGGTGCGCTACAGAGTGACGTTCATTTACCGGAGGCATTTTATATCTGGCTGATTTTTGGAGACTATGCCAGGGCAAATTAGTCAGTGTATGGGAAACACGGTATTTAAACACTAGAAAACTTGTGCCCTTTTCCTTCTTGTGTGGTATATTTACATGATCCGGTGGGTGCGCCGCTTTAAGTGGTCCCACCGGCAACCTGTTGAGACGATTTAGTTCCACGTTCTGCGTTGCCTCTCCAACTCCTCGGCGGGGGGTGGCACAGGGGGGGCCGGACTCAGAGTTACGGGGGCACTAGTTTAAAAGAATTCTACTGCATTTCATTTACAAGTAAACATCATTGGGATGATAAACAATTAATGTATAATGCCACCTGTGGTTTTATAGAAGGCTTCTTTTAGAGCCAGTGTTGACAAATGGACCGGACAACACTGCCATCACACTCATCCCAGTGAGAGCAAGAACAACCCTGTGAATTAAATAAAATTATATTTTTGCAACACCGATATACTGCAGGGTCCTCTGGTAACCCCCCCCCCCCACAAAAAAAAAAAGCTATTGTAATTGCACAGCTTTCTTCAGTGGCATTTTTGTAATCTCGTGGATAAAGTGCATTTGTAACATATTCCCTCAACTGAGAATCTGTATCACTCATAGATTGACATTTTGACATTTACTATCGAGCAATGTTACTCAGAGCAAGCAAAAAGACGTTATGTTGCAGATTTCTAGCCGAAATTCAGAACATAAACTGCTCGTCACGAGGTTGGGTCTGCTATATTAGTTACCGTGGTGATCTAGCCAGGTTAAAATAAAGCCACCTTCATAGAGCGGAAAACCCTGGCTTTAGACTCAACATACCTCACTAACACAATAATCTTACTTCATGGTACAGCCCTCTGGGAGTTCTGTTTGACTGCTTCAGAGAGTTATCCATGTTTTTATCTTGTCCTAATTAGATTTGAAATTTTGGGCCAAGCAACAATTGTGTCTTCCAACCACAATAGGTCCAAAACATCAAAGTAAGTATTTCAACCAGTTCAAGAAAACACAACCCCACTTCTGTCCAGGTTAATATTAAAATCTATTTAACTGGTATCTGGCCTCATACTACATGGTACATTTTTGAACTGAACCCTGTTCCTATGTCCAGGGGGGCAACTAAAGGTGAGAGTACCTTTGTCATCAGGGCTCCGCAGCTCCTTGCCCGATTCTTGCTTCTTCTTCTTCAACATGAAGAACGAGTCACTTCTTCAGACACAAGCATTTTCACTTACAAATGTCCTGACCTTTCTGGTTTATTTTTTACCTTTTGTCTTCTCTGTGTCTAACAACATTCTTGGGTCTTCACCAGACATGTTGCTGTCATGTTTTAGCTGATAATCTCAGTTGTGTCTGATGGAATAGATCACTCACCAACTTGTGTATTTGTTTGTTTCAAATCTTTTTTATGATGCAAACAAACATTAAGGTCTGTTGTGTATTGGGGTGTAAGTTCTGCTAACTTTCTGCACTGTGACTGAACAGAAGAGTATTCTGTATTTCAGTATGCAATATCTTTTTTTTTTTATCATAGTCTGCACCTTGTTTCTTTCCGTGAACCAAGTTAATTTATTTTGTGTTTTGTGTGTCTCAGATGCAGCTTTTCGTATCGTTCCAACCAGACTGCAGTTCTTTGAATACGAGTCTGTGCATTTTACCTGTGAGGGGTTTAATGTCTCAGCTGAAGGCAAAGTGAGGAACACGGATGAAGTTTTTCCAAAATGTTCCAATGGCACAGAGACATCAACAGTGACCTGCACCATTGACTTTGCATTTACATCAGACAGTGGAGAATACTGGTGTGAAGGTGGAGGAGGGAGAAGCAACAGTGTCAACATCACTGTCACTGGTAGGCTGACTGAATGTAGATGTGAACTCTCAAACCACCAGATATTTCCCAAGCCTTGAGTGCTATATTTTTGAACAATTCTGTCTGTTCCACTTCTTAACATTTGGTCATGTTGTCTAGCTGGTTCAGTGATCCTGCAGAGTCCTGTCCGTCCTGTGATGGAGGGAGAGTCTGTCACTCTGCGCTGCAGAAACAAGATGTCATCCACCAACTTTGCAGCTGTCTTCTATAAAAATGGCCACTACATTGGGCACAGCTCTACAGGAGAGATGATCATCCACAGTGTGTCCAAGTCTGATGAAGGACTCTACAAGTGTCACATCTCTGGAGCTGGAGGATCACCAGAGAGCTGGATGGCTGTCAGAGGTAAATGTAAAGACAAGAAGGCAGGTTAATATGTATTTTTTTCTGTTGTTTTTAGCACGTTAACTCCACATATGAGCTGTAACCACAAACCCTGCAGGCACTAAACAGTCACATGAGCAAACTGCTGCATTGTTCAGTGATTCAGTGAGCAATGTGTGCAACACTAAACAGGAAACACAGAAATTAAAAAAAATGAACAACTGAATATGTGTTAGTATTTACCATAAATATTGTTATGGTGTTGGTTAGGTGGTGATGTGATCCTGGAGAGTCCTGCTCTTCCTGTGACTGAGGGAGAAGATGTGACTCTGCGCTGTAGAAAGAAGGAAACTCCCTCTGACCTCAAAGCTGACTTCTATAAAGATGGCGTCCTCATCAGGAGCAGCTCTACAGGAGAGATGACCATCCACAGAGTTTCCAAGTCTGATGAAGGACTCTACAAGTGTCACATCTCTGGAGTTGGAGGATCAGTGGAAAGCTGGCTGGCTGTCAGAGGTGAGACCAAAATATGTTTTAGAATAAGACCCTGACATGTGATGTTTATTCCCATCTTGTGAAGGGCTTGTTGCAGAGGTCTCTACTCTCAATCAAAAAAAATATGAAATGAAGTCTCCTTCAAAACAATCCCAGGCACAAAAATGTGTGCAAAAATTAGATTGCCTTTGTTTTAGATGGAATTACAGATTTAAAAAAAACAATGCATTGCAACTCATTGTCTTCATTGGGGTCATTGTCTGCTGTAACTTACACACCTGTGTTATGGTACACTAATGAGTTAAGTGAGAGGATGGGCCTTTACCCAACCACCCCTTACATCCACTTCCTACCCACTTTCACTCCATATCCGTGTTCATGTGGAGGGTCCACCACATTAAGTTCCATCCCAAACCAACTAGTGGGGAGTGAAAGTGAGTTGTAAAACCCTCCAACAGCAAGCCTGCACCGACTTACTGACCATGTGCAACGCCATATTGTGTTCATCATGGAAGACGCCAACAAAGTTATGTTACCCTTACTAAAGAAAACGGCTCAAACTAAGATGAAAAGGTGCTTCATTCAGCTATGAGGGTGACAACAAATGCAGTTACACTCCACGACAAAGTGGGAGTGGTCAGGGTCTGGTTTTGGAAAGGCCCAATGACTCTCCTCCAATGTGCAGACCTGTTGGTTAAAAATCAAGGAAGTCATACACCAATAGAAAGGAGGGAGCGGGAGGGAGAAAGATACAAGAAAGAAGAAAGTTAGGTTTTAAGAAAATTGACATAAAATAAATGATTAAGCAGAAACAAAGAACTAAGTTAAAAACCTGAGTTTAAATGTAAAGTGCACTGTGCCCAGAGATGGGCAAAAATACATCAAAATGTATTTTGATACAAAATACCCCTCAAATAAATGTATCAAAATAAAATACAAAATACTGGTGCCAGAAAATGTGTCAAAATAAAATACATGTATTTTGTATTTTCAAATACAAAAACTATTTCTTTTCTTTTTCTTTTAAGCAGCGACCCACAGCTCTATAGGTCACTCTGTCGGTCGGTCGGTCCACAAAGCTTTTTGTGAATAACTCAAACAGTCCTTGACCAAAAATTCTCAAAATTTGCCTACTGCAACTAGAGACCATGAGTAACTATACCAGAAAGAATGCCCACGATTCATCCATAGGTGGCGCTATACTAACCGATTGAAATCTTTTTGTGAATAACTCAAGAAATCCTTGACTAATTGATGACTAACTGACTATTAAAATAATCGGTGACTATTTTAGTAGTCGACTAATCGGTTTGAGTCATTTTTCATAGAAAAGTACTATAAAAGTACCCCAAAATACTCTTACTGCAGCTTCTTACGTTCAGATATTGGCAGCTTTACACACTCTCCCATGGCAGTGAACTAAAACCCTTTGGCGTGAGTATGAAACAAGACATTAGATGACGTAATTTTGGGGTTTGGGCGAGACAGACCGACATTTTTCAACATTTTAACACATCTTTTGATGAAATGATTAGTCGACTAATCGAAGAAATAATCGACAGATTGGTCGACAATGAAAATAATCGTTAGTGGCAGCCCTATTTTAAATACAAAATTACTCCACTTAAAAGTATTTTGTTACAAATTACATTTGCTTTTTCTCTGCCTTATCAAATACAAATGACAAAATACTCAAATGTAATAGAAATGTGTATTTTAAATACAAGTAATAGAAATACTGCCCATCCCTGACTGTGCCTTATGCAAAGATTGCAGCAAGTCAGATTAGGTTATAGCAGTCAGTGAGTGAGGCAGTGTTTGATGCTGTTATTCAGCAGTCTGATGGCCTGTGGGTACAAGCTGTTTGTCAGTCTTGTTGTCCTGCATGTCACACTCTTGTAGCGTCTGCCTGATGGTAGAAGTGTGGTTAACAAACTGTGGTCAACGTTATTGTTAAACAGCTACTGATACAAACGTTCTCATCTCAGGTCATCACATATCGCTGCTTTGTCAGTGGCATTTCATGGCTATATATTACATACTTGGTATTCTTCTGCATCGGCTGTTGACGTTCACGGATGCTGCAACCAATGCCGGGACGTTAGCGAAAGCACATGGTCAGGTTTAGAAAACAAACACATGTGGTTAGGTACAAAAAAACCATCATGGTTTCTGCATTCATGCAACGTGAACATTGGCCTCCAGGTTAAGAGTCAGGGGTTTGTTGCACCCATCCACCACCCTCTCACCCACCGTATAGGGACTTTTCAGGTCCTTATATTACATGGTTACCAGCATCACTTCAACCTGACGCTGTCCATCTGCATATCATATTACCACGACAGATACAGTTCAGCTGACCAGCAGTGTATCATAACACTGTGACAGGTTGTGTCTGGCATGTTATAAACTGACACCACCCGTTGGTGCATCATCAGTGGCTTTTGCCGCTGGTGTTTGACGCCAAAATCACTGACAAAGCAGTGGTATTTGACGACTTCAGAATGACAACATGGCTGCAAAGTGACACCTAGCTCCTGGGGAAACTGCTAATATTCTTTGTGTTTTCTTTGCAGCTCAACACGGGGAGGCTTGTGTTTGCTCAGACTTCATTTATGTTCTCCTCGTTTTAAGGATGGTGTTCACCATAGTGATGGTGCCTCTGCTGCTGCTGCTGGTGGGACTGCTGCACTGTGGGAAACTCAGGCTCACATAGATACAGAAACACGTACTTACATAGTTTGTTTTGGTTTCAAGGTACTAAAATCATATTAGCAAAAATGTCTCTCATCAGATGAAAGAGCGTAGAAATTATAAATAAATTACTCATTGCTCTTCATAGTTATATGTGTGCAGGCTGTGGTCACTGACTAGCATATGAGCAAAAAAAGAGATGCGAGACCTATTTTCAAAAGCCTGCTTTGAACTGTGTCCATACATCTTATTCTGGGTTTTATTTAGATGCCACAGACGCAGGTGATAATTTCAGCTTCTCAGACACAGTTCACACGAGAAAAGAACAGACAGAAGATTTAATTAAGCAATATCACACGAGAGGGAGTGATGGTGTACTGTGATATCGTCACGGCTGTGATTCGGTCGTAGGCACGAGGCCGCTCACACACGAGCTCGAGTGTGATATTGCTTTTATACAACAGTTCAACAGTTAAATAAGCAAGGCTGATTAAGAAATGTTGGAAAATGAGGACAAAATCGATAATTTAAGCATTTTATTTGTCTTCCGCCAACAAAAATAGTTCCCTCAGGACTCCGCTGTCACCATTGCTATGTAACGCAGACATGATGCTCTCCTTGCCTTGTTGTATATCATCATGCTTCAATACGTTTGATTTAACTTTGTCTATGAAGGCAAAAGGTTGTAAATTAGGTTGCTTTTTCTTTTACTGTGGAAATTGTTGATTCATTGTCTGCTCTGTTCAGCTCAGGTCCCTCCGTCCCTGAGGAGAGGCCAGCAGTGATGCACAGCTTGATGTTAGAGGCTGACATTTTGCGGGGAATCCTAGAGTCATGGGCTTCCTCTGGGATTCCCAGGAGAAGTCAGTGCCACTACAGCTTCAGAACCCATTACTATCGACTGATGACAATAAGCTTGTGGGTGCAAAGATCAGTATTTCAGAGGATTGGTTTTAGCCAGTGGATATCCATGCCAACACTTTCTCTTAATTAAACAGTTATCTGTTTTTGAATGCAGATAAATGAGGGGAAAAAAAGCGAATAAAAGCATCGTCAGGCGATAGCCACAGATTCTGAAATTGCATTTCAGCCAATGCATTCTTCTTTTTTTGCTCTTACTTAATCATACTTAATATATTTTTTTTTCTTGTAAACTTTTTATACTGTTTTGTTTATTGTCATCTGTGTTGAAGGGACAGCTGCTCAAAGTTTCAGTTACTCTCATCAGTAAAAAGTGACTTTGTGCTCCTCATTATGATGAAGATAAAGTAAGTATAGCAGAAGATCTGTCATACACTGTAAATATATTGAGATATAATTGTTCTGAAATAAAGACAATTGATGTTTTTGAATCACACAGTCTGTACACAGTAGTTTTTACTCTTAAAGCTTGAGTGTATACAATTTCAACAGCCCAACTCGTCACATACTGCTGCTTTGTCAGTTATTTCGGTTTCAGATACTGGTGCACCGAGACACTCTTTGAGGTGGTATGATACGCATCTGGCGGCGGCTTTTGCTGACACCACCACTATGTACTATGTCAAAAACTGACCCAGGACGCTACCTAGCGCATCATATTTTCATATTTTGTTGTGACAAAGTTGCTGTATTGACAAGCTGGGATGAGAAATAATTGGTTTCACATATCTGCTTTATAATAACATACAAATTTAACATAAACGTGCATTGCCAATTTTTATTCTAGAAATTGGATGACGGTATGGTCATGCAGATTGTGGGTATGGTTAAGACAAAATGTAAACATTAATGATGAGAAAATGTGCGTACATACTTGTCTTATGCTGTGTTAATTGTAGGGAACAGAAACAACGAATCAACTTACATTCAAACATGTTTTATTTTGAAAAGTATTCAATTTCCACAAAATGTTTTTCTCTAAATGGTAAACAACATCTTATAAAACAATACAGTTTTAATGCAGAACACATTCTTTATAAATATTGTTTTAATTCCACTTTATAACAACACAATAATAAAGCAAAACTAACACCCTATTAAAGAATGCTACAAAAACGTCTCCAAAACTTAAATGACAAAATATGTTGCTGGTACAGAGTCAAGGAATTGTTTTGTATAAAGACTCTATTGGTCACATTAAGTTATGATCATAAAATATTAATCTGAAAATCCAAGAGGAGTCTGTGAAGGATGGATGATGGGTTTTCAGGTTTAAATACAGAGGGTAGATTACTGGAATTCCCTCTGACATGCTCTTCATGTTCAAGCACCTCCATTTCTTAAAAAATCTTTAATCTTTTTTTTTTGTATTTATTTTCCATGGGCACATTTTGTGTTGCATTTGTAAGTAAATACAAAAAAAAAAAAAAAATACCAGCACAGTTTATTATATCAGCGTGCTTGTCCAGCTTCATGGATGGCTGACTGTCATCCTGTCCATCATCTGTTGGTGGTGAAGAAGCAAAAACAAAAAAGACAGTGTTGTGTAAAAATGAACAAAATTATGACATAAGCAGACAGATGGTGATGATGATGTGACTTGATATCAGACCTCTCCCGTTGGGCTTGTAAGTGTGACTTTTTCGACAGCACTCCAGGACTTCTGTTGATCCCAAACTACATCAGTTGGAGGGCTGTGGTTTCCTCCACCATCTGACGCCCAGATCTGTAAAGGTACAGTACAAGCTTGGCGAAGAAACGCAGAGCTTTACATTAAAGTTGCAGAGTTTTATGTTTTAATTCAGTGTATCTCAATTAAAACTTACTGTAACCATGTTTCCAGCTTCAAGGCTGAACCCCCCAGGAAACTTATAGGAGATGGTACTCCCGTTGACCTCTATGTTGACCTTACAGTTAACCAGCAGTTGGTTCTGAAAGACAACATCAGACCAAGAATACATTTTTATCATGAAGGATTGCAGCCTAAAGCTAGATCCTGAATCAGCCAGTGTTGGGAAGTGGTCTAAATTCAGACTGCATAGGTTCAGATTGCCAGTTGCTTGGCCTCCAGTATTTCTGCTTGCAACCTTCTCGACAACCCCTCATCCAAATGACTTTACACTTGTCAGTGCACTTCCTTTGGTCCTCAGCAAGGCACTTGTCATGACATAGTTGAGTTCCAGAGCAGTGCTACAGTATACATGTCATTTAGGTGCGAAAACTTCACAAACATTTTACAGCAGTGGCCGTCAAATGGCGGCCCGCGGTCCGGAGCCACCTGTTTGCGGACCGTGAGCTGCTTATTTGCAGACTGCAAGCTGAACACGTGACTCCTTCACTGTGTGTGTGTGTGTGTGTGTGTGTGGTTTGGTCAGCACCTGTAAATGGGCTGTCATCTCCATGCCAACGATGCGCTGATAGGCTGTTCGCTTTTTTTACTTTAGCTTTTGAAGCGGCACGCTCACAAATGAACACTTGCATCAGTGTGTCCCCCTGGCCATCACACCATTTGTGCCATAGTTCAAGGTCTTGGCAGCAGACACAAGATGCCATGCAATGTTTGACACAATGCATTCCTCAGTTCTTGAGACATTTGTTTACCAAAGGATTCTTTGGAGGGGTTGATTTATTGTTAAACTGAAAGGGACATTTTGTTTTATTTTAGCATGTATGTTAATTTTTGAATTCCTGTGCAATTTGTGTAATGTGTACATCTTCTAATGGTAGAAACACACTACTAAAAAATCGTAGTCCCTGTGGCACTGAGGAGCTCACACTCTGAAATGCAACCACAAAGTGTGAAGCTGATTGGACGAACAGATGTCGATAAAATTGAAGAACAGACAGACAGATTCTCCTTCCATTATATACTTATATATTTCAAATGGTTCTCGCATGCATACATCAACATTACCTCACTGGACTTGTTTCTGAGACGAACAAATTTGCCACCCTGGTCGACCTCGTCAAAAATGACACGGCTATTGGTCTCCTGGCTGTCAGGGCTGGGTTTCTGATGGAGGGGACAGGCAAAATACACAGTTACTGAGCCACAGCACCAAGAGGAGGTAAAGTGGTGGTGAAAAATCAATTTGCAGATGGAAACAAGAGATGAACACAAACTGTGGCAAACACATACCTGCTCAAGCTGAAATTGAGCAGGTATGTGAATTCTCGCAAATTCACGCATAATAATATAACAAGATGTAGTTTCTATAAACAGATCCACAAAACCAGAGGAGTAGCAGGAAGACATCTGGGTGCACCTCCATGATTAACATCTCCTCGTCCATGGTGTCAACGGGGTGAAATGACGTCTGAAAACCTCTGGCCTGTTGACTTCAGGCCTGCCTCTGCCCATTATGACGTTTTCAAGGTGTAGTGCAGGGAAATATGATCCGCCGTGAACACTGTGTATTTTATTTTGAAAATTAACCGGATGTGTTATTTTGGTTCTGTGCACGACTTCCTGCCCCGCACGATCTGCTCTGTGCTGACTTGCTGCGTTGTGCTCCGGCGTCCGGCAAAAATAGAAGTCCTGCTATCTGCTGCGGAGGGCTCCAGAGCGCCGCAGCTGAGACGGAGCCGGAACGCAGCACAGCCGCAGCCGGTGGAAGCACACACATTGACTAGAATTGAAACGTATCGGCTCCGCTGCCGTTCTGGAGCGCAGACGCAACCAACACGCATCTGGTGGAATTTGGGGGTCAGACACCGATGCCCAAAGCTACCTTTGGCAGCGGTATGATACACTACCAGGTGGCGTCACGCCTGTAACTTGGCCAGATGGAACCTTTTACGATGTTAAGATATGCCTCCAATCAGCCGGACAGCACCTGTCACAGCAGTATGAGATACAGATAGATGGCACTGGTTGTGGTGCTATGATACGCTGCTGGTAACAACATATCATAAGGAGCTGGAAGGTCTCTAGGGTTTGTGGGGTTTGTGGATGGGTCCGACAAACCCCAGACGTTCACCTGGGAGGCTGCTGTTTCCTTCAAACATGAATGTCAAGCCAAACCATGATGCTTTTCTCTAAAGCTAAAGCACATATTGACATCCTGTCCCACAAATAAACAGCAGACGCAGAAGGATACCTTGCACAGATATGTGGAGAATTGGGATGAGAACGTGTTGGTGTGTCACATAGGTTCGCCAAACCCCTTTGCGTCAGTACGAGACGCTAAGGGGCATGACAAGGCATTGGTATTTGATAAACCTGATAATGAGAACAGGTTGATCAAGTCAGAAAATATCAATGAGAAAACACATGGTTATTGTCATTTATAACTCTTTAAAACAATAACTATAAAAAAAAAGTCTTCATTCGTTACTTACCTGTGTGGTCCCCTTTTCTTTTGATCCCATGTCCTGAGCCTTTTTGTGCTCCGTCTGTGAATTAAGAAGTGGGTCACTTTGAGACTGACCCTCAGTGTTGTTACTTTGAGATGTGGTCTTTTCTTCTTCAGTTTTTTGCTCTTTGCTCCTTTCAATCTCTGTTTGAAACCAATAGTAGAATTATAGTTCAGAACACAGCTGATTGTGTAAACGTAAGATGCAGACATGCAATACTATGTTGTTTTTTCTTTCAGTTTCAAATGTGTCTCCAATGTACCATCTCAGAAATTTCCTTAAACATGTCGGAATAAATTTAAATAAAAAATAATAAGGTTCCATGTTTGAACACCTAAAGAGTCGGCTCATTTTTTGCTCACCTTTTTTGTTTTGTCTCCATTTCCAGACAAAAAAGCCAATCGTGAAAACAAACATGAGGCCAAACAACACACTAGTAACAGTAGAAGCAGTACAGCTGGTAGAAAGGAAGAAATCCTCTGAAATCATGAAGGACAGGAAAACACTTATTGAAAACTAAAAGATGAAAAAACATTTGGTCTGTGTTTCTGTCATGAACTGGAAGCTGATTCTTAGAAATGATTCCTACCTGGAACCTGGATGTGTGTCTCTCTGGTCTGGTTGATGTTCCTCTGTTGGACTCTACAGGTGAAGCTGTTGCTGTGTCTCTTCTCCACAGTCACTCTGCTGCTGACAGTATAGAGGTCATCAGGACCTCTGACTGTCTCTGTAGGTCCAGCAGAGAGGAGCTTTCCCTCACCGTCCAGCCACAACACCTCTGGAGGCTCTGGATACCAGCCTGCAGACTCACACTGTAACACCACTCCTCTCTTGTCTCTGTCGATCCCTGCTAAAGTTATGACTGGTGAGGAAACGGCACCTTGTGATGAGAAAGTTATGAGATTAATATCCTTTTGTCGTGCTGCATATTTAAAAATGTTGATGGTGAATGCATTTTGATGAGGACACTGATGCTCATCTTTCAAAACTCACAAAGTCTGACTTACCAACATTGATCTGGATAAAAGCTTCTTTCCGTAATGAGGGAAGGAAGCATTTGTATTTTCCTGCATCAGAGATTTTCACTTTGAAGAGGTTCAGAGAGACGTTTCCGTTGCCCAGCTGATCCACAAACAGCGCAGTGCGGTAATTATACAGCGGATTCTGACTCTGATGCACCAGTCGTCCATCTTGGTGAACATGGACGTACTCTGGGTCCAAACCAGGTCTGGTCCACTCCACTGTCCTGGAACTGGCACTGGTGGGAGGATCAAGGCGACATGGTAGAATGACATCATCACCAGCCAGGGCTATGATTGGTTGAGGTGAACAAATCAGGTTTGACTGTCCTGTAAAGAGAAGAAACAACCTGGGTGCTAATGGATGGCCTCACCATGTGTGTGTGCAGTGTTATACACCAGTGGATTTTCTGTGGGAGGCCAGATTCATGCTGGCAAAACAGATTATTTTGCCCTGCTTTAAAGTGCTCAAGCAAAACGTCAAGCTACATGAGGTAATGTTAATGTTAATCACAGTTAGCCTATGCTAGCATGTAGCAGGAAGCAGGGAGAAAAGAAAAGAGCAGCCCTTTTCACCCTGACAGGACATGAAGTAAAAAATAAACGAGACACACCTGTGAGCTGGGGGAGGGGGAACAAAACCAGGAGACTACTGAAGGTTTTAAGCTGCTAGGTGGAAGAGAGCAGTGATGTGCATAAAGTAATCAGAGTGAGTAACTACATGCTGCTGGAAGTGTTTTGATCCCTGCAGCCGGTGTGTTCTGCTGTCTCTTTGAGCTGTTCAGGTGTAGCTGTGGACTTTGTTGGACCCACACAAAGAAGTTAAGATAAGTCTACAGCTCTCCAGGCTCCTCATAGTATGCTACCTCAGGTTAACGTGCATTACTTTATCTTCAACTCTTCAACCTGGCACTACCTCTTACCCTGCTCACTGCCTCCTTTTACATTGTTTATTTAAAGGGAATTTTGTTGGTTACAAAACATTGAACAAATATTATGATATGATTTTTTTTAAATCACTAAAGAGAGCTGCGTAGATGTGTTAGTTAGTTGCAGACTTAGCAAATCTTCATTGGGGACTACTAGCAATTTAAAGGGTACCCTCAGTATTTTTCAACCTGGACAACATTTTCTCATGTTTATGTTTCCAAGTGACTAATGGCAACAGTAGTTTTTGAAACTGGTCCAGTGTTGAGTGAGAGCACTACAGCTGGCAGCAACAAAACAGGCTGCAATGTAACCATTTGGGGCAATTGTGCATCACCAATTAACGTCCACTCAAAGTGCTAGTTTCAGCCACTGAGTGTGTCTGACAACATTATGGACAGGATAACTACACAGATAGACCTTTTTGTTTAAACAGTCTTGAAATCACCATCGCCAAATCCACCAGACTCCATTTAACATAACAGTAATTTAATCATCGTAGAACACACTTCATTCAAAGTCCACCAAAAACAAAGCTGTGTTGATTCGTCTTTCTACTGTTGCAACGATCAACAACTCTGGTTTGATTGAAATAAAACCTTATTCACCCAGTTAGATGTGAAAATGCCGGCTTTATATACACTAACATTACTGCTTATTTAAATGTCTGGTGGCATTGGCGATTTCAGGGCTCTTTCAGGTCGTACAGAAAGGATTTTCTCTTTTAAACAAAGGTCTGTCTCTGTAAGGATCCTTTCCGTAATGTTGTTAAACACTTAAAACAGTCTGAGCCTGTCAGTGATAAAAAACAGTTTTTCATGGACATATATTGAGGGTCCACAAATGCCCCAATTAATTACAATGCAGCCTGTTTCACTGCTGCCGGCTACAGCCCTCTTGCTCAATACTGGACCAGTTTAAAAAATTATTGTTCCCGTTGGTCACGTGGACACAAACATGTGAGACAACAGTTGTCTTCACGCTAAGGTGCGGAATTTCATGAATTCCAGTTTTAAAATCTACAAGAAAGTCAGGAAAATTACAGCCCAGCTGCCAGAAGAAAATTTTGGCATTGTACATTTCTGTAAATCATGGATATCAGTGTTTCTTAAGTGACGTAATATATGAGTTGACTTTGTCATTAGGAGGTGGAACGGATAGTGAATGGCATAACACCTAAACAAGACACCTGCCAAGCTGCAGATGGTAGTAAGAGACCAACAAAGAATAAAATCTTGGCCAGGATAGTGCCATGAAAACTGTTTGTCTTTTACCAAGACATCACATTTCCTGCCAGGAGAGTGCCAACTACATCTTCTTCAGCCATTATTGTGCCACCAAAACAAGGTAACAAAACAAGATCTTTTCCGAACCATAGCCAGGTGATTTGTGCCTAACTCTAACAATACATTAATCACAGCGTTGTTGAAATGCAAAGTTTCAGCTTATCTGCTACATTATGATGATGCAAATGTAATGTATAGTTTGCAGAAAAGTACAATGCCAAAATTTTCCTTGAGACTGTGTTCTAAAATGTGACTAAAAATGTGACTAAAAGTTATATAGTAATTGTTGAGATTGCAATAGATTAAGAGGCTAGATAGTTGCTATTCTGGCAGATCTATCAAACCACCTGTTACCAACCAGATGCTCTATCAGCTGCAGATCGCTGGTTGTAAAATATGAATATGGTGATTATTTTTTTCAAAATCTTAAGTTGTTGTGAAAGAATTACTCTAATTACTGTTTATTATTCCTACTAGTCTCCTAAAACTATACACTGTATAAACACATGAATTAGTTCCTGAGCATGTATGAATGCAGTGAGTCAGGTTACCTGTGGTTACTGGGAGGCTGCAGAGGACGAACAGCCAAAATCCAAACCAGCTGAACAGATGCATTTTCATCTGTGAAATAAAGCAAGAAATCAGGCTGCTGAGACTCAGACAGCTCACTTTAGTTTCAGCTTTGTTCTGAGGGAGGAATTCTGGATGTTAACAGTCTGTACAAGGAGTACTAACGTTAATCACGTTGAAGCAGCATCACATTCGTCACATTTTCTTGTAGTCAAATCATACAATACTGAAACAGGTGATATCTGTTTATTCTGAATGTTTACGTATCATTAATATGTAATGTTCCTAAGTCAGGTCACTTAATTCAGTTTTTAAAAAACGCAGGAGCCTCCATGATCTAAGATTTCTGTCTGCTTACACTTTCCCACATAATTGCTGCTGCAGTGCTACACATTTATTTTCAGGGCAAAAAGCAGTAAAACCAAACTGTAATAACAAAACACGAGCCTCAGAAAAGTGTCAGGTAATTATTTAGTTACTATGAGAACATATAAAATTGTGAGTCAAAAGTAATGTTGAAGTCATCTTACCTTGAAGCAAAGCTACACGTTTGTTTTCAGATTGGACTTTGGACGATTTTGGAGTGTATGATTTTATTGTGATGGGCGGGCAGCTGGTTTTACATTACAGAAACATTTCCTCATACGAACACTTCGACCAACTGCTGCAATGAGGAGTGTCTTTCCTGCACAGGCTGCAGTGTGTTAATGATTTAGAGCACTTCAGTCTCTTAAACACGTTGGTTCACTTTATTTTGACTTTTTGTTTATTTCCAATAAACAAACTACAACTTTAGCAAATCTAGTACACAAAGGTTTGTGAATTAGTATGTTTACTTGAATACAACGTGAACATCAAGGGGGAAAACACTTCAAGAGAACATTTGCAGCATTTAAGCATTTTCTATGTCCCCAGTTTTTAACTTTTCACTCAGCCCTATAAAGTCAAACAGACTCCACACTGGACTTATTTGAATGTGTTCATCTTTTATATGGAAAACCTGCCAGCAGAATGTTTCTATATAAAATACAGAGAAATATATATTCTAAAATTGTTATGTTTCCTACGTTTAAAGTAGCCTGCTGTTATGTTTCACTCTCTGTCTAATGATCTGATCTGGTGATTTGTCAGTCAGATAGTAAACCAGGCAGAGTGCTGCTATATGTACATGTTGGTGCATTTATTATTTGAATATATTTTTATGGTGAGTATAAAGTTTATTAATAAATTGCAACTGTTTTATTCTCACTACAGCTCTATTGGTGTTAACTGAAATTAAGTAAAGTAATTTAATCAATAAAAACATGAAAATGCAAACAAACATATCTTTATTAAAAACAGACACATATTCAAGAATAAAAAAACTACAATTTTTCATTAAAAACATCTACAGATACAAACATTTAATGATACCGAGTTAAAAACTATAAGCACAATATTTTAACTGCAATGTTTTTCCTGTTTGCATTTTTCATTTTCATGTGTGCTGCCGGTTTACTTTACTGCTGGTTTTAATTAAGAGCTCTAATAAGATAGAAAATGCAGAAATCAGTACACATTGTACAGTCATATGAGCTATGTGGGTTATTAGATATACATTATGTAATTATACACACAAAATTAGATTTTAAAGGTTGTATTTCACATGTTCCACTGGGAGGGAGCATCATGTAAAATATATTTAAAAAGATGCATAAGCTGATTATGTTATTACAATATATTCTTAAGAGGGGAAAAAAAAACATGATACCTAAGATAAAAACACAATATTAGATTCATATGTCTCATACATAAACACAGACTATGCTGGGACGTCTGTATGAACAGCTTTCTTAACATTTTTTTTCTTTTTTTATGCATTTTTTTTAAATTGAACTTGTTCCACATTAAGCTCAATAATTTTAGTGCATTAATTTTCATTCTGATATGCAGCAAAATGGTTGCACTGTAACACCGGGGGATCACAAAAGAGAGAAGCTTTGCAATATTAGGAGGATGTGGAAAAAACACATCAGAGTTTAATTAAGAAATGATCAGATTTACAGCAGCTTTACTTTGGCCAGTTCATTCAGAATCTGTGTTTGTGTCGCCGGATGAATGTCAGTCCAATATTCTCTCTCTTTCAGCTCTGTTTTTGGTCTCCTCCAACTCCTGAGGGAAATATCTGTCTCTTCAGTTGCTGAATGTTGCATACAAATTCTGGTGCATTAATTTTGTATGTATACATATGAACAGTGCATGAACAGTCTAACCAGAGAGACTGTCACATTGTCCTGTGATACATCATCATTATAAAAGTATTAACTGTAGCTGATTTATGAAGTGCAGGCATTAACATTGGTTTTGATTTGTCCTGTTTCCTCTCTCTTCTCTCTGACTGAGGTTCCTCCTGAATCTCCTCTCTCTGTCTTTGTGTCCTGTTATTGTTTCTTATTTTGCTCTGTGTTGTTGTCTACTGTGTCCTCCCTGTCCTCCATTTTCTTCCCTGTAATTCTTATATAGTGATCTATTGTCCTCTTCGATAGTTTGTCTGTGTCCATGTGCAGTTGTTGGAGTTCTTTCTTCCTCTCCTCCAGGCTCCAGTTGTTCTCTGTGATGATTTCTTTGAGTTTTGAGTATCCCTGAGCTTTGTTAGCTGTTCTATCTCCCTCCTTCGCTGTTACTTCTTTCTCCACTGAATCAACCTTCTCTTCATTGTCCTTCGCTCGTCTCGCTGCCTTCTCCATTTGGTCAGTGAGTTTAACTTTCTGCTTCTCCAGTTCATTCTTCAGCTCACTCAGTGAATCAGTAACCTGTGTCATATCTTCCTCTTTCTTCTGTAACTGGTTCTTCATGTTCTTGATTTCTGCCAAAAGCTGCTCTTTGCTTTTTCTTTCCATCAGAAGCTGCTGCTCGGCGGTCTCCTCTCCGTCTCTCTCCTCTGTTTTTCTCTCAAGTTGTGTCTTGGAGCCTGTGTAGAAACAGAAACAGTGTTATAGAGTACTTTTAGAATAAAGCATGAAACTACATTAGACACAAAAGCCTGGCAGAATTTTATTGTTGAAAGTAGAAACATTATGACATTCAAACACAAGACTGCAAACACATGAACAGTTTTCAAACAGGAAGCTCTGTTCTTTCACACTGTCAGAAAAATCAACATGGAGGGATGCTTAATTTTTCCTCCATATGACAAACTTTGAAAATACATTTGAAATAATGTAATTGGATTTTGTTATATATTAATCTGGATCGAACTTTATCCTGTTTCATGATTATTTGCCTCACGTTATCACAACCACACACTCAAAAGACAAAAGTCAATTAAATTTTTTGCTCACCTTTTGTGTTTTGTCTCCATTTCCAGACAAAAAGGACAACTGTGAGAACAAACATGAGGCCAAACAACACACTAGTAACAGTAGAAGCAGTACAGCTGGTTTGAGCCATGAAGAAGTCCTCTGAAATCATGAAAGACAGACAAAAACACTTATCAGCAGCTAAAAGGCAAAAATAAATAAGGTGTGTGTTTCTGTCATGAACTGGAAGCTGAATGCTAGAAATGATTTCTACCTGGAACCTGGATGTGTGTCTCTCTGGTCTGGTTGATGTTCCTCTGTTGGACTCTACAGCTGAAGCTGTTGCTGTGTCTCTTCTCCACAGTCACTCTGCTGCTGACAGTATAGAGGTCATCAGGACCTCTGACTGTCTCTGTAGGTCCAGCAGAGAGGAGGTTTCCCTCACCGTCCAGCCACAACACCTCAGGCTCTGGATGCCAGCCTGCAGACTCACACTGTAACACCACTCCACTGGAGGATCTGTCGATCCCTGCTAAACTGGTGACAGGTGAGGACGCAGCACCTGACGGGGTGAGAGAGGAGAAATTTCAGTCAGAATTTATTGGTCTAATTCTCAAATGAAATGAACAGCACCGCTTCTACCTCAAGCATCACATCAGTGTCCACACTGTACACATTTAAGGCACTTTGTCTACCAAGCTATAAAAGTTCCATAAGTCGTGCATGTCATCAGTTTACTTACCGACAAGAAGCTCAACAAAATATTCTTTTTTCAGTTTTGGGATGTAGCATCTGTATTTCCCATTATCAGAGGTCCTCACTTTGGACAGATTCAGTGAAATGTCTCCGTGCTTCAGTTTGTCGACCGACAGTGACACTCTTCCCTTGTAGGCCTTGTTTTGGTCGGAGAGAAGTTCCTGACCGTCATGCCACACATGGACAAATCTGGGGTTCAGGTCGAGTCTCGCCCACTCCATTGTCATGGAAACTGCATCCATGGGAGGTTCCAGCTGGCATGGCAAAACGACATCATCACCAACCATCACCATGATGGCCTGAGGTGGACTGATCTCCTGAGACTGACCTGGAAAACACAAGGTCTGTATTTTAAATTCACTTTCCCCAGTATTCACCATAGACATGAACTCTTGATCGGAGCTTCTGTTGCATCTCCAGAGTTTAACCTACAAAAAGTTTGTGTGTGTAGCAAAACTGTTTCAGAGGCAGAAATAAAAAAATGTGATTAATTTACTGGAGGCAAAATCACACAATGACGTAATATAAGTGTTTGTAATGAAGCTTCTGGGACCTAAAATGCTGATCAAAGTCCTTTTAACACAATCTGATCCAAAACAATGCATGTTGATAAATGCCGATACTCAGTGGGAATATAATTCAACAAAGACACCACGTTATTGTTCCTGAAGTGATGAATTTCAACACATGACAGGTCAAACAACTAACACAGAAAAGACTGGCCCCTTAATTTTTTTTTTTTTTTTTTTTTGTCATAGTCTCGTTACTTTATATGCATGGAGTAAAAATTTTGCTAATGTGGGCCGACTAGAGCTAACTGTGCTAATAAATGTCAAAAAAAAAATGGTTGATTGCAGTGTGTTTGGTGAACACTGGGGTGGAAAGTATTATTCATGTTTAATATTATATCTATTGATTAAAAAAATACACATATATAAGTAAGAAGTGCTACGACTTGATAAGTATTCACTTCTTCCTACTGCTAAACGTAAGCTGCTAGCCACTGGCTCAGCCACCTCCACGTTGAGAACCATGTGGGGACAGCTCATGAGCACTGTGTGTGTGTGTGAGTTACCTTCACACAGGTGTGTTAGGAGAAGGAAGACAGCGATGTGTTGGAAAACACTGACTGTTCTGAGAAGTCCATCCTGAGAGTGAACCATCCTGGAGAGCTAAAAATTCAAATACACTTTAATGAAGTATTAAACAGTGGAAACAAAAGGTTTAATATTATTTTATGATGTAAACAAGATTAACTTTGCAGCATAATGCCTGTATAAATATTTAAGTGTGCATCATCTATAATATCATGCAATAACACTGGTAACCTAATTTCAGATTTGCCTGTCACAGCTTTAATCTGAAGTCGTATTCAGACTGTATTAACATTCCAGGAGGAGGTGGGGAATAAAATATCCATTTTTAATTTTCTTCACTCGCAAAGCAATCCAGTTGTGTGTAAATATATGGGTATACCGCAGACAGGAACTGCTAAGGGTCATTTTGCACTCTTTTAGTGGTGCTGATTTGGCAAAATGTAAAGAAATAGGATAAAATTGTGAGAAGAGATTACAACCTGCTTTAATTCCTTCTATTGTTATGTTAGCTACAGATAGGCCTATACTTGTGATGTCTGCTAATCTGCACAGAAACATGCAATTGTTTATTTGTTTTTTTCCCCTCTGCTAATTTCATGTAAAAGTCAAATTTCACACATGAAAACATATGAGGTAAAAAGTGCAAGGACAAGCATCTATATGTGGGACAAACTCAGGGATCAATTTTAAAATGGCCGTCACTCTGCGTGTGATGTAAGGACCAGCTTGTTGAAAATCAGTTGGTAATAGCAGCTGGAAATATTTCTCTGGAGGGGGTGACCAATTACCCAAAATATGCACTCTGTACAAAATTATAATAAATGTCCAGCGCCAGTAATGTTAAAATCACCTCTCCTAATGACGCAATTCAGTCTGAATGTGATCTACAGCTACGATCAAGTGTTTGCATACCAGCCTGTCAGTTAGTCGGCTGTGACGGAAGATCTGCTTTCTGTCTCTACGTACATGAATACAATTATTCATGTGTTGTTATAGACTTCACTGAAAGCATGAGCCATTTGAACAAAAAAATAGAATTAAACTTTGAAAATCAGACATACCTGTTGTTGCGTTTCACCTCACCTCCGGTAACTGCACGGAAAAAGTCCTCTCATAAAATGATGTGTACTTTGGTATCATAAGGTGAGGTGTGTTCTCTTTTATGGCAGCATTTACATGCAGGTGCGCATGAAAGTCCAGTAAACGTGGTGCTTTTTTTGTACCAGTTGGATTTAAAGACACTAGAGCTCTCCTCCAAACCACAACTAAATAATTACAAACCAAAATTTAAGTAAACCTTGTCCAGAGCTATAGAAAATAAATTTTTCCTTTACAGTATTGTGGAAAGCAAACTGTAATACAATGCGGCGAGCATCAGATGTGAGGTCAGACTTTACAGCCTGCTCACTGATTTATTGCACTATATCGGTCAACACTGACTGATTAATATTTAAGCTCAGGCCACTGCCACCATAAAATGGAGTTGAAGTCTGCTCTGTTTAGCACACAACATTTTCTGATAGTAACTGGAGTTTGTTTTCATTCACAAGATGGAGGCTTGTTCAGAATGTCCACCACCTGTTCAAGCAGCAGCCTGGTCCTGTTTTTGTTAGAGGACGAAACCAAATAACACACTAAACAAAAACTGGCCACAGAGCAGACAAAACAGAAATAAAGGCGGCAGACATTCACTGCAAAATACATTTTTATATAGAAAACATTTTAACAAAGTCCTGTTTCTGACACAAAATCACAAAGATGCTTTGCAAACACTTTACACTTTGGGAGATACTTAAAAAAGGTTTAAACAAACTGATTTTCCTACAGTTAATATCAAACAAGTAACACATGACACCACTGCATTCACTCAGTCAAGTAAAACTTAGCTGCACCCATTTGTAATAAATCAAGCATTAAATAAAGTTAGTTAGCAAATATTTGCCCTGACGAAGGCGGACTGAGGCCAAAACATGTTGGCAACTTTTTATCTGTTCTTCATGAACTAGCCTCTTTAATAAAGCTTTTTAATTTCTTTTCTTCTTTTTCCTCATTATGCTGAGGACCAAAGAGCACCTGCAGTTTTTAACATTTTTTTACCTTTTTGAATGCCGCAGCCCTCTTTTCTCTGTTTTTCTTTGATTAAATAAAGTTATTTTTCATTTTCACTCTCTCTTCTAAGCAGTGTTCTACGTATTCATAATCAGGGGTGGCGAGTAACTGAATACAAGTAACTAAATTACGTATTACGTATACGTAACTGTATTCTGTTACAATTACAGCTTCAGTTGGCGCCATTCTGAATACAGTTACTGTCTTTAAGTTGAAATGAGGAATTATCTGCAGGATCACTACAAAACTAACTTAAAAAATAAAAATAAAAAAAAATACAAAAACATAAATTAGGTGGCAGCTGCCTGAAGGGAGATGTGCAGGGAGCGGAACATTTCTGGTACATCAATAATAACAACCGACTTCCTGTTGGCTACATCATATGAAATTTCCAGTAAATATCACAAAATATAACTTGTGTTTTCTGTTTAAAAAGGACAAACATAGAGAGTACTTGCCTATCTTTTGAGAGGTTATGTGTCCAGTTTAGTGCACAGCTGATAGGTAGGTGGTTTGTCTTTTTAGAAGTGCACATTTAACAGATTTAGTGTGAACAGAGAGGCACTGATTTCCCATAAACAGATTTTTTTTGACAGTGGCAGGGGAGATGCACAGCTACTATCAGGAATGTGCTCTTGGCATGGAAATACAAGACCCAGACAAATGAGTTCAGCAAGATGATTTTTAAGTAGTCCAAAAGAAACCCAAAATACTTATGGCATATGTTACTTAGTGTGAGTACTCTAGTGGAATGTTACACAAATTACATTTTAGGGCATGTATTCAGTAATCTGCAGTGGAAAGGGTTTTAGAGGTTACAGCACTAATCATGTAATATATGTGTATATATTCAACGTATTCTCAAAGAATGGTTTATATCATGTCGTACAAATTTGTGACCCCACAAATGACTTTATGTCCTTCATGTACAGTTACATAATTCACGTAAAATTACGGAGGGTAGGTTTAGGCACTAAAAGTTACTGTGGTTAGGGTTAGTAAAAGAAACATGGTAAGGACGTACCTTAAAATGTCTCTAAGTTCACTCCAAGTTCACACGGGTGTGACCATGAGACACCAGGGGAAAGTCCCGGGCGAAAGTCCACTTTTTTTGACCCATCCGCCACCCCGACCTGGCCCCCTACAAGCGAGCACGGGACTGCTTCTTTGTTTACTGCTATCAGCGCATTGGTAACTGAACACAGCCTTTCAAAATATGTGGGGTATGTGTGAATTTGGGTGCATTACTTTTCATTAGAAAACATGCAAACAGTTTGTGAGAACAGCCTGGTATATTCATAATGAGCCAAACGCTAACGCTACGTTGACAGCAGATACTGTTAAACACACACAAAAAACATAAAAACATTTGAGCTCATTGTGCAGCACCACTGAGGGACAGTCAACTTCAACTTCATCAGCCAAAAACAAGTGCATCACTTTTTAGTGTCCACTTGAGACAGTTTCTGAGCGTCTTGCAGTGCGTTTCTTAATTTGTTTGCATTTTCTCTTTGCAGTGCGTTAACCTTGGAGGGTCTCCATACATATTGACTACTTTTCCTTCCTCTGACAACTCTACCTAAAGTCTGCTTCCTTCTTTTGAAGAATTCTGGTAAGCTGGATCTCTAAAGGCTCCAGCAGTCTCTCGGCGTCCAGCAGCTGTCTCTCGTTTTCTTTCTTTGTCTCGTCCAGTTTCCACTGCGCTCGCAGTAAGTTTTCTTTTTCTGTTAGTAACTCCTGTGGTTTGTCAAACTTCAGCTCCCTCTCTGTTATTTCATTCTCTACTTCCTGAAGCTTCTGTTTGTTAACTTCCCTGTCCCCCTCCACCTCCGCCAGTCGCACTTTGAGTCGATGCCTCTGGTTCTCCAGTTCAGTCTTCATCTCCATCATTGTGTTGACCACATCCTTCTGGTCCTCGTCTTTCTCCACTGACTCCTTCTCAAGCTGTGCGTTTTTGTTCTCCAGCTCTGCTTTCTGGCCTTTTCAACAACACAGACAGAAATGTCATTCAAACAAAATGTAGTTCATGTAACATGTGTTTCTGTGATAGCACCTGACATTATATGTATGACAGATGATACAAAAACAACTTTAAATTTCCAGCATTTTGGACAAACTGACCACTAACATGAGAAGTAAATGCATCAGGGTATCATACAAATTATTTTTTTTTAGGCGGCCTGGATTAAAATGTGTCGCTACATAAAAGCTTTCTATTTCTGGAGATGAACCATCATTAGGAGCACTATCAGAGTACAACAATGAAATCTGAGGTGGCTAAAGTCCGGGTGGAAGAAAGGGTTGGTGGATGGGTCCGACCTTCATCTGGGAGGCCAGTGTTCACTTTCCATATAATTGTAAACCCAACCATGTGCTTTTGTTGCCTCACCCCAACCATATGGCTAAATGTAACCAGCATTTTTGAAGGAAAAAAACTTGAATTTGCAGTGTTGTACCAATGTTGTGCTTTTATTTTGAAAGAGACTGTATACAAACTGTACATTTCCTGTGACAACATTAGTGTACTTTGGAAACAGACAATGCATCTAACAGGCTGAAGCTGACACGGCGTCCCAGAACGTCAACAACCAACACACCCAGGGTACCTTGGACGTCATATCTTAATATGAAATATGTGACGAGGTCGGAGTGAGAATGTGTTGACTCTTAGGCATTGCACCACATTCTCTTAGCACTGGGTCTAAAAGTTTTCAATCCCTCCCTTCACCTCACTGCTTTTCTCATCCATCAGTCTGATTTGATCAGCTGTGATTGGATTGACTGATCAGTTACTCAAACTGGACAAACTGTTGCCTGGGAAATTAGGATCTAAAGGTAATATAATGCTATGGTAGACATGGAAGAACTATGACTTACGTTTCCATCTGGTCATGGCATAAACAGCCAGAATCAAACTGAAAGCCAAGTCAAACAGGATGGCAGCTAAGCTCGTGTTCGGAAACACAGAGGAAACGAATCCAACGAGCCGAGCTGAAACAACAGCAAAACAACAAATTATTCACTTCACAGTAAAACTCTTATCTTATCTTTAAAGTCCATGTTTAACTTTAAATCAAGATTTATGTTTCCGTTCTTTTAAGCTTGTTGCTTCAGATGCATCTTTGGCACAAATGTGATGTGCAAAACTGTGCTCTGAGAATATATGTAACTACAAATGTTACTGGAGACAGATTTAGAATTACAATATAATATAATGAGCTCAGTATAAGAATGCAAGTTACCACATGTGTGTATAAGGAGGACGACAAAGACAGTTTTGAGGGGCATTGATCCTGTCATGATGGTGAGTGCAGAGTCAAAGAGCAGTTCGTCCTTCAGGTTCAGCTTTGTGGAATTCTGAAGAAAAAACACAGGCTTTAAATACAAGAAAGACAGGGTGTGGGATACAGAAAAAAGACACACATCAGACACTGATGCCAAAAGCTACTTCTTTTGGCCATATGATATGCAGCCCAGGTTAATCCTATAGGAAGGGCGAAGGGGTGGTGAATGGCTCCAAGAAATCCTTGACTTCATCCAAACCATGATGTTTTTTTGTTTTTTTTTTCCTAAACACAACCACATGCTTTTGTTGCCTGAGCCAAACCATGTGTCCATCCCAGAACGTCAACAGCAGACGCTGAAGGATACCTAGCGTGTAAAACCCTAGACACAAAAGTCTACTCACAAAGTGGTGTTATGTGACGACTTGGGATGAGGACGTATTCACAAAACACTACGCAAATATGAAGAAAACATATATCCAAAATGAAGCTTTAGTCATGACACAAAGTACTTAGTTTGTAAATTTAACCTCTTTAACTACGCCCGGACGCCGACGTCCTCGCTCCCCTCCTCCTCTGTTAAATGGTATCTCCCAGGTGCACTACGTCATCAAACCATGTGATGTTTGGTATTGCTGCATTCAGGAAGCTCTCGACTTTTCAAAGATAACATTGTTTTTCTTTTATTTATTTATTATGTATTTCGCACCAGAACAAAATTGCGATGGGTGGTGACAAGTCATGTCATGCTGTTTTTCGACGGGAAAAGTTAAAGGATTACTCGCGATCTTATGTGGAGCTGTTAGCGGGCACGTAGCTGTTTTATCAAAGACAAGAGTCTCACTCCTACCATTATTTTTGGCTGAGATATACCGTCTAGAAAGTGGGATCATAACTTTCACGTTTCATATGGCTTTATTTGGTGATACTTTATGGTGTTTCTGTGTCATAAACAACATCAGCTATCATAATCACACCTGATTTCAATAAGGTACAATGTTTGAAGCTGGTTGAGCGTTGTTTGATCACTGATAGTACTGTTTTGAAGCAGAGTGAGCGCTCTTGTCATTTGGAGCTCCGCCTGGATCTTTTCATGGAAAAAACACTACAGAATGGTCATACTTTGAGCAGTCTTCTTCAAATTTGAAACAAGACAGTTATTCATCCTGAAAATCATTTTTTACTGATTCAGAGGCCCATTACTCTGTCTCTGTATCACCTAGAGTGTTTCTGACACCTTCACAAGAAACTTCAGAGAGTTTTCTTTCTGGCAAGACCTCATGCATGCATGTAGTCAGAGCGGTTCAGACGCTACAGTCATTTTAATTTGGGTATGTCATTTTAGGCGTTTTTGCTACAAAACGGGGGTGGAGTGCAAGATTAAATAAATAACCTGAAATTTATACCTTCTCTAAGCAGGTGTTACATCATTCAGATTTAAACCTATACAGCCAGGCTTATGATTAGTAATGGTTCGCAAACATAATTTACAAAATCAAATCATTTTATTTACTAATTTACCCCATTTTATTTTATTTTATTATTAACTTTTTTGTTACAACAATTAGTTATTTTTATTATTATTATTATTACTGAAGTTCGTATCTATTTTATTGTCATCATTTTCATTCTTATTTTGTCTATTTGGTCTATTTTATCTTGTTCTTTTTATATCACTCTTTTAAACAACTGTTACTGTTATTATAGCTTTTAAATGTATTTTATTACGTTTTCATCATTTTATAGTCTCTTTTTTTCTTTTTATTATATTCATGGTCTTCAATTGTTCTGTCTTATTATCAGATTGTCAGTTATCTCTGCACTAACCTGTATTAAAAGAGCTGTGCAAGAAAAGATTGATTTATTCTTTATTGTTACTATGGTGTAAGAGTTAGACAGATAGGAGAACCTTACAATAGGTTCTAGCTACTTGTTGAATTTGTTCTGTTAATGCTACTTTTCCGCGATTATATTTGTGTTCATGAGCAACAGTCATATTGAAAATCTGCAAAATATTCAACCCCCTCTGTGTCTCTTACCTTTTCATGTTGTAGTTCAAGTTTCTCTGCCAGCTTCTCCAGCTCATTCTCCTGTTCCATCAATGTAGCAACCACATTTTCCCATTCTTTCTCCTTCTGTGACTGCTGAAACAGTGACTTTGTCTCGTTATGGTCCATTTTCTCATCTTTTTGGGAATAGTCTAAAATTGAGCAAAAACCACACATTAGCCTTGCAAAAGTAAAACAAAAGGTCACTATGGGCGAGACTAAAACCATAACAGCAAATAAGACATTCATGCAAGACTTTTATTTTAAAAGAGAAACATAAACAGCAGAATACAACCAGACTTTGTCATGTAATCAGAAGTATTTTAACCATTTAATCATAAGAGCTGTGACTTACAGTTCCATGAGCTCAGCGCCGCGACAAATGCAGCAACAGGTAGAATAAATTGCTTGATCATGATGATACAGAATATGTAGGAGCGGATGAGGCTGAATCAGCTGCAGTGATGAAACACAAGACAGTGTGTGTGTGTGTGTGCTGTTGTATTTTGTCTATCTGGTTTTAAATCTACAAAATCATTGTGGAGGCAAACGAGTGTTTAGATACATCAACAGAGTCGGCGCCTGATTTAGAAATTCACAACACCAGAGAGTTGGACACACCAATAAACATAAGTTCATGTAGTCAAACCTTTACAAGAATGTTGCACCACTACAATAGAATGAGCAATTTAGACGAGTTACATACCTGCTTTGTACGGTGAAGTCCCCTCGGCTCAGAGAAACAAACTTACAGTACGCTGCACCCAGTATGCTCCACTAAAATAACTTGCACTTTGATCCCATTCACCTGTAATCAGATACGTTGGTTGACTCTGTGTGTTCCTGCCTGTCTGCTGCAGCTTCTACATGTATATACTGTATGTTGTATCTTTGAAAATGTGAAAACTTTCGCACTTTACAACAAGGTTTTAAACTCTACTCCAGTTTTATCTGCTCTTTAATTGCCCCTTTCACTTTCCAGCAAGGGTTTTATCTCTAGGTCTGTAAGGCAGAAGCCTGCATTCATTCTAATGGCCAGCGGGGGGAGGCTCCACTTGTTAACAAAAAAGAAGACCAATTGTAAAGAAGTCAAAGTATCAAGTAAATTACTTTCATTCTCACTTCATTTATTACTTAACTGAACATTTTCCTGATGAGTTTATAGTCCCAGTATAGTTTCAAGTCTTCTTCAACACAGCATGAAGTTCATTTCATAAATGATGCTCCCATTTAACGTAAAATAGGCAATAATACAGTGTGCTTTAGGGTATCGCACCAGCAAGATGGTGTCCTGGCTGTCGTGATCAGATCTACCCCTCGCTCCTTCACAGCTCCACTCTCTTGTCTAAATATGATCACTTTTGGCTCCAAAAGTCAAAGAAAGTGACGGCCAAAATGAGCCAACTCGAGGCCTCAGAACAGTCCACAAACCAATGGATGATGTCGTTGTGGCTGCATCCATTATTTTATACAGTCTGCAGTTTTAGGGCTGGTTTTAAATTTTTTGCTCTGTACTTAAAGGGTGTGCCGTCCATTTGAGACCGGCCTCAGGTCTTCGAAGGGCTTTATCTATTTTTTTATTGCTTTATTTGTGGGGGAAAGTGCAGACAACAATGACAATTGCAGAAGCAGTGTCTGATGGACTGAACACACAGTGGTGGAGGAAGAATTCAAATCCTTTGCTTCAGTAAAAGTACAAATACCACACTGTAAAAACACTGTTACTTGTAAAAGTCTTGCACTGAAAATGTTACTTAGGTAAAAGTATGTAAGAACACTCAGGAAAATATGTTTAAGTGTTAAAAGTAAAAGTGAGCCTGCTCATGCAGAAAAAAACAACTTGATAAATTAATTAAAAGGAAAGCAGTGAGTCATCATAATTGAGAAGCTGCGAATACAAACTGTTTTTGCAGGGAGAATAATTTAAACATTTGTCATTTTGTATTTTTGTATTTTCATCTGGTTTGTGTGCAAAAAAACTTAATTTATAAAATAACTAGTTACTGAAGTAACTAAATTTTCACCAGGATTTTCACCAGGAAAATGAAGCCATGATGTCATTTTCTTCTGAGCCAGACTCCATTGAGAAAAGCAGTGATTGAAAATTCCTGAACACAGGAGCTGCTGCTCTACCGCTGCCTCCATCGGTTATTTTGTTTGGGTTATTGTGTGACTTTGGTGTTGTAAGAGGTTAGTTCATGCTTTCTTGCCAACCCTTTGACAGCAGTACAGCTTCTCCAGACTGGGGCCGTGCTGACTGACATCTACTGTAACTAACTATAGATAAGTCCCCCATGCAACCCCACCTCAAAAACTCTCAATGAACACTTTAAAAGCAGCTTGTTTTCTTTGGTGTTTCTTGGTATTATAATAATATCTGGTGACGTGTACACTTGTCTTTATGTTTTCTGTCATTGTTTTCTTCTGCAATCTCACGTTGGAAAAAAGAAAATCTTCCACAAAACATGTTAAAATCAAATTTTATTTGATTCTCAAAATCAGAGAAAATAGCAAATTCTGAACTGTGACATTACAAATACAAATCACACAGCAGCTCAGATCATGACTTTAACATTTTCTATGACCATGCAAATGTGCAAATCTTATCCCTAAATGCATTTTTACATACACTCAATTAGTATTGTTATTTTACAGTTAGTAACAAGATACTTTTTCTAAACTCTTAACACAGCAACACACCGACATCACAGTTAGTTCAATTTTTTGCTCAAAACTTCGACATGTTCTTTATCATCTCTACATTTTACAAACTGTTAACATAATAGCGCGAATGTGATAAACACCAGCACGTTTTCTGTCCAAGACGAACATGTTATCAATGATGACTATCAAAATACAAACATCTGATGGCATTATACAAAAGCTGCATTACTTGTCATGTGTTAGTTGTACCTGCATGAAAAAAAAATGTTATTTGCATTGAGTGAAAACAAACAAACAAAAAAAAAACACTGGTAAAATTGCTGCAGTAATACACAAATATAGTAGAAAAGGCAGTACAGATTGGAATCAGAATTGTCTCCTTTACACAATTTATACATTTCTCAGATATTCTAATGATATTATTCAGTCAAGAAGGATTATCAGTTGTTTGTTATACTAATTTTAAATAAGACGAGAAAGATCCATAAATTTGGTTTTGGATAAGCTTGAATGTAAAAAAAGCTATCCCCTCCTTTCCCATTTATTTATTACTTTTAAATGGGTTCTGTTTTATTCTGTGTGTTGAATTCCATTGTATTTGTTTACAATGACAATAAAAGCACTTGACCTGAACTTCAGCATTTTAGAAACTGCAAATCATTGGCTGCATATTCTGTGGAAACAATGTGAATTTTGTTAATGGTATGGTCCACAACAGACAGCTGTTACTGTAATGTTGTTTAGAGTTTATAGTAAATGATTGTAAAAAAAAAAAAAAAAAATGTAATTCAGTTGCACTTAGTGATAACCCTCTTTTCTAAAATTTCACTTTACATCAATTTTTTTCAACCATCCCAGTAAGCATGACTTAATTCATCTGAATATTGACATTGAAGCCAGTTTCCTGGTGCACCAATAAAATGTTTGTGAGCTGTATCTGTCCACCTTTTGGTGATTTCTAATTTGACTTCTGTTTGGCTAATCTGTCGATATCTGGACATCTCTCTTTCTGTTCATTCTACTGACCTGTATCTCCACTGGCTCCAGCACTCTCTCTATGTTCAGTATCTGTCTCTCTATGTTCTTCTTTGTCTCGTCCAGTTTCCACTGAGCCTGCAGTAGCTTTTCTTTATCTCTCAATAACCTCTCTGGCTTGTCAAATACCTTTTCTCTCTCTGTTATTTCTGCCTCCACTGACTGAAGCTGCCTCTCGTTCTCTTCTCTGTCTGCCTCAACTCTCTTCAGTTCTCCTTTGACTTGATGTTTCTGTGCCTCCAGGTCCTTTATCAGTCCCTGTAGGCTGGAAACCACCTGTGCAATGTTCTCCTCTTCTTCTTTGACTTGATCTCTCTGTGCCTCCAGGTCCCTTATTTGTTCCTGTAGGCTGGACATCATCTGTGCAATGTTCTCCTGTTCTTCAGTCTTCATCCTTTGTACTTCACTTTCATGTGATGTTTTCCTCCGTGAATCAGGTTTGGCACCTTTTATGATGAAAAGATGTAAAACACAGAAACACCAAAAAAAAAAAACAAAAAAAAAAACTGTTATTAAACAGCAAATAATATTTCAGTAAACCTAATAAAATTCCATTAATACAATGAGGAGAAACACTGTGTTGGTGTTTTGCAGTAAAATGTTAATATTGTAACCATCAAGGAGCTGTGACTTACGTATACATATACACCAGACGACAGCTGCTATCACACAGCAAATGACCAGTACACCGCCGGCACAAATTGCAGCCATGGGAACACAGTCATAAGTAAAAATGGTTTGACCCATTTTAGCTGGAATATCATCAGCTGAGGACGCAGCACCTGAGAGTGACAAAGAGCAGAAATGTCAGAGTCATCTGGCAGCATCAACACTTATTAAATCAGTTTACAGTGCATTTTTTTTAATCAACATGCTTGAAACTTGAGAATAATTATAAGTACAGAAGTAGAGTTGTAGGCCCAACACATGTTGCCTATCTTGCTTAAATTAACAATTATTGTCATACACTTATATTGGGATTCATGGCAATTAATATGAGTGAACAGGAGGGTGAGTGTGAGCAACTGCTCTTAATGTGACAACTAATGACTAACTTGATATATAATAATAACATAGGCTAATATTTTTTAAATTAAATTATTTAAACAGCCCATTCTCACTCCCAACTCGTCACCACTTTGTCACTGATTTCCGCATCAGACAAATAAGCAAAAAGACACCTTTTGCAGCGGTATGATAACCCGCCAAGCAGCGCCGGTTTATTGGAGGGTATCAGTTTGAAAAGCTGCAGCTCGACAACATAGGAGTGGGAAAGTCATGATGGGAGCAGTGGTGGATGGCAGAGCCTGCTGTTCACTTAATGTCTGAATGGAGTTCCAAACCATGATTTTTTTTTTTTGTTTTGTTTTTTTTTCTAAATCCAACCACATGCTTTTGTTGCACAAGAAATTAAATGTGAGTAAGATGTTTTATTAATGTACATTTACTTTGAAAAAGACTGCGTGCATCTAATGAACACTGTAAAATTAAAACAGAAGTGTACTTTGAAAAGACACAATGCATGGAACAGCAACGTCAACAACCAACCCGGTCTCACTCTGAAGTTGTTGAATTCCTGCACTTGGTCAGTAACTTCCGGTGTCAGACACAGAAGAAAAAGCTGACCTTTCAGGTCAGCATGATACACAGCTGGTTGCTGTTATTGTTTAACGGTTTCCGTGGCAACAGGGGGGGATGTGGCAGGACAACAATGACAGTTCAGGCGATGAAACTCCGAGAAGAGCGAGCGGGAGGGATGATGGAAGGCTGACGGGAACCACAGATTTTCAGGGGTTGTTGGACCAAGGCGGATGTTCACTTACCGTAACATTGTAAAGCCCAAACCCTGTTCTGTTTTTTTCCAAGATCCAGCCACATGCTTTTGCTGCCTAACACCCAACCACGTAGATGTCTTTGCAAACCATAACCATGTGTATTTGTTGTAGAAGGGGGGAAAAAAAACGTCAATTCACAGTACCAGCACAGTGCGATTAATTTGGATGACACTGTGTGCAAATGGCACATGTCCTGTGAAAACGTAAGTGTATCTTGAAAACGGACAAACGGGCAAAGTCACTGACCAAGCGTCGTTATGTGAAGAGGTCGGAATGAGAACGTGTTGCAACAACGGGTGCAGGAGGATACCTGGCCCGTCATACAGTATGTGGGTGCAAAAGTCCACTGATAAAGTGGCGATATTTGATGAGCTGGGATTGGAATGCATTGGTAAGAATGCACAGAGCGAAGTATCGAGGATAACAACAACAATAAATATAACAACAAACTTTTCAAGATCGACGTCACAAAGTTCTTCAAGAAGATGCAAACCAAAACTGACAAGTGACAAGTGACAAAATCATCAGATTTTAAGTGGAAAAAAAACAATTTGGCGTATTAAAAAAAAGCAATACAATAACAAGGTGCAGTCGTCCAGCTACAGAACATTACAGCAGGTGCAGTATAAGTTCAGTTGCATTCTCGAAGCACCATGGTTGCCTTTCCCTAAGTCCTTATGAATTATCCTTTACCTCTTTCCTTGATCTCATTACGTTTTCCATCAAGGTGAAGTGTAAAAGAGAGGCTACTGGACCCCAGCCAAAGCTTTCAGTGATGTGTGTTTGAATTTGTTTTACGATGCAGAGACAGACAGAAAATATTCAACTTAAATACTCACTGTTCACCAGATCACGTGGCAGTGGAGACACACTGGACTTCTGAGAATGATATTCTGTAAACCAGCAGTAAACACTTTAAAGAAGAGACCATGTGGAGAAGCAAAGCAAAATAATAACAGTTATCACCATGATATAGTCTGATAATTAATCAATAATGAAATAAAGTCAAATCTTTACTGTAAGATCTTTATTCTACCTTCATGCACCTTGTATTTTTACATGCAACAAAACCACTCAAATAATCAAGAAAAAGTGTGATTAAGATAATTTATTTACATTTATGTTGGCAGACCTGACACGATGAATAATTAAACTAAAGAAAAAAAGTAATGTTCTGATAGCTCACCTGTCGTGTGCGTGAATGAGTCAGCTCCTCTCAGTGTGCAGAGATCTTCAGGGACAAAGTCCTCGAATAAAATGATTTGTCCGTTGACACTGGTCGACTGTAATCAGGTAAAGGTGTGTCCACCTTGTCTCCTGCCTGCTGCAGCTCTGTCTGTTTTCACTGAACATTTACTGTGCTCACATTGTTTACTGAATGATTGCTTTTGTGCTTCGTCCTATCATGGGACAATAAATCGTACACACTGACTGTTGTCAGACAGATGTTGACAGATGTTCAGCTCAGTCTGTTTCCTGACAGCCAACTATTTCTAAATGTTTTCTGGACGACTTCTCAGTCTGGAGTTTAGCTCGACCTTTGTGCTTTTCATCAGCTGCATGATACGTGAGCTGCAGTCATAAAATATCAACCTGCAGGTGTAACTGTAGCTCCAAGTCCACTGAGTCATGAATGTCACAATGGAGGGACAACTGCGCAGGTTGATTTTAGCACTCGTCATCATGTTACGCAAACCATAGTTTTAAAATGAGGCGCAGCTCCAACTAGAAAACAATGTTTTGATGCTTCAGGTGTGCCGAAAGTGCATTTCAAGTGACTTCCACCAGGAAAGTGAAGCTGTGATGTCATTCTCTTCAAAGCCAGACTCCATTGAGAAAAACAGTTATTAAAAATTCCTGAACACAGGAGCTGTTGGTCTACCGCTGCCTCCATTGGCTATTTTGTTTGTGTTATTGTGTGACTTTGACGTTTATACTGCATGGGTTGGTTTGGATTCACCATAGTCACACGTTAACACAAACTAACTGATTGAAGCAGCAGTAAACCAACAGCTCCTGTGTTCAGCGTGCTAAGATTACTGTTTTTATCAGTGGAGTCTGGTGCCTTTGATCTAAAGTTGTCCGATTGTAAAAGCTAAAGCTGTGACAACACTTTCTATAAGATAGGACTTTAGATGGGACTTTTTTTAGGTGGCTTGGTGTTACCGACCCCTCCACAGCAGTACAACATCTTATCTTCTGTGTCCTCTCCAGACTGGGGCCGTGCTGACTGAGCTATGACAGGGCTATGACCTTTATTTTTTGTAGCTTTAAGAGTTGTCAGATTCCTCCTTAACAAAGAACAGTGAAGGTTCAAGGTGATCAGTAAGGATTCATGCTGTTTACAGTAGAATCAAGTTTCAAGTGGGAAAAAGCAAAAACTTCCACAAAACGAGATTAAGTAAAATTTAATTTAGTTTCAAAACGTCCTCAAAAATAGCAAATACTGAACAGAATCAAATTGTGACATTACACACACAAATCACACAGCAGCTCAGATCATGTATTTGACATTTCATACAAACATTTATACAAATCTTCACACACAATTTTACATACACGGAACCAATTAGATTTTTACAATTGCTTACAGATGTTTAAGATACTTCCTTTAAACTCTGAACACAACAACAGATCATACAATTAATATTAATTTCTTTTTTTTCTCTATTTTGCTCAAAACTGCTTTTTGCTCATTAATTTCCATCTTCGCACTTTATACGGCAAGGGTCATCCAATTATTCAGAGGTGTGTCTTAAGGTGAATGAATCACCTTTACTTTATAGAATGTGCAGCAGCAAAACAAATTGTACTTCACCAAATAGTTTATTTATTTTAAATCAACATAATATTGTTGGCAGTGATAAACAAAATAAAATCCAACATTAATCAACTTTGGTAAGAAATGTGTAACAATAAAACACACAAATATAGTCGAAAAGGCCCCGAAAGGAACAGCAAAGAAACAAACACACAAAAAACAAAAATGCACTTAACTCTCTGGTTGAGATTAGAATCAGTTCTGGTTGGTTTATTTTTCACAACTTTTAAATTTATCAGTGTTTCAATGAAATGAGTTGATCAAGAAAGATTGTCAGTTGTTTCAATATTTTGAGCTGCTGCTGTTACAGAAGTAGAAGCTTTGTACTAATTTAAGGGTTTGAACATTAGGTTTTAATTTCTAGCATTCCCTGTGCAAACATTCGTAAATAATACAAGACAGTTTTGGTATTGGGTGAGCTTGAATGTAAAGAAAATGTAAGCATTTTAGAAACATGTTAACTAACTGCATATTCTGTGACAACGGCATGATTTCTGCTAATGATCTGGTCCACAACACAGACATGTTATGCTGAGTGTGTTCAGAGTTTTGAAAATGTAACTACAGGTTGGATAAAGGGATATTAGCGATTGTATATGTTGTTGATTTTATTATATCCATCATAAATGTAGTTGTTATGGTCATTCAGCTGAATCTAGTGCAACCCATTCTAATTCTTGCGTCTTCAAATATCGCTGCTTGGTCAGTGATTTCGGCATCAGGCACCTATGAAGAGACTCATTCTTTCACAGTGGTATGATTCGCCGCCAGGTGGTGTCAGTTTTGAAATATTTCCAGTTTACATTCAGTTCAAATAAACACAAGGGGCTCTAGTTTCGCAGACCGGGTGCGGCGGAGGCGCAGCGCACCTGCGCTTCGCCAACTGGGTGTGGCCAGGCGGATTTTGTAAGTTTGGCACACTGTGCGCCCTGGCGCAGCTACTCCTCTATCCCACCTCCGTCCCTCCTACCGGCGCAAGTCAGAAAGAGGGAGGAGAGAAGGCGTGGAGTGGGTTTTACACACATCACACCAATCAAATGAGCCCCTCTCCTCGCCCTTAAATGCGCCGCGCGAAGGCGTAATGAGACTTTACTCAATTCGCCATGGCAGAAGAGAGCAGCAGCGTCAGACGGCCAAACTCCTCCCAGGAGGAAACTGATGTTTTGGTCCGGGAGGTCCAAGCTCACAGTGTCCGAATATACGGAACTGCGAGCAGACCTCCACGGGCTGATGATGCAAAGGTAGCCTGGGAGGAGGTCACCACAACTGTAAATCAATGATGCGTTTCTCTCGTGCGCGCGCTCTCTCTTTCTCTCTCACAGTCTCACTCTGTTTCTTTTCTTTTGACTTTTCTAAGATGACAGATGCTGAATATATACTCCCTATCTGATGCTGTGGCTGTTTGTGGTTGGCTGAGAGGGATGTGAACTCATTAGTTTGCAGCTGTGTTAATCAAATCAGGTTGGGTTTCCATTACGCGTGCCAAACGTGCCAAACGGTGCCAATCCCCTTTGATCTGACATCAGATGTGACGGAACAGTCGATATAGAGATACATTTATGTGCTGATTGCAGATAGTTGCATTGAATAGTGGTTTTGTGGGTATTTATTGCATCGTTAATGTGCCTGACATTCTGGAGACCTGCCTGTGAGGTTTTGGTGAAGTGTGCGCACTGTCCGCCGGTCAGCCAAACTTCGGCTTGAACCGGCTGCACTCCCCCTGCGCTGACAGTAGACGTGGTTTCAGCTGGCGAGCTTTTAGCACACCTTCGGCGAAGCCTTTTGGCACGAAACTGTCACTGCGCCAAGCTGGATCTGTCGACACCTCCCCCTACTGCACCACCACACCCATCTCAGCACACCTCGGTCTGCCAATCTACCAAACTGAGCGCGCCTCGGGTTGCACTGCTCGAAACTAGCTCTGCGCGGGGTTCGACACCCTGCGCTGCGCCGGGAAACTAGAGCCCAAGAAGTTTGTACTCTAGAAAAGGATCAGCACTCAGTGAATAACCTCCTAAGCCCTATGATAAGCTATTATCATATTATTTCCCTGTAAAATCCAGAATTGAATTTAAAATCCTACTGTTAACTTATAAAGCTCTAAATGGTCAAGCTCCGTCATATCTTAGAGAGCTCATAGTGCCATATTATCCCACCAGAACACTGCGCTCTGAGAACGCAGGGTTACTCGTGGTCCCTAAAGTCTCCAAAAGTAGATCAGGAGCCAGAGCCTTCAGCTATCAGGCTCCTCTCCTGTGGAATCATCTTCCTGTTACGGTCCGGGAGGCAGACACCGTCTCCACATTTAAGACTAGACTTAAGACTTTCCTCTTTGATGAAGCTTATAGTTAGGGCTGGCCCAGGCTTGCCCTGTACCAGCCCTTAGTTAGGCTGACTTAGGCCTAGTCTGCCGGAGGACCCCCCTATAATACACCGGGCACCTTCTCTCTCTCTCTCTCTCTCTCTCTTTCTCTTTCTCTCTCTCTGTCTCTCTCTCTCTCTCATATTCTATTACTGCATCTTGCTAACTCGGCCATTCTGGATGTCACTAACTCGGCTTCTTCTCCGGAGCCTTTGTGCTCCACTGTCTCTCAGATTAACTCATATCACAGCGGTGCCTGGACAGCATGACGTGTGTGGCTGTGCTGATGCCGTGGTCCTGCCAGATGCCTCCTGCTGCTGCTGCTGCCATCATTAGTCATTAGTCATACTTCTACTGTCACACATGTATACTGTCAGATATTAATACATACTTTCAACATATTGTACCACAGTAGCCAGAACTATAACTTGTTGTTGTAAACTACTGTCATTACCTGCATCTCTCTCTCTCTCTCTCTCTCTCTCTCTCTCTCTCTCTCTCTCTCTCATTGTGTCATATGGATTACTGTTAATTTATTATGCTGATCTGTTTTGTACGACATCTATTGCACGTCTGTCCGTCCTGGAAGAGGGATCCCTCCTCAGTTGCTCTTCCTGAGGTTTCTACCGTTTTTTTTTTCCCCGTTAAAGGGTTTTTTTTTGGGGAGTTTTTCCTTATCCGCTGTGAGGGTCATAAGGACAGAGGGATGTCATATGCTGTAAAGCCCTGTGAGGCAAATTGTGATTTGTGATATTGGGCTTTATAAATAAAATTGAATTGAATTGAATTGAATTATGGCAAGGCTTAACTATACAAACCAGTGAGCAGTGATAACTAACATGTCTTTGGGGTCATCGGGTGGGAACCTCCTTTCACCAGTGTTTCATCTAGTTGGTCCCACGACACCTCCAGGAGGCTAGACAGTGATCTCTGGCGTCCCAGAGACACTCCCCTAATACCAGGTCTCACTGCTCCCCGCACCAACGCAACAACCTCCTTTACCTTACTTACACATGGCTTTCTCAGCCCAAACAGCACTGCCACCTTCAACAAACCCAGGCTCCGTACATGCGAGCTCCAGGTAGAGACAGTGCTGATACTACCTTTCCTAGCACATTCACCATACTCTATTTCACACACTACATAGCATAACTACAATATAAGCTAAAGTTAAAGGAGATAAATAAACTCACAGGATCAGCAAACACACTCACCTTGCAGCATGGCCTCAAACAAAAGGGATTCAAATAGGCCACTCCCACACTTAAATAACCTTCCTCTTCCTGGGTTTTGTCCTGAGAGGAAGTGGATCTCTCCACCTGATCTCAAGGAGTTATGTACCCTGCTTAGTAGTTCACCCCGCTGCCCCCCAACTGACATTATTCTTTCTCATCCAAATCCACTGACTAGCTCTGGCTGCTTCATCTGACATTTGACATTACAACCTAATTTAAGAGGCTGGAAAGTCCCTATAGGGTGGGTAAGAGAGATGGAGGATGTTTTTTTTTTTTTTCTAAACTTACCCACATGCTTTTGTTGCACTACAAAATAAACATAAATTTAAAAAAAAAGACTGTATGCATCTAACAAGAAACTGTAAGATCCCTGTGAAAACAAAAGTGTATTTTGAAAAGACACAATGCATGTAACAAGGCGTAAATTGACACACTGACACTTCAACAACAGACACACCCAGGATACCTAGCTCATCATAGTCCACTGACCAAACAGCAATATCTGAGAAGTTGGGAATGAGAATGTGTTGCCTATTGATAATAAATCCCAATTTCACACCTTTCCTTTTTACGTAAAATTTCACTTTACATCTAATTTTTCAACCATACCAGCAGGCATGAATATATTCATCTGGAGTTTGACATTTCATTTTCTTGCTGGTTCCTGGTGCACCAATAAAATGTTTGTGAGCTGTATCTGTACTTTTGGTGATTTCTACAGTAATTTGACTTCTGTTTGGCTAATCTGTCGATATTTGGACATCGCTCTTTCTGTTCATTCTACTGACCTGTATCTCCACTGGCTCCAGCACTTTCTCTATGTTCAGTATCTGTCTCTCCAAGTTCCTCTTTGTCTCGTCCAGTTTCCACTGAGCCTGCAGTAGCTTTTCTTTTTCTCCCAATAATCCCTCTGGTTTGTCAAATAGTTTTTCTCTCTCTGTTATTTCTGCCTCCACTGACTGAAGCTGCCTTTTGTTCTCTTCCCTCTCTGCCTCAACTCTCTGAAGTTCTTCTTTGACTTGATCTCTCTGTGCCTCCAGGTCCCTTATTTGTTCCTGTAGGCTGGAAACCACCTGTGCAATGTTCTCCTGTCCTTCTATCTTCATCCTTTGTGTCTCACTTTCATGTGATGTTTTCCTCCGTGAATCAGGTTTGGCCCCTTTTGTGAGGAAAAGATGTGACATTGAACAACACAGAGACACACAGAGGAAGTGCAAATAAACAGCAGACAATGGTGTTTTGCAGTAAAATGTTAATATTGTAACCATCAAGGAGCTGTGACTTACGTCTCCATTTACACCAGACGACAGCTGCTATCAAACCACCAACACCCAGTCCAGTGACGCCACAAACCACAGCCATGGGAACACAGTCAGAAGTAAAAATGTTTTGACCCATTTTAGCTGGAATATCATCTGCTGAGGACGCAGCACCTGAGAGTGACAAAGAACAGAGATGTCAGACTCATCTGGCAGCATCTCTCAAAATGTTAATATTGTAACCATCAAGGAGCTGTGACTTACGTCTACATTTATACCAGACGACAGCTGCTATCACATCAAAACCCCGTCCAACCACACCACAAATTGCAGCCGTGAGAGCACAGTCAGAGGTTGAAATGCTTTGACCCATTTTAGCTGGAATATCATCTGCTAAGTACGCAGCACCTGAGAGTGACAAAGAGCTGAAATGTCAGAGTCATCTGGCAGCATCAACACTTATTTAGTCAGTTTAAAATGTATCAGAATATTTTTTCCTCTTTGTGTAGGATGTGCAACTTTTAGACTTTAATTATTCCTAGTGGAAGTTTGAGATCAAAACTGATGTTTGTCCTAATTATTTTGGCTGGTACAACAATGCAAAGACATAAAAATACAGTATTCTGAAGTACTCACTTGTCACAGGATCATGTTTCATTGAAGGCATGCCGGAGTTCTGAAAAGTCAGAGTTTTGAAAATGTATTAAAATGTATTAGAGGTTGGGTAAAGGGATGTTAGTGATTGTAAAACACCATAATTGTTGTTGACTTATTATATCTATCATAATTGTAGTCGTTATGGTCATTCAGCTGAATCTAGTGCAACCCATTCTAATACTTGAGCCTTCAAATATCGCTGCTTGGTCAGTGATTTTGGCATCAGGCATCGGCTGAAGGCAGAGGTCCCTAATAATTATAATAATTATTACAATAAATTGTACTCGTAATAAATCATACTGATACTCTCTCTGTTATTTCTGCCTCCACTGCCTGAAGCTGCAGCTTGTTCTCTTCCCTCTCTGCCTCAACCTCCTTCAGTTCTCCTTTGACTTGATCTCTCTCTGCCTCCAGGTCCCTTATCAGTCCCTGTAGGCTGGACATCACCTGTGCAATGTTCTCCTGTTCTTCAGTCTTCATCCTTAATTCATTTTGAAGAGATATAATTTTCCTCTGCAAATCAGCTTTGGCACCTTTTGTGAGGAAAAGATGTGACATTGAACAACACAGAGACACACAGAGGAAGTGTAAATAAACAGCAGACAATGGTGTTTTGCAGTAAAATGTTAATATTGTAACCATCAAGGAGCTGTGACTTACGTCTCCATTTATACCAGACGACAGCTGCTATCAAACCACCAATGCCCAGTCCAACGACGCAACGAACCACAGCCATGGAAGCACAGTCAGAGGTTAAAATGGTTTGAACCAATTTGGCTGGAATATCATGTGCTAAGTACGCAGCACCTGAGAGTGACAAAGAGCTGAAATGTCAGAGTCATCTGGCAGCATCAACACTTATTAAATCAGTTTGAAATCTACCAAAATATTTTTTCCTCTTTGTGTAGAATGTGAAACTTTTAGACTTTAAGGGCCAGTGTGTAATATTTGGCATGGTTTATTGTCAAATCTGAATCTGAATATTCTACCCATTAATATGTTTATACAAGTGTATAATCGCTATAAAATAAAATTCGTTTGGTTTTTGTAGCCTTATAATTATGCTTTTATATATATATATATATATATATATAGCAAGGGCCTTGCTTTAGAGAGGTCGCCATCTTGTGCCGCCATGTATGTACGGCAGACCGAGCGGACAATCCAGCCAGCCAGAGAACGCGTTTCATGTGTATAAATAAACCAACAAAGACAGCGGGAGGAAGGAAGAAGGAGGAGGAAACAGCAGAGAGTGTTAGTAGTTCGTCGATAGAGAGTAGTGAAAAGTTTTTTTTAGTTATAAAGTTTGCGAATGGACCACACTTACCACGCAACAGGAGAGAATGAACCCGAACTGTCATCTGCGAGGAAAAGAAGACGCAAAGAGGGGCAAAGAAAACGGGACAAGAGGCGGCAGAGAATAAACATCGGTGATGTTTTTCAGCGATGGAGGGGGTTCATGAAGGACAAAGGGCTTCAATCCAACGCTGAAGTGGCATGTTTTCTGCTGGACAGGTAAGGGTTAGGTAAGGGTTCCTGCACCGTCTCTACCCCCTCGCCCCCTTCCTCTCCCTGGTCTTCCTCCTCTTCCTCTTCCTACTCTCCCTGTGTCCTGTGGAAGAACACTCTGGAGACGCATATATTATAATCGTATCAACCTGTATTTGCCGCACTGTGCTGTGACTATCACATAAAACGTGTTATTTTAGCATTACTTTGCTAATGTTTGCTCGTGTTACCAAAACAATTAGAAATAAAACACTCCTAACGTAATGTTATATCTCACAGATAACCTACATCTCACTGGTAAGCTATAACATATTGTAGCGCCCCCCAGGACGTGTGGAAAGGACAACGCAGTTTTTCTGCAAACCAGCATTTATTACTGAACAGTGCAGGTTACTGTTGGCCGTAACCACACCAAAACAACCAACAAACAAGAACTTAGCTGTAACTCCAACTGTGCACTCCTGCTCTCTCCTCCAGCTCGCTCATACACACACCAGCACCCGCTCTCACAGCTCTCATCCCCGTCACACTCGCCCCCCGCCCCCCTACCTATACTCATTCAATCCCAAACATGCCATTAAGTCTGCAGGGTTGCTACAATATCGTAACATGGTTTAGATTCCTAAATAAATATTCACCTCGTCGCTAGATAGACCTACTCCTGAAAACCCGAAAAAGGCCACCATCACTTACCCGACGGGAGGGTTGAGCAAGTGAGCGTGAGTGAGCCCTGCAATCTTGAATTTGACCGCTGATGTCACTGTTACTCACCATTTTTACACACTGGCCCTTTTAGTGATTCCTAGTGGTAGTTTCTGATCAAAACTTGTAAAACAAACATTTAACTGATGTTTGTCCTAATTATTTTGGCTGGTACAACAATGCAGAGACAGAAAAAATCCGGAAACTAAAGTCCTCACTTGTCACAGGATCATGTTTCATTGAAGGCATGCTGGAGTTGTGAGTGATGTTCTGTAAACCAGCAAGAAAATGTTATTTTATAAAGTCCAGGGGAAAACAAAAATAAATATGTGTAATGAGTTTGTCACACCACAGAAAAATTTGATTAAAAAATGGTTAATGATTAAAAAAAATGCCAAGGATGTAAAATAAGGTTTCAAAATCATGAAAATGCAGTATTCTCTGCTGAGACACTACCCCATTCTCATTCCGCAGTCACGAAATACAGCCATTCTGTCAGGGATTTCAGCGTCAGACACATGACCCCAAAAGCCACATTTTGCAGCTGGGTGGCATCATGTAACACGGCCATTAACAGCACAAAACAAGGAGAAGGAAAGTCCCTATAGGGTGGTTTGGAGGAGTGGTGAATGGATCCAAGAAAACCTTGACTTTCAGCCAGAAGGCAGGTGTTCACTTCCCATTTTAACACTGTAACTCTAAAATACAGCACTGCAGTGCAGTTCCCAGTCTCTTCACGTTTTCAACAAGTAAATATTTATCTTACCTTAATGCATCTTGTTTTCTTTTTATGCAACAAAACCCCTCAAATAATTAAAAATAACCATGATAAAGAGAATATATCCATTTATGTTGGCAGACCCGACATGATGAATAATTAAACTAAAGAATAAAAAGTAATGTTCTGATAGCTCACCTGTCATGTGCGTGAACGAGTCAGCTCCTCTCAGTCTGCAGAGATCTTCAAGGACAAAGTCTTCAAATAAAATGATTCGTCCGTTGACACTGGTCGACTGTAATCAGGTAAAGGTGTGTCCACCTTGTCTCCTGTCTGCTGCAGCTCTGTCTGTTTTCACTGAACATTTACTGTGCTCACACTGTTGACTGAATGATTGCTTTTGTGTTTCGTCCTATCATGGGACAATAAATCGTACACACTGACTGTTGATGTTCAGCTCAGTCTGTTTCCTGACAGCCAACTATTCTCAGTGTCTCAGGCTTTTTTCTGGACGACTTCTCAGTCTGGAGTTTAGCTCGACCTTTGTGCTTTTCATCAGCTGCATGATACGTGAGTGGCAGTCATAAAATATCAGCCTACACGTGTAATTGTAGCTTCAAGTCCACTGAGTTAATAAAAACTGAGCAGTAACTGTAGGTGGTATCTTTGTTATCTGAAGCAGCTCAGAAGTGAAAGTGACTGACTGACTGCAGGGGGCAGAGTGGGACTACTGTCAGATTACTGAGTCCTGCAGGCTGGAAGAGCAATTCTGTTAAGTGTTCTCACAGCAGCATTTGCAAGAGGACCAGATTAAATGCCTTGTGTGAGAAAGCTACTCTTGATTGGTCAGAATTTCCATGTGGGAAAATGCCAAAAAGTAATGCAAACGTTGAAGAAGAGTACACTTGCAAGATAAATGTGACACTTTCTAATGTCACAATGGAGGGACAACTACGCAGGTTGATTTTAGCGCTGCTCATCGTGGACTATATTGCTGTCATTGTTCATTTTAGTCAAACCATACAGTTTGAAAACAAGGCGCGGCTCCAACTAGAAAACAATGTTTTGATGCATTGGATGTGCTGAATGTGCATATTAAGGCAGTACATTGATAATTCCTTCGGAAATTGAGATTATTTTCACAGTTTCAGCTTAATGTCAGACAGTGAAATAAGAAATGCATCTAACAAACAGAAACTGTACATTTCCTGTGAAAACAGAATTGTGTTTTGAAAAGCCACAATGCATGTAAAAGGCTTAAGTTGACACAGTGCCCTGAAACCTCAACAACAGACGCACCCAGGATACCTAGCACGTCATACATGGCAAGTTGAGAATGAGAATGTGTTGCCTATTATTCTTTATTCTTTATTCAGATCCCCACTAGCTTCCACAAAGTGGTCGCTAGTCTTCCTGGGGTCCACTCACAAAACAACATTAAAAGTACAGCAATTTAAAATCATACAATATCAATGAGACAATGGAATTCACTATCAACCCAAAATTAGGACAAAAACAGAGGAGGAAAAACAAAACTGTCACAAACTCACTACACCGGGTAAAAATGAATAAATAAATAAAATAAAATTAAATAAAATTCACAAAAACTGTTCCAGAACTGCCATCACAAAACGTACATGAGATTCATCAGTTTTAGTGTTAGTGACGTCTTGAAGGAATATCTATTTCTAATCTAATCTAATCTAATGCTGGTAGGGAGCAAATTCCAAACTGAGACGCCTCTATAAAGAACAGTTGTCATCATAAAATGTGTTTGTGGACTTGGTGCCACCAGAAAACCAGTGCTCACTTGACGTGTCACATACCCATGACAAAAACCACTATAGACTAGTTTATCACTAAAGAACTGAGGTGTATTTTTCAAGTTGACAGTATGCATGAATAACAAAAGACTAGATTTTAGTTTAGCCTCCACAGTCAGCCCAGATAGTCGATTATGCATCTCACACACTTTGACATGGAAAGAACAATAAATAGCTAATCTGGCTGCCCTGTTCTGTACAATTTGAAGCTTTTTAAGGTGTTTTTGAGCAGCACTTGACCAGATGACTTGGCAGTACTCCAGGTGTGACAGAACTAGTGACTGAACAACAACATTCATAACAGAAGGTGGAACATAACCAGAACATTTCCTTGACGTGGCAATGCCCTTTCCCATCACTGAGACAATGTGATTGATCTGGTCAGACCAAGACAGTAAACTGTCTAATTTAACACCCACTAATGTAGTTTTAGTGTCCTGCTCAACTAATATCCCATCTATAGACAGACTGAGAGCAGTAGCATTAGCTTGAATATTCCTACTGCCAAACACAATGCATTTAGTTTTAATATATTCATTTTCACCTAGTTGGTAATGGTATGCAACTCTCACTCAGCTATCCTAACGTTGGTGATGCACAGAACAAAATGGCGTCATCAGCATACATTACACCATGAGCCTTCGAATCAACATTTGACAAATAATTTATGAAAACTGAAAATAAAAATGGTCCCAAACAAATTCCTTGTGGAACACCAAAAGATATCCTTCTGCTGTCAAAGCAATAATTGCATCATAATGGACAATTTTAAGAAAACCAGTCAATGTTGAGGTCCCCAAGAAGGAAGGTGTCCTTACTTTCATCTGTCACCATGTCAAGAGTTTCACATATTTTATCCAAGTTGTAAACATTAGTTCAAATGAACAGAAGAAGTTTGTGCTCTAGAGAAAGGATCAGCACTCGGTGAATAACCTCCTAAGCCCTATGATAAGATAATATGGCAAGGCTTAACTATACAGACCAGTGAGCAGTGATAACTAACATGTCTTTGGGGTCATCGGGTGGGAACCTCCTTTCGCCACTGTTTTGTCTAGTTGGTCCCACGACACCTCCAGGAGGCTAGACAGTGATCTCTGGCGTCCCAGAGACACTCCCCTAATGCCAGCTTTCACTGCTCCCCGCACCAACCCAACAACCTTCTTTACCTTACCTATACTATCACAGAGGAGGTAGACCCAGGCAGGGAAGCCTTGCTAGGCTATAACACTCCCCCGCTGGGTTAGGCTGTACAGTCTACCTCCACAAGATGAGCCGTTAAAATTTAGAACATATGTTTTCCTAGCACAGCTGAAATGTGGCCCTGAACATAAAACGCAACCACCATATTTGTCCCTATCTCTTCTATATATCCTACATCCTTGACCAGGTAGCTGAGAATCATCAAAAGTATCCTCCAGGTGTGTTCTGACAATGCTAAAACATGACTATTGTCAGAGAAGCAGATTCTGGTAATCTCATGAACCTTGTTCTTAAAGCTACATGTATTTAGCGAGCTAAAACCAAACCCTTCCTTGGCAAAGATGTACTATTATTAATTGAGCACATAAAACAAATAAGAATTTAATGAAAAAATTAAAATAAGGCAAAATCCAAAGATCCAGTGCTAAAACATCAATAGCTTTAAACTCATGACTGTGTTTGTCCACCTCTGGGCCTGATAACCACCTTGTCAAACTTCAAGCTGGCTTTGACACCCCTTTCTCTGGCAGCTTTCATCTTGGGCAGCAGCTCTTTCCTCCTCTGTTGCACAGCCTCTGAGAAGTCTTCATTTATGTAGATGTTTGTGCCCCTTAAATTCTTAGTAGAAGAAAGGATACACTGTCTGTCTTTAAAAGCTGTACAACAGTTTTCCGGGGCGTATCCAGGCCAATTCTCCGAGCACGCTCAATATCAATATTCGTGCCATCTTGTCCCAGGTTGCTAGAGAGCATTTGTTGAACCTTCTTCTCTGAGTCACTCCAGGTTTCTCTTTTCTCATCAGGAATCCCATCAATTAAAATATTTGTTCTCCTGTACTGATTTTCACTGTAGTCCAGCTTGGCAAACCTTTTATACACTCCCAGCTTACAACTCATGGCGTTATTTTCAAAAGATTTTATCTTTCTTTCCATCTGCTTGTGTCCCATTCTCATATCTTCCAACTTATCTTGAATGAATTCTAAGCTGGTCTTAACCTCCTCTACATCTCTAATAACACAATCCAATCTTTTGTTTATTTCCTCCAAGATAAGCTGGATAAAGCATTTGAAGTGATTTCTAATTTCTAATTTGCCTTCTGTTTGTCTATCGATATCTGGACATCTCTCTTTCTATTCATTCTACTGACCTGTATCTCCACTGGCTCCAGCACTTTCTCTATGTTCAGTATCTGTCTCTCTATGTTCCTCTTTGTCTCGTCCAGTTTCCACTGAGCCTGCAGTAGCTTTTCTTTATCTCTCAATAACCCCTCTGGTTTGTCAAATAGCTTTTCTCTCTCTGTTATTTCTGCCTCCACTAACCAAAGCTGCCTCTTGTTCTCTTCCCTCTCTGCCTCAACTCTTTTCAGTTCTCCTTTGACTTGATCTCTCTGTGCCTCCAGGTCCCTTATCAGTCCCTGTAGGCTGGACATCACCTGTGCAAGGTTCTTCTGTTCTTCCCTGTCCCTCTTTTGTAACTCATTTTGCAGATATGTAATTTTCCCCTGCAAATCAGCTTTGGCACCTTTTGTGAGGAAAACATGTGACATTGAACAACACAGAGACACACAGAGGAAGTGTAAATAAACAGCAGACAATGGCGTTTTGCAGTAAAATGTTAATATTGTAACCATCAAGGAGCTGTGACTTACATCTACATTTATACCTGACAACAGCTGCTATCAAACTGCAAACAACCAGTGCAACCACACCACAAACTGCAGCCGTGGGAGCACAGTCAGAGGTTAAAATGGTTTGATCCTCTTTAGCTGGACTATCATCTGCTGAGGATGCAGCACCTGAGAGTGACAAAGAGCAGAAATATCAGATTCATCTGGCAGCATCAACACTTATCAAATCAGTTTGAAATGTATCAAAATATATTTTCCTCTTTGTGTAGAATATGAAACTTTTAGACTTTAGTGATTCCTAGTGGAAGTTTAAGATCAAAACTTATAAAACAAACATTTAAGTGATGTTTGTCCTAATTATTTTGGCTGGTACAACAATGCAGAGACAGATAAATACAGTAAACTAAAGTACTCACTTGTCACAGGATCATGTGGCATTGAAGGCATGCTGGAGTTCTGAAAAGTGATGTTCTGTAAACCAGCAAGAAAATGTTATTTTATAAAGTCCATGGGTAAACAAAAATAAATATGTGTAATGAGTTTGCCACACCACAGAAAAATGTGTCATTGACACCCAGCAAAATTTAAATTATTAAAAATCACAAAGGATGTAAAATAAGGTTTCAAAATTGTTAATTAAAATGAGCAGTATTCTCTGCTCTGAGATACTACTCCATTCTCATTCCGCGGTCACGAAATACAGCAAACAACACAAAACAAGGAGAAGGAAAGTCCCTATAGGATAGTCTGGAGCGGTGGTAGATGGATCCAACAATCCCTGGACTTTCAGCAAGGAGGCAGGTGTTCACTTCCCATTTTAACATAAATAATAATAAACTGTAACATAAATAATTTCCCCTCGGGGATCAATAAAGTATTTCTGATTCTGATTCTGATTAACACTGTAACTCTAAAATACAGTACTGCAGTGCAGTTCCCGGTCTCTTCACATTTTCAGCAAGTAAATATTTATCTTACCTTAATGCATCTTGTATTTTTTATGCAACAAAACCACTTAAAATAATTAAAAATAACCATGATAAAGAGAATATATCCATTTATGTTGGCAGACCTGACATGATGAATAATTAAACTAAAGAATAAAAAGTAATGTTCTGATAGCTCACCTGTCGTGTGCGTGAACGAGTCAGCTCCTCTCAGTGTGCAGAGATCTTCAGGGACAAACTCCTCAAATAAAATGATTTGTCTGTTGACACTGGTCGACTGTAATCATGTGCGTCCACTTCTCAGTCTGGAGTTTAAGTCGACCTTTGTGCTTTTCATCAGCTGCATGAGAGGTGAGCTGCAGTGATAAAATATCAGCCTACGCGTGTAATTGTAGCTCTAAGTCCACTGAGGCAATAAAAACTGAGCAGCAACTGTAGGTGGTATCTTTGTTATCTGAAGCAGCTCAGAAGTGAAAGTGACTGACTGCAGGGGGCAGAGTGGGACTACTGTCAGATTACTGAGTCCTGCAGGCTGGAAGAGCAATTCAGGCCAGGCTGCCAAAAATGTTTCTATGTAATCCAAACACCCTGCCATCATCATACAAAATTATCATTCCATACACTCACAGGTTTGATTCCCTCAACAGTCTAAAGTTCTTGCAACATATTCTCACTCCCAACTCATCAGCACTTGTCCCTACATGTCAAAATATGACACCCTAGATACCAAGCTCAGTTTTAGACGCCCGGGGACAGTTTGTCAATTTAAACGTGTTACACGTAACATGTCTTTTCAAAATAAACTTCTGTTTTTACAGGAACTGTACAGTTTCTGGTTGCTGCTGCTGACACTGGACACAGCATGGGGCCGAGCGCCCTGGCCCACTCGTGATCTGCAGCGCTAATTTCGGTGTGTGGTCTATTTTTCTGTGAGCTGCAAACCAATCTGGCAAGAAAACACCCTGATAATCTATCTTGAACGATATAAAGTAGATAGTAGATACAACACAAATGAAAAAAGTTGGTTCTTGAGCAAGACACTAAATCTGTGCCAACTGTGGAAAGAAATACAAGTCTTGAGTTTGAGAAAACATTCCCTGTTTGTTTTTGAAATAAACTGAATGAAAAAAGAGCCAACACCTTCAGTCATTTGTTGAGAGGCTGACATGTGTTTACATTTGACTGGCAAAGACCTCTAGTGGCTGGATGAATTATGACTCTCCACTTCCTGATAATATAACTGATATCATGACCTAGAATGGGAGGAAAGTTCTTGTCATACACATATCATCTTGTTATAGTCTATCCAGTGATTGTGTTTTACAGCACTTACTAAACCAGCAATATTTCCAACTAGACAGTGTTAGTGTGGCTTCATGCTTTTTGTGTTACACATAACTTGTGACTCTGGTAGCTCTGAGGACGGCACACTGACAGCTGTGATGGTGAAACACCTTTTTCTATATCTCTAACACGTTCAGATCCTCCACTCATTCAAATGAACATAACCATTCTAGGAGGTCTAGATCTATGACCACTCTTACCTGACGCCACCCAAATGCACAGTCGTATTTGATTGGATGTCTATGAGCCAATCACAGTGTTCTACATCATTTAAAGTGGACTGCAGTGGAGCCACGCCCCCTTTTTAACAAGCAGGCCAACCATGAGGCAAGAATGAAACACAAGGTACATTTTAATCCACGTGTTATTGTTTAAGGAAATAACTGTGTTTAAACTAAACATTACACATGTTAAGATACAACATGAAAGATTGATAGCTTTTACTCAGAGATATTCATTCAATGGAAAATGAATGGAGATACTTCAGAAATTGGGGATATTTTGAGTCATGATGACAAATATAATGCAAAATATATATAAGCAACATATTTTAAAGCAGCCCCTTGTTTTCAGTGATGCGGTTAACAATTCATGAAAAGGTGGTTACTCACCTTCACATTCTCCATCCATTATAATGGACAGAAAGTGATTATGGTTAATGAGTGAATTAAAAGGAGAAATCGCCAAATCTGTTAATTTTTTTTATGTGTTTCGAACATGATGAGGCCCTAAAGGTTCATCACTCAGCTTTTATCTGTGTCAAGCACACTTGTTGTCATTTTTGGGCTCAAACCAATGAGGTTGTCACCTCCACTATAGCAGCTCTGCCTCACATAGATATTTACAGATGCACAATTCAAACAGGAAGAGGAGGTTCTGACCTACATCAAGTCTCAGCTGTATTTCTGATGTGCAGACAGTCAGCAGCGAGACATCATGGAGGTCACAGCTCTCTGCGTCAGACTGTGTGAGTACTGAGTATTTTCTTACTCTATTACTCTTGTTTCTTTTTAAAGTCAGCAGACAAACATCTACACTGTGTGTGAGGTACAGCTCTCTTCATTTGTGTCTGCAGGGATGGATGTGTTGGTGCTGATGCTTGCACAAGTTAACCACAGTTACTTTGCTCAGAGAGCTGGTAAGGTGGATTTCATTAATTAGCTGTCTGGTTATGTCCCTAACACTCAGTCTGTGCCGGCCATCTGACGTTCTTGATTATTATTTTACTGCTAATATGTGGCTGCCTACTACTGTTTGTAGCTTAGCAAAAATGTTTAGGGACTGAGAATAAATAAAGTCTGTACGTTCTAGCAGAACTCAGCCTCGTTACGCTGCTCCTCCTCAAGCTGCTAGAAGTAACTTAACTTGTTTTTTATACCATTGCATAAGGATTTATCTTGGTTTTATAAATGCTGAATATTTAGTTAAACTGCTCACTTGTTGTGTCTCTGTCTCAGGTGCAGCGTTTCCTCGTGTTCGTCCAGACAGACTGCAGTTCTTTGAGTATGAGACAGTCAGTGTAAACTGTGAGGAGTTCAGAGGGTTGACTGAATGGAGAGTGATGTGGAGGCTCAACAGAAGAAGTCCAACAGATTCTTACAACTGGAACTCATCGGCACCATCCAGCACCATTCATCCTGCCTTTAAAGCAAAGAGTGGAGAATACTGGTGTGAAGATGGAGACGGGAACTCAAGCAGTGCTCTCAACATCACCATCACTGGTATGTTTAGCAAATAATGATTCGAGAGTTTTTAAATGTTTCGTCACATTGACACAGTGAGGTTAACTCAACGTCTACACTTCAACATTGTAACACTCTGATGCAAGTCAAGGGAGATAGTGTTAAGAATTGCACACATTTTGTTTAACCATCTTTGCTCCTAACTTTCTTTAAAAGGCAAACAGTTGTAAGTGTCTCCTTTTTAAAATTTTGTGATAAAGTTTGCTTTCAAAGTTTCATGTCTCTTGGCTGCAAGGGTGTAACTTTGGTTTGATTAGTGGGTGACACAATAAAATGAGGGTCTGGGCTTCTCCTCCAGAAAAAAACAGTGATTTGAATATCATCCCCTGCCTTTCTTCATATATTTAGGGATTATGGTGACAAAAACACCATTAGAGAAATAATGAAGTTGGTCATCATGCTAAATTCTGCCAGTGTACTAAACATGCAAAACATGCTGCTCCTCTGTGGCATTTTCTGGAGCATATCAGAGCAAAATCTGCAGCTCAGTGCACATTCTCTGCTAGATTCTGATGGCTGGTTATTCAGCAGCAGTGTAAGCATGATCTTTGTGGTTTAAGAAAAGGGTTTTGAAAGTGGAGAGGACACAGACGGGAAAGTCCCCAGTGGAAATTACACCTCAGCCTGGCTGGAGCTGAATGCAGACTTGTCGTTGATCAGACCAAGGAATGAGATAGTTACCGATCAAGCAATTGATCCAGTGTTGTGCCGTCAGACGGCACGTCAAACTACAACTGGCTTGAGACTAAATTGGCTCGATTCTAGAACTAGTCACGAGAAACCAATCTGGGATTGAAATAGGGCTCAATCTGTACAGTGTCTGTCCGAAATAATAGAGACAGCATGGGTAGAACTTTAGTAGTCCAGGCTTTCTCTCAACTTCTAGTGTTAGGAGTAGAGCCACACACTCAGAACTATAACATTTGTATTTTGATTGTGTTATATTAATGTCAGGCCTAAAGCTATTTCTGAGTGGCATACAGTAGAGGACATTGACTCAAACTGGGATGATTCAGAACACAATAAACAGTGAAAAACAGTCATTTGTTTTAATTTACAGTGTAAAAAAATGTGTGTCCAAAAAAAAGCAAAGATGCACCCATCACATATTGCACACATTAAATATTTAGGATTGATAACAGTTACTGTTACATGCAGCAATACACTGTGCACATTGTATCAACACAGAAGTGCACCCAGTTGTCCTGTGCAGGTATATTACATGACTGATGTTGTCTAATAAACACAAACAATGCTTGATCTCATTGCACAGATGGTTCTGTGATCCTGGAGGTTCCTGCCCGTCCTGTGGTGGAGGGAGACGATGTGATTCTTCATTGCAGTAAAAAAGATTCTCAGTCGAAACACATTTCTGATCTCTACAAAGACGGTTCCAAACTGGGGACCGTGTATGAAAAGGACATGATCATCCAAAATGTTTCCAAATCTGATGAAGGACTCTACAAGTGCAGCATTGCTGGAGCTGAATCACCAGAGAGCTGGCTGACTGTCTCAAATCAAACTGAAGGTGATTCTTCTTTTGCACGTATGTGTGTTTGAATTGTCTTTTCCCAGGTTAAAGACAGGTGATGAAAGTATGTCTGATATCTTCCTTCCAGTACCCCACAAAGAGACTCCTCCTTCCTACAGTCCCTCCCCTGATCTGCCCCCCCTGCTGTGGATCATTGTCAGTGTTTCAGTGATGGCTCTGCTGCTGCTGTTGGTGATGGGGCTACTACTCTGTAAAATGCGCAAAAGTAAGGCAACACAGTCTCCCAGAAATTACATTTACATATTCACTTCAGTAAATGACTTTATACTGATGCCTGCTGCTACACCTCTGCTACACACCTTGTCGGAGTGCTGCAGGAATGAGTTTGCAGTTTTGAACTTCAGGTTCCCTTGACGCAAAGTCAGGGGTTGTCTTGAGAGGGTTTTTGGTTGGATGCCTGACATAAGGTCTGTGCTTAACACAAGCGTGAGTGATTTTAGTGTTTTTTCCTGCAGCATAAAGTACGTCTGTAAATACCCCACTTTGGAAATTTGAAGGCTATTATGTGTCGTTCAAACGCGGTTGCCAAAAGCTACCCTTGGCGGCAGTATGATTTGCTGATGCACAGTTTCGGTTTACAAAGTGCCAGACAGAACCTTTTGCAGTGTTATAATACGCCACCTGTCGGCCTGACAGCACGTGGTATGATACGCCACTGGATGGCATCAAGTTGAAATACTGCAGGTAACGTTGTCATATGATGAGCAGGAAAGTACCCATAGGGCAGGATGGGTGGTGGATGGGTCAAACAAAAAGACTTTCACCTGGGAGGCCGATGTTCCCTTCCCGTACGAACGTAGAGCCAAACTAAATTTTCTAAACCTAACCATGTGTTTTTGTAGACGTCCTGGCTTTGGTAGTGGCATCCCAGAATGTCAATAACAGAAGTGAATGGAAAACATCATCCATGCAGCACCTTGTTAACTTAAACTTAAACTTAAATATCATTTCTAAAACACTCAAGTTCCTCTAATTTTCTAGTTTCTATTGACAACATCTTTTCTTCTATGTCCTTCAGTTCTGGTCTGTTTTTCATCTGGAAAACCGACACCAGGATCGCACTCACCTGAAGATCATACAGGTGAAAACACCAAACACACACCACTGTACTGATGAACTATTGTCATCATGGAAGTTATGACGGAACAAAGATTAGCCTCCTTTTCCACAATCAGTGGTAACTGTTGTAATTTCTTGTCGTTGTTAAAGGGACGTGATCGTTTCTTATTGTCTCTGTAAGTTTGCTGATAACCATCTCAAAGGAGCAATAGATTTCCAATTTATTGATTGATTTTGAGATTTTACTGATCAGTTTTAAAGCTTGTCTGGGTCAGGACCCGACAGAAAAATGTTGACCCTATATGTGCCAGTTTGAAGCCTTACAGCCTTGGGTTGGGCCCTTCTGGCTGTTCGAAATTCGAGGCTTGAATCCAAAGCTGTTAGTACCTTTGCTTTGTTTTTTTATTTGTATTGATTTACTGTATATTGACACTGATATTTTGCATTTGGAATTTTCCAAGATTATTATAACACTTTCTTTTCTGCAATGTGGTTTGAAGTTATAGACAGATTTTTTTATGTTTCAGTGTCAGGTGGTGGGAGTGCAGGTGATCCAGGCCTTGTGACATATGCTGTTGTGGAAATCAAAAAGAAGAAGAAAGGTACGTTGTGCTTTGTTACCTCTTTGTTGTTTGTTGGTCTCATTTCATCTTGGTGTCACTCCATCCACCATTCCCTCCTGCTCTAGATAACAAATACTCATGCACTACAACACTCTGGACATGTTGATATCATATGTATAACATGTATAAATGAAGGAGATGTACTTCATCAATCCTCGAGGGGAAATGCTTTGTTTTTCACTCTGTTGTCATTCACACACACACACAGGCCTGAAATACACACACAAGCACAAACAGGACCTATACATGCATTAACTGGAGGAGGGTCAGAGTAAGGGGACTGCCTTGGTCAGGCGCCCTGAGCAGTTGGGGGTTCACTGCCATGTTATGGGCGCCTTGGCGGTGCCCAGGAGCTGAGCCGGCACCTCTCCAGCTGCCAGTCCACACTCCATGCATTAGTGTTGAGAGTTGATGCACTGGAGACCCACTTTTTTACTACACTTACATTCATGACATATTTTCAGATATCTGTCCGCAGAAGGCGGCGTACAGTTGCAGGTGATAATTTGATCCTCTCAGTTTTACACCACACGAGAAAACCACAGTGAGAAACAAAGGGGCCCTCAGCAGCTGTAATATAATCGTCTACAGGACAAAAGGCTGTCAGGTCTGACACTTTGAAATTGAAAGTTAAAAAAAAAAATCTATTTGACATGAAGACACCAAACAGATTAAAATAACCTACAGCTGTGTGATGTGTCACGCCTGAAGCATTTCTTTTTCTTAACTTACAGTCATGCGTCATAAGAAGTTGTGTCAAAATGAGGGTTCCAAAAGAAATGTTATGTTGTTTCAATGCTCAGCAATTAATCAGTAAAATCAACCAGCAGTTTTTAACGAGGCTACCATCCTTTTGTTTCTCAACCAGAGCGTGTCGTGTCTGGAGGATGTACAGAGCTTTGTTCACCAGATGAGAGTGTCGTCTATTCTTCAGTCCACTTCAGGTAAGACTGACGCTGATACACAATCTGTTTCCTCTAACAGTTTATCTACTTGCACTTGACTAAGTTACAAACACATTGTGATTGTAACACTGTACCCTGACTGTAACAGTTGAGAATAAGAGGAAAGTGGAAAGTTGTGATGAGTGGACCAAAATTGCAAGGTGGGGCAGAATTCTTGTTGATTGGTTGAATATGGTTTAATTGTTACGATCGCAGCATTGCAACATCCTGGAGGGGATGATAAGGTCAAGGTCACATTTATTTCTATTTCTACACATTTAAAACAACCAAAGTTTACCCAAGTGCTTTACAAGAACAGCAGCATAAGTGCCATACAGTAAGAACATTAAAATAAATAAATACAGTATACAGTACAATACACATCAACATAAGGCAATACAGGAGTCACAGGAACAATCAAGACAGGCTCACAGCAGGTCCAAAAGTCAGGGAGAAAAAGTACGTTTTTAAGGAAGACTTAAATGTCTCCAATGAATCAGCGTGTCTGACATGAAGTGGCAAGCAATTCCACAGCTTTGGAGCAACCACTGAGAACGCTTGGTCGCCTTAGTTTTGAGCCTTGATCTTGAGGCCTCAAACAGCAGCTCATTTGATGATCTAAGGGTTCTGACTGGATTATGAACTTGAAGCAGTTCTGTCAGATACTGGGGGGCCAAGCCACTTAAAATCTTAAAAACAAGCGAGCGGCAGCGTTCTGCACTATCTGCAGGCGACGGAGGGAGCACTGATCTAGACCAATATACAAAGACTTACAATAATCAAGCCTGGAAAATATAAAAGCATGAATGACCCTTTCTAAGTCATCAAAGGAGAAATATGTCTTCACTTTTGCCAGGAGCCGAAGCTGGTGAAAGGGACCTTTTAACCACCATGCCAATTTGTCTTTTTAGATTTAGAGGAGTGTCCAGAGTCACACCAAGGGATTTGATATACAAGCTGGTTTTGGAGGCGAGGGGGCCCATACCAGCAACAGATTTAATGCTACAACACAATAACCTCAGTTTTATTGTCATTTAAGTTGAGATGACTTTGGCTCATCCAAGTCTTAATATCAGCCAAACAGGCCAGTACAGGGGTTAGTGAGTCCTTACAATTTATATTTAAATCTGTATGTCATCTGCATAACAATGAAACAATATATTATGTACACGAAAATTGTAGCCCAGGGGTAACACATACAAGGAGAATAGCAATGGGCCCAAAATAGTATTATGGGCTCTATTTAAAGCATATTGCCTGACGTGCATTGCACAGGTGCATTTATGCATGGATCACTTAACGGGCCAGACACAGGCCCAGGGGTCCAAGACCCACCGTCCTTCAGTTTAAAAATGTCAAATAAACACGTACCACCCAGGCAGACACTCAAAATGACCACAGAGACACCACAAAGTCTGTGTGCCGTGCTTCTGTATAGGAGAGGTGGTGGGGCCCTTTGCATACCTGTGCCCAGGGGCCCATTGTCTCATAAGCCACCCGTGCATTTAGGGTGTGTCCTTCCACTTCTGCTAGTTAAACGGCACAAAGTAAGGCACAATAGGTGAAGGAGTTGTGTTTAGTCCCTTGATTACTGGGACTCTACTGGCCTGTAACAGGAATTCGACCAATCCTAAAAACCCATGAGACAGCAACATGTAAGCACTGTCAAAGTGAGAATGGTGGCATCAGCTGGTCCTACGTACAGCCTGTTATCTCAACAAAGATGAGGCCAAATAAATGATCAACTAATTTGCATTTTTTTTCTTTATCCTGTTTGTTTTACAGGCAACATGCTTCTGCATGAAGGACTGTGGAGATGATCTGTTCAGAGCTCGACTTCTGTATGTTAATGAACAACAGTCACACTCAGTGATGTTACAGTAACTCAAAACCTTTTTTAATTTCTTAATATTTTTTTTAAATTTGTAAAAAAAAGTAGTGAAAATCTGTAAAAATGTATTATTTTGTTATATAAAATTACAGTTTGTTTTCTTTCAGTCATCATTACTGTCATTTAATCAAAAAAATCATCAGTGATATATTTTACAAACTTTTAAAATCTCTTAAAGGGCTTTAAAACCATAAAAACAGCAGTAATGAATATAACCAAAGTTTATAATGCAGTAATGGGACATGTACGGTATATAGAACAGTCTATAGTAGTCTTTTTTGTGATTTGATCTCTCACACGTGAATAATAACTATAATCATAAAGCAGAAGCTACTCTCAGCTTTTAATACAATGTGAAAAGAGGACCTCACATCCAGACACCAGACTGACAGTAGAAAATGTCTCAGTTCTTTAAAAAAGGTCAGAGGTGAAAGTCATGTTTCAGTGTCAGATCCTCCAAATCTTTCTGTGGCAGCATCACAACCACAGAGGGAGAAATCCAACGAAGAAGAGGAAGCACAGCGTAAAATATACACCCACAGAGGATTTCAAGACCATGTAGGAAACAAAAAATGAGGTGAACAAGGCAGGGTCAGAGAAGGTAAACAAACAAACTGAAAAAAGCAAATTCTGATGCGTTTTCCATCCACTGCTGTTAACGGGAATATTAGAAGTTGAGCTCATCAAGATTAACAGTCAGTAAACAACCACTGCAGAGGAAGAGAACACAACGAGATGAGGGCATCAAAGAGCACCAGACAAATTTCAAACGAGAGATGCTCATGTGGAAAATAAGATGGAAATATGACTTTGACTTTTTTAATTTCCAGCATTTGTTCACAAAGACAAATGAGTTCAAGAACAGGTGGATGGAAACCATTGTCACAATGGAACAATTTAAAGTTGTCAGACTGTTCACAGCATGTGAAAAGGGTGGTGTGGTTCATCATCTCCTCGGCCTTTATCTGGGGTCTCGAGTTTATTCACATCAACAGGGTCTATTTTTAAAGTGAGCAGCGTATTAGAGAGTGACAGTTAAACCACATTGTTTTAACCGCTATCTGATCACACGTCTGAAGACGCTGCTGCAGTTTTTAAATACACTCAGTGTGGTCAACTAGCAACACGATGCAGTTACAGCAGTTTGACCTGAGGCAGATGCACTGAGTTCAGAGACACATTTATATTTAGTTCCCATTAACGTATAAAACCACTGACATAAACATTTTCTCACGCTGATGCTCCCTGTGGGGCCCAGTCATTAGAGGAAGAAGAGACTCGACACCATGTTCATGTGTAACACACACATAAAAATATATAATAATAAAATTATGCACCAGAGCAACTTATAAAGTCAGAACGCACTGGTTATCCTTGTATAATAAAAGATTTTGAACTTGCAGTTTGAGTGCCTCAGATGCATTTATGACCACCATGGACTTAGTCGTAAGCTGGATGGTCACTGACTATGTTTACATGCACACAAATATTTCACTGTTATTCTGAACATGACAGTAATCTGAATTTGATGCAGTCATGTAAACATCATGTTCTGTTTGGATATTTTGAATTAGCCTTTTTCTGAATGAAGCGTGTTCTGTGTAAGACATGTGGGATATGTTGGTATTATTCAGGTTTTAGGAGCATTCTCTGGACATTATACAGACCATTTGGAAAATGCATCTCAGATGTAGTACTGTACTGTATTGTAGTTTGAGACACTCTGCCTCTTGTCTGTTTACAGTTGGCTCTGTGGGTTACACACAAACCAACTCGCCAACAGTTTGCAAGACTGTCGTAGAGATTAGGGCTGTCAAAAGCACCATGAAATTGAGTTAGAATATTTTCGAATTAATTTAATAGAGTTCGAATAATACTCAAATTTCTTCTTATTATTATTATTGTGATTATTATTATTGTTATTATTATATATTTTTTGTAATTTTTATTTTTTTAACAAAAAAAACACCACAAAAAATAAGATGCTTATTGCTGACGCAATATGAACGTGACACTTGGATGAAAACACCCGTTCTGACCTCACTGAAGTGCCAGGTATGACCAACTTCTGCCTCGCTATCTGAGCTTGGATACTTCAGTGCGTAGTTTTCCACCACAAGAGTGGATCCTGGGCGGCTCGTAGTGGTGTCTCATTCTGGTAACGTTTCATCTCTTCTTCAAAAAGGGTAGGCAGGGAGGCAGCAGGTGCAACACTCTCCCTGTATGTCTTCCCAAACAGGTCACACATCGTGGACAGCGCAGTGGGTGGTGTTGGAGCAGTGCGCTCCTCCGTCGGCGCCTCTCCCTCCGTCACTGCTTCCGTCTCTGGCCCGGCTTGTGTGTGAGCCATCTCTGCCCAAATGGGATTCGCCGTGATATACAACACAGTATTAATTAATTATTAATGATATTCGAATTATCAAATCTAGGTTCAAACTTATAAAAAATATATATATTGGAATATATTTCTAACTTGGCATTTTTTTGACAGCCCTAGTAGAGATACATGCCCAAAGGAAAAGCCACATGTCTGGTCAGAAGAAGTAGAAACACACCTACTTTTAAACATCACAAAAGATTTGGATATGAACAGGTTTTTGCATATGGGCAACTTTTCCACATTTTGACATGATAAACGACATGTTAGGGCACGTTAATCAGAGTATGAACACCTGCATGTGAGCAGGCATATTGTTGGACTATTGAGCCATATAAACAGCTTAGTAGAAATGGTGTCCTTTTTGGAATAAGGACAAACACTGTAATATTTTGTGCATGTAAATGTAGTCACTGTCTTTGAATCTTGTTTGGCTACTTGCCCTGTCCTTGACGAGCACTTGGTTTTTATCATCATCACCTAGTTTGTTGTCCCAGTGTAGCACTCCCATATTTTTCTTTATAATCAATTATTTGTTGTTCTGCCAACCATGTACAATGTTGACAGTGGTGTTATCAACCCAGTCGCACTCTGAAGTCATCGTTGTTCTTTCTTCCTAAACCCAACAAAACGCTTGTTGGCAAAACGTAACCACGTGTTTGTTGTTGAAGGAAAACAAAACGACAGTTCGCTATGTTATACCAACGAAGTGCATGTATTTTAAAGGAGACTGTATGCAAACTGTACATTTCCTGTGGGAACAGAAGTGTATTTTGAAAATAATCAACAAGGTGACCCAGAACATCAACAACCAACGGCACCCAGGGTACCTTGAACATCATATCTGGACATAGAAAGTCCATGACCAAACGTCAGTATGTGGCGAGGTCAGATGACCGGTCAGGTTATCTTAACTTCTCCTGGTTTCAGCACAGAAATGTTGCACACGAGCTACTTTTCCTTCAGTTGTACGCCGGGAATTATTATCTCTACCTCTGAGAAGTGGTACCCTTAAACACTTAAACACTACCTGAGGTCATGACATTATACGACACCAGGAGGACATTTTGAAACCCCTCACTGAAGTCTTTCTCGTGTAAATAATCATTGCAAGCCTGAAATGAAAGCCTATTGATTGGTCAGTGCTGCCCCCTAATGTTGTGTTTCCACTCTTGCATCCTAAACTTGAGTGTTAAAAATAAAACACTTTATCTGCTATTTAACACCATGTTATGTTTTGTCCATGTGGTTCTCTGACTCCCTCTTCTTTTCTGTTGTTCTAACAATCACACCTTCTGTCATCTCCAACAGTCTCTCTGTGTCCCGCACCAGTTTATCAAGTTCCTGCAGTCTGTCATCCAGGCTCTGTTTGTTCTGAGAGAATGTTTCTTTGAGCTTTATGAATCCTGGTGAACTGATGAATCCTTTATCTTCATCTTTCTCTCTTAAATCTTTCCCCACGGACTCAAACTTTGTCTCATTGTCCTCCACCAGTTCCTCCATCTCCTTCTGTAGAGCCTTAATTTTATCTGTCTGCTCCTTTAGTCCCTCCATCTGTTTCATCAGTGCATCCACCATGTTTTTATGTTCTTCCTCTGCCATGAGCCGCTGTGCTTCTCCTTGTGAGGTCATCTTGGTTTCTGATAGCAAACAGAGACAATATACTGTTGAAGTTTAAGTGTGTGTCTGTTTGTTTGATGCAGTGCTGTTTGTGCGTGGAAAAAGAAAATTGAAATGTGACAGTAAAACTAAAAATAATTACACCTTGTTATGAACATTTAAGATAAAATTGATTCTAAGCGTGTTTTCACTTTTAGCTTTTTACCTTCTTTAGCTAAAATAGACAAAAAATAAAATTACAACATTTGTAACTTACTGATTTTGTTTTGTCTCCATTTCCATGCAGCAAAACCAACTGCAGCAGCACAAATGAAGCAAGCAACCAAGCTGATGCTGATACAGGCAGCAGAACTACACGGGGCCACAAACAGATCATCTGAAATAATAAAACAAAATTGCATTATAGTTAAAATCCTGTTATATTTCACACATCCCATCATACATGTATCAGTGATTTCTACCTGGAACCTGGATGTGTGTCTCTCTGGTCTGGTTGATGTTCCTCTGTTGGACTCTACAGGTGAAGCTGTTGCTGTGTCTCTTCTCCACAGTCACTCTGCTGCTGACAGTATAGAGGTCATCAGGACCTCTGACTGTCTCTGTAGGTCCAGCAGAGAGGAGCTTTCCCTCACCGTCCAGCCACAACACCTCAGGCTCTGGATGCCAGCCTGCAGACTCACACTGTAACACCACTCCACTGGAGGATCTGTCGATTCCTGCTAAACTGATGAAGGGCGAGGAAGCAGTCCCTGATGAGCAGAGTGAGACATTGCAACAGTAGCTTAGGAAATCAATTGCTTTTTTAAAGATGCCCATAATCTTTTCTGCTGTCGCATGATATCCACTTGGTCCCTGCTGAAGGTGGTAGAGTGTGAAGTTGCCAGGATTTAAGGATTTTAGTAACAAATGCTGCATGTTGCATGTATACTTTGGAAAACTTTGGGCAATGCATGATTTGAGTGGCTGATATTAAAAAGCTTTATTCCTTTAACTCATTTGTTACTCTTTTTTTTAATATGACAATATGATTATCAAGAGACCATTTAAACTGTCTATTTTTGCTGAGAACTGCACCCATAATGCTGAAAAAATCGGCAAGCCCCCAAATCTCTAGATGTGTCACAGCTAAGAAGCAGCCAAGTTGCAACTAGGAAGTGTTGGTCATGCAGGCAGTGTGGCTGCTCTAACTTGTTATCACAGGTACCGACAAACCCGCCCCCCAAAAAAACAGGTTCCTTGATGCACACCCGCTGCTCACGCATGCAGTGTGGCCCATGCCTGATGCTGCCTGCCAGCAAACCCTACCAACACAAAAGGTCTAATGCCAAAATCACTGACAAAGCAGCAATATTTGATGACCTTGGAAGAAGAACAGGCTGTTGCAGCAAGTAAAACCCCAAATTGCGCACAATAATAATGATGATAATAATTTGCTTACCAACAACAAGCTTAACAGTTGTGTCTTTATCCAAATCTGGAAAGTAACACCTGTATGTTCCCCTGTCAGAGAGTTTGACTTTGTAAAGTTTCAGTGAAATGTCTCCCTGCTTCAGTTGGTTAACAGACACTGATGTTCTTCCTTTGTAGGATGGATGTTGGTTGACATGAAGGTTTTGATGTTTGTGCCACACATGGACAAATCTGGGGTTCAAATCAGGTCTCGCCCACTCAAACGTCATGCCAGCAGCGTCAACAGCTGGTACCAGACGGCATGGCAAAATGACGTCCTCACCAAGCGTCACGATTACTGGCTGGAGTGGTCCAACTACCTGGGACTGACCTGGAAACAGAAACAGTCAGACTCAGACCAGTCCAAGCCTTTTCATATCTGTCTTTGTTGTGTGTCTACAGTCCCTGGATGGCAGTCAGATTACTTTATAAGCATCACTGATCAACACTTGTCAGTAACACAGGACAAAGAGCATCTCTTTGTTTTACTATAAACACATACTAGGTTGTTTCTATTGTGCTTGTGGTTACATTACCTCGACAGCAGTGCGTCAGGAGTAGAAGGACAGCGGTGTGATAGAAAACTGAAACTCTGAAAGTAGTGTGCCCAAATTTACACTGCCAATTCCTCAGGTGATGCATCTTGAAATTCTGTGAAATTAACATTAAGAATTGAAAAAGTAAAATTAAAGACATGCTGCAAATCCCCGAAAGTTTGATTCTTGGTCCTTGACTATTCAACCCCTAAATGCTCCATTCAGGCCAAATTATGAAAAACAAAACTGATACGCTGTGATATGCTACTATACAAATAATTTGAATTCATGCAGATGACATCCAGTTTTCCTCAGCTTTTTTACAGAGTCTCTTTTCTGTCCAGTGACTGTAAATATTCATACTTTGTCAGAGCTTAAAACAAGTAATGAGGCAGATGCATCTAAATATAAATACAAAGAAATAAAGAGAAGTCAAAATTGTATTTTGGAACAGAAAATATTTCATGTTTTTGCTCAGCTTGATTCCAGAACTAGAAAGACGAAGTTAGAAGATTCTCTTGTTTTTTAGGCTTTGATTAATTAAGCAGCCAAATTAATGAATTCATAAAATCAGGCATTTATTCTCTATAAAGTCTATATCTGATATAGACAAAACTCAAAGAGACTCATATAAGCCCAACCTTTTTTCATTTCGAAGTCGTCACAGGTCTATCGCTGCTCTGCTGTCGCCACTCACATTACACACTAGGTATCATTCTGCATCTACTGTTTACATTATGGGACGCTGCAACCAAAGCCCGGATGTCAACAAAAGCACATGGTTATGTTTTGGTGACAAAAGCATGTGGCTTGGTTTAGAAAAAAACATCATGGTTTGGCTACATGGGAAGAAAACAACACCTTTCAGGCTGAATGTTGTTTTTTGGACCTATCCACCACTCCTCACACCCACCCTATAGGGACTTTTCTGCTCCTTTTATTATGCCGGTACCAATTCCTGGGGCCTGTATCACGAAGCAGGATTAATGTCTCAGCGAGGTAACTTCAGGGTTAACCCTGGGTTTTCTGTCTCACGAAGCCGGTTCAGTTCTTATCGGGGTAGATCACCATGGTAACTTACTCTGAACGGCTATCCTGCTCCGGAGCAGGGTAAGTTCAGGGTTGAATCTGATCCTATAAAAAGCACCACCCACTGGCCAATCAGCTGTTCGGAAAAAAATGACTCCGCTGACAGAAATGCAGCCCAGTCATGACGGGAAGTTTAATTCATTTGATTGATTTTGATTTGAAAGTTTATTTTGAACATTAAAAAAGAAAAGAAAGCAACAACAACAGACAATGAAAAGATTGTTCAAAAAGGAGTGGAAAGAAGTCAAAACTTCATCCCACCCCTTCATAAGAAAGAAACTGATCATTTGCAGACACTTAATAGCACCATTAATTAGTGCCAACATTTTGTTTTGTTGGAGGAAATGATCCCTGTTAAAGATAATGGGCCTAACTGACAGCTTTGCTGCTGGAAATGTGGAAAGTAGCCTATCATGTCTACACTTCATGGTGTTTGAGGGATTTTCCTTTTTGTTCTTTAAAGAGGGACACTAGGTATATTTCTGCGCAGCTGTTAATTTCTAACACAGCTCAATATCAGGATGATTTTATTCAGACTATCAGTTTGGTGTTGATATGATTTAATTGTGGCGTCAGCTTTAAGCTTTATTGTAGCATATATAACGTTATGACAAAGAAGACCAATTTATCAGACGCAATGATGTTAGACGATAATTGTAATACACGCAATTCATCTGCGCAGCATTGATTTCATGGGATTCAAGGGTGTGATCAGTGTCAGATGTACAGGTACAGGTACTGTAGCTACTTGAACCAGTGATGAGTCATTTAACCTACACATCATTTTATTTGCTGCCTTGTTTTGTCTTGATTTTTCTCTCTCTCCTCCTCTATTTCTTCTTTCCTCACCCGTTTCTTTTTCTTCTCTATTATGTGATTTCATTGATGTTTTGACAGGGGAATTTCTTTGATAAGCTTTTAGTGGCTTCTAACCTCTCCGGCACTTTTCTTTTTTTAATCTTGTAAATGTTATACTGTCTGTTTTTAACATTATGTGCAAATAAACTAATCTAAACTAAAGCTAAACATTATTCATCCCGTTATGTGTTGCCACGCATGTTTCCTCCTCCTGCAGCTGCCACGGTGTTGGCCTTTTCTCTAATGTTGCTTTTCTCCTCCTCATATTTTAGTAGAATTAATCTCTGATCCTCACATGATAAATACTTTTTTTCCTCACATACGGAGCTTTTTGAGGACGCTCAGTGACGCTCAGTGACGCTGCGCTTCTGTCATGATTGTGATTGGTCCACTGCGTGCGCATTCACGGCTCTTGATAAAGCAACCCTGGGTTGAGTTACCGAGTTGATATCCAGCGTCGTGATACCGATTATCCTGGTTGCCATTGTTAGGGTTAGTCAACCCAGGATAGGTCTGGGTAACCCAGGAAAGGTTGATCTCACTGCGTGATACAGGCCCCTGAACTGACGCCATCTATCCCCTGCCACAACAAGTGCTATCCAGCTGACCGACAGCATATCATAACATCCCAAAAACTTCCATTTGACCACATAACACACTTATGCTGCCCAGTATAGTATGATAACGCCACGAATGGTAGCTTTTGACGTTGGTGTCAAATTCGCCAAAATCACTCGCAGTATCGCAGTATTTCATGTCTTCGGAATGAAATAAAATTTGGGCTGAAATGCCTTCATCTCCAGCAGTGCTGGACTATTGTAAAGGTCTCTAATGATGTTTTTCATTGTGTTTTAAATGTTGCTTGAATCAAAATTGACATTGAAAAACCTTGACAAGGTGGTATAAAATAGAAAAAAAAGTATGATAGTTTACATAAAGACATATATAGCATGCTGCAGAGGCACAGAGAGGGAAAAAAAACAGTAAAACAATGACTAACATTATGAACAAGCTGAACAAGTTACACCAAATCAGACATATCTAGCAGGTGTCCATCTTGTATGGTCTAATGCAAATATTAGTGTAGGTGTCTCTGCTCCAACATGGCTGAATGACATTTTTGGTAACTCCGGTCAAAAAACAAGCTCACACTTAGTGCTGCATAAAAGACTTTACATGAAATAACTGCGTTTAAATAGTCCACTGTGACCCGTTTGTACAACCAACAATAAAATGCCAGTTTATTGCTGTTGTTTGAGTTACTCCCACGCTCTACATAAACATGACGCATTACGACTATTGTTTTCCAAAACAGAAGAAATATTGGAATTCTAACTTGAATTTTTAAACATCTATAGTTCAAAGAATTTGTTTCTATTACGTTTGTCCAAATACTTTGCTGTATTGGTTATAGGCTTCTTAGTAACATGCAGTCAAGAAAATCACTAACATGTCCACAGTTGTGACCACAGACCTGCCTTTACTGCGGACAGTTAAGTACTTAAAATGAAAAGTTAGTGGTAGCATCATTTATGTTGGGAATTAAAAGATACAAACTGAATTTCCTACCTGCTTTGTGCCTCAGCGATCGTCTTGCCGTAATAAAGGAAGCTGCACAGTCAAAGTCCTATATTAAGGTACTTTAACCTCAGCTGTCTGTAATGATATAAGGTGTGGCCACCTCGTAATTTGAAGCCTGTCAGGTGCAGCGAGTAGTAGTGAGTGAGTGAGCAGTAGATCAGACTGGGCATACTGGGTAGCTTTATGATGTGAATGTGTGCAACTGTAAGTGTCAACAGGATGCTGCTTTAAGTGAAGCTTCCCAAGTGAGTGTTTATTAGGTCTGTAAATTGAATAAAATTTGTTTTACTGAGAGCGTCGGGAAGTTACATTTTAGAAACTCAAAATAAATGTGACTTTCTTACAGTACAGACAGTACGTCTGTTAAGTTTTAGCCAGTGAACCATTAAAAAAAAAAAAAAAATCTGGTTGGTCCGGCTGGTGCACTGTGGTGGGGGGGAACTGTTGAACCTGTGACGTCCTGTGGGTGCCCCCAACGTCAGTTTCCTTACGCTGCAAAAAGTCTTTGGGTTTGGCACAAGAACCACTGTGGCATGTGGCTGGCAGCCACTGGGTTTGATGAATCTTTGGTTGAAGAGGCCGGTCAAAAAGGGCACTTGTCTATTTTGTTGTAATTACTCGCTTATAATAATGGTGAAAACAATATCGTTGGCCATTCAATATTGTTATCAAAGTTATTATTAATGCGCATAAAAATGTTGAAAACACTGGAGATAAAAGAAAACTGGATAAGCAAAATTTAAAAGTTTAAAATAACGTTGATCGTGAGAGTATAAAAGCGTAACTAAAACGTACAATACAATACAAGAGAGGCTAAGATACAAAAAAGAAGAAACAAAAAGGAAGAGAGGTAAAAAAACAAGAAGAAGAGAGAAGAATCAAAAGAGGAAAGACAGCAAAAACAAGAAGAAGAGAGAGAGCGCACCAGATCGCACTTGTTTTTATCCGGACAAAGTGGGCGGGTCTGATAAGGTGGTCTTCTTAGTTGTAAAACAGGCTGATTACTTTATTTTAAAGGAAACTTAATACTTTTTATTATACGAGATCATATACTTTGACATGTTACAAGCGATAGGCACATACTCTTCCCGTTATGGTCAAAATCGGTTTTTAACATCCAATTAAAATGAATACAATTATTATATCACGTGTATCAGCAAAGTACACATATAGACTGCTTCAAATACACACACTCTAGACTAACCTATAGTTGCAACATATAATGAAAAAAAAAATAATGAAGCACATATTCACGAAAACATGTTGATTAATGAACCCAACTATATTTTAACTCCAAATATATAACATGGATAAAATGTATAATTTCACTTCTAACAGACATTTCAATTTTATCACACAGAAACATTTGGTAAGAGAGGGGAGGGCGTGATTTCCCCGGGACAATGCGAATGGACAGGATGTGGTTGAGAAAAGAAGCATCGTCTCACGACAATTAGTGAGTCGTCCATCACCGCATTTTGCCCCAAGACTGGATACTTTAAGATGGCTTCTGAAACTTGAGGGATCCCAAGTGACTTTTTACCTCCTTTTGGCCTAAGGATGGCTGAAAGAAGTGTTTGTCCAGTCGGGGGTAATACACAGGTTGTGTCCTAAACATTTGACCCCCGATGGTCTCTTGTTGTCTTGTTCATTGATAATACTGGTTCCAGGGAAGTCCAGAGAGGCTGTTCCTCTACACAAGAAACTGTAGATGTGCCACAATGAAGTAAGGAAACACAACGCATGTCACAAGTTTAAATTGACAAGCTGCCCCTGAACTCAGGAAGCTACCTTGCACGTCAAGCTACCTTGCACGTCATATTTAGACATGTAGGCCCACTGACAAAGCTGCGATATTTGACCAGCTGAGATGAGAATAATATTCTCTCAGCTCAGTTGTCAAACTGCATCACTCTGCACAGTATAGGTCAACATCTAAGTGAAGCAGCAATATGGGGTCTCTAAAGGCCCTGACACTTCAAGTAGACAGTCGGCCGTGGGTAAAGGTTAGGCTATTGGTGAGCATCTGCTGCCCTCATTGGTGTGGTGTGTCCCACACTGTTGTCCCTGGTCGACCCCCATCTGCTATTTTTGGGCCGATTCAGCAGGTTGAATCAGCAGCAGAGCCTGTCAGCAAAAGGAAAACTCTGACTGGCAGTTCAGCTCAGTGCATGTGAAGAGAAACGGAAGTGAGGAAAGGATACAAAGAGCAAGAGTCGAGAGGGAGTGAGGTTGAAACAAATATGTTCCATGAGGTCAGATTACTTTTCTTTATCCACTGAGCTCTTTAGCAGAAACGTTTCCTGGTGGTTTGTGTTATTGGTCACTGACACACAATAAATATGCTCTGTTCTTTCAACACTGGTTTTTGTTGTTAATTTGTTAACTGGCTAAGTAGCATCAACATGGCCTTTCTTTTTCCCTTTTTGAATGATGCAGGTGAGAGTTATTTTCTGTCATGCAGGCGCATAACATACGTGCTTGTCGGCTGTCTGCTGTAGTCTTTGCGGTGTGTTCATCTGCAACTTTTTTGATCAAGACACGGTCACATGAGGCGACGCAGCAGGGGGCCTTTGTGGCCGCTAGTTCTTTGAAGTCATCATGCAAGTAAGTTTTTCAGCTTTTTAAAGCAAGCACTGTTTGCACCTTTTTTTTTTGGCTTCACATTTATATTTATGTCTCTGCTTTACACAGATATTTTTTAGAACTAACAAAACCCCATCTGTTGCATCAACAACTAAAATAAGCTGCACAGGAAGAGGAGGTTCTCACAGACATTTCACTTTGTCTGTCATTCAGTCTGATGTTCACACAGTCCGCAGCAAGACAAAATGGAGGTCACAGCTCTCTGCATCGGACTGTGTGAGTACTGACTCTGTCTCTGTGTTCCTATTTGATATTTTACAACAAAGAAATACATAAGTTGAATTTTGCAGCTGCTAAGCAATGTACTGTATTTATTCAAACCTAGTTTTATAAGCAGATGGAATTCTGCAACTCTGCAAATTTGTGATTGTGTCATTTGCACTGTTGTTTGTTGGTGCTATTGTAAAGTTGGTGAAGTCATTATAAAGTAAGAGCACTAATATTAAGATTATTTTTATTCTGCTAACTGAAACTGTCACATGCACTCAGTTGTCAGAGACTGATGATATTTAATCTCATACTGAAGTGGTACAAATAAATGTCAAAATGCAATGAATTTACATGTAAAATGATTTATGCTTCACAAACAGCTCTCTTATTTTATCTCCCCAGTGATGAATGTGTTGGTGGTGCTGGCTGCACAAGTTGACAACAGTTATTGTACTCATAAAGATGGTAAGCTGCAGTCTGCAATTGTTCTTACATTAAATTTACACAGTTTAAAAAACTGAGTAACTCTCAGTAATGTCTAATTGTTTTGTTTTATTGGTATTTATATCTGCCCCAGAGATTAAGAAGTTAAACTTTTGCGTTCTGTGTCCCAAATGCAGGATTTCCTCATATTCTCCCAAACAGACTGCAGTTTTTTGAGTATGAGTCCATCTCTTTTATCTGTGAGTTTGACTGCGTGGCTGAATGGAGCATGATGAGGACACTGGAGAATATCGTTCCAACAAACATCTCTAACTGGGTGACATCAGCAGGATCTGGCACCATCAGTCCTGCCTTTTCATCGGACAGTGGAGCGTACTGGTGTGAGGACGGAGACGGACTGAGAAGCAATTCTCTCAACATCTCTATCACTGGTGTGTTTAGCTACTAACTCATCACATATCATGCTTTATTGTAGAATGGGTAAATGTAATACATAAATTGTGCATTTAGAATAGCTTTTTTGAAACCATGAAAATCACAACATGGATTTTTACCATATCTCTTACACATTGTCCAGCTGGTTTAGTGATCCTGGAGACTCCTGTTCTGCCTGTGATGGAGGGAGACACTGTGACTCTGAGCTGTAAAAAGAAGAAAACTCCTGATGACCTCATAGCTGCGTTCTACAAAGGTGGGCTCCACATTAGGACTGACTATGAAGGAAAAATGACCCTCTATAATGTCTCTACATCTGATGAAGGACTCTACAAGTGTAACATCTCTGGAGCTGGAGGATCACCAGAGAGTTGGCTGGCTGTCAGAGGTGAGACATACCAGTGTTTCATAACTAGGTATCTAAGTATACACTTTATTCGTTGTTTTGCATGGTAGACAAGTCCTGCTGTTGAATGCTTGGTAATCAGCACTGTCCAGATGGATACATAATATAATAAGAGACATAAAAAATGTTGGCTGTCAGTCTGAATATATGAAAGGAGCTGTACGTGACATTCATAGCATATCTATGATTTAGAATCTGATTCAGGTTGTCTGCACATCGTTTAACATGAAAGTGGCAAAGCCAGTGGTTCGCAGTGCAAACAGCGCTAACAATGGCAACAGTGCTGTCAGAGTGATTACTGTTAGCTGTTACTGTTGGCATTTTATATTTCTGCAAACATCAGATATGTAAAATTTGTACAATATTGTGTAGCACACATGTTGAAACACACACAGAGGTAGTGTGACTCTCTTTTACTGCTCATGATGCCGTTATTCTACGATATCGTTATCAAGCAAACAGTGGTTGCATATCAGGATCAAAACACTGCATAATAGAAGTATGTGTTTCTTTAGCGTTATCAGGACCTCATGAAGAGACTCTCCCTCCCCCTGGTCAAGCCCCGAGTTTCCCCACCCTGCATTGGATCATTGCCACCTTTATACTAGTGGTGCTGCTGCTGGTTGTCATGGAAGTCGTACACTGCAGGAAACACAAAGGTGAGGGAAGCACCACCAGAGGTAACTGCACACTGCTGCACACCAAGTTTAACTCAGGTTTAAAGTCCTAGAATTCAGTGTGATGGAGAGTTATACTGCTAATATACATTTCTTTTTTAAGTCATTGTAAAAAAACAGTTGTAGATTTAACCAGCATGCAGGTTTGTCATGGCAAAAGTGGGTATAAATAGATGTAATTTTATGTTTAAAGAAGAAGTGCTGAGACCCACTGGTACATTTCCGAGCAGTCATATTGAAGACAGAAGACTCATATTTTGTAGACTGAAGTGATATTTGATCCTCTCAGTTATAAGTCACGTGAGAGAACCACAGACAGAACAGAAGGGCTGCTCAGTGGGTTTATTTAGCTCATCTCATACAAGAGGTTTGACAGAGTAATGAGATGGAAGGTTTCGACTCAACATGAAAACATTTGCAGCTGGGGAGTTGTGGGATCCAACAATGGTCAATGTACAGTAAATGTTTCCATTAATATACTGAAGTAAACAGTGACTGACATATGCAACTGAAATTTTATCTTACGGGTAAATGAAGAATTCTGAGGCTGACAAAATTTCCTCTGTTTCCAAAACAGAAAGTAAAGTTTCAGAAGAAAGTGCCGAACAACAACTACCAGAAGAGAGTGTCTACTCTGTAGTTTACTATACAGAAGGTAAGATACAGCATGTTTCCCCTAATATTTTACTGTACTAGTTTCACCTAGCTAGACCATTCTCCGCAGTCGAAAGGTCTGGAAGCACACATCATCATTCTGCTATTGAGGAAACAATGTCCTGGCTTGTTTATGTTTCTTAAAACCAATCACAGTCGTCTTGGGCTCAGTGATGCTCAGTGATGAAGACGACTGTGTCAGGGTTTTTCTGAGGTGCATTCACAAGTTGTTTTATTCAGTTCACTGACCAGAAGACCAAAGCCAGCATGCCTTATTGCACAATCCAAATCTTTGTCAAAACAGCATGTAGGTTGTTAGCTCGGAGGTTGTTGGGGATTTTGTCGAAGGGATAATGCCGGCCCAAACGGCCAGCCAATCGCAAGATTATAGCCACAGTCTACATCCAGTGAGTCAGACTATTACTGTAATAATGGCGCTCCTCTCTCGTGAGTCCAGCACAGTAATACCACAGAAAGATGAGCTTTTGACATGCATTTTTGTAGACTAGACGCTATGCTGATTTGTTCATGAGTGAATCAGTTATTGTGTGTGTAATACTAAATAAATCTATAAATATCAGAGGTCAAATAACTTGTTGGAAATATTTTTGCTCTTACATAGTTTTTGTATTTCATTACAGGAAATGTGTCTCTCAGGAAGAGCAAACACATCTGACTGAATGAAAGAGGAAGTTGTACAGTCCCTCTGTGATGTTGCAGTATCTTTTCATATTGTTATAAAAATGTTTTCATTCAAACATGTTGTTTTGCATAATTATTTATCATTTCTTCAATACTAATAAGGTATTTTTTAATTATCTATGTAGTATGTTTATATGACTTTTTTAAATTGTTTTTTGTTGATTTTTATTTTTACCAAGTTACGACTTTTATTCTGCTACTGATTTAAATACCAGTCCAAGTCATTGTTTGGTCACGTTTCTTTTCACATTAAGAAATTTTCTGAAAAGAACAATGCTTGTTTCATTGAAAGAGGTGAAATCACAAATGTGACGAGCTCTTTTTATGATTCTCCTGGCCTTATTTTTGCACCGTCTGGTATAAACATTCTGTACGCAGGGTAGAGCAGTGCCTGTGTTGTGGTCTGCTGAACAAACCACCCTTTCCAGTGTACATCCTCTGGAATGATCATGCATTTGAATAGAAGTAAAAGTTAGGAAAAAAACAAAACCATGTACCTTGCATATGTCGCCTGGAGTAGATCAACTGTTATCAAAGCTGTTTTGCATATGTATCTGTGTCCAGGAAATGTACAGTTTTTGCTCAGTAGATGCATCCAGTCTTTTTCAAAATAAATTCACAACTTCTGCTTATTATGTTTATTTCATTGTGCAACAAACGCACGTGGTCAGGTTTAGAAAAAAAACACATCATGGTTCAACTCTCCATTCATATGTGAAGCTAACATTTGTCCAACCATATTAGGATCTGCCTGGTCTTTAAATTACATTGTTGTCCAATGGCATTTCAAACTGATGCCATCTGTTGGTATTTTTAACTGACGCCAACCAACAGCATACTACATACTACATCATACTACCGCGAAAGGATGACTGTTTTTTGTTGGTGTCTGTTGCAGAAATAAATTACCAAGCAGCAGTATCTGATGCCTTTGGAATGAGAAGGGGAGACTGGTGTTAATGTCCCATGTGAAACCAAAAGTCAACTTGAGTGTTTGAACCTTGTATCTTGTCATCTCTTTCATCAAGATAGCTATTACCATGGTAATGTGCTATTAAAATGGACTGTGACAGTCCCTGACATTTATCCTGCAACATGTGCAACATTCAGTTTTACCTTGCAACACCTTTTGTGTCAAACATGTATAATCTCTGGTGAGAGACCAAAGTTAAGCAAAACACTTCAGTCAGTCTTTAGTCTTGACATATGGCGTAGCTTGTGCACTGTCCTCCCAAGTGAAATGACAGTTCTTTCATGATAAATGCCCAGAACAGCATGCTGTATTTTTACATTCAGGCAACAAAGCCCTCTAGTGTTCATAGTAATTATGACTCTGGTGCGTCAGAAGCAAAGGAGGAAGTAGAAGGATGTTATTAAGGCACCACAAAGTGTGCAGAGGAAGGAGGTCAACAGTGTGTGACATTTTATGTTCCAGCAATTTACCTTTTGAAACGGAAAAATATTTACAGATTCTGGATGTAGGAAGGAGTAAAAAATACTGCACAGTTTGTGAGAAAGCATTATCACATATTATTCTTCAAAGCTGAGTATTTTTATATAACTTAAAATATGTCTGGAGGAAATGTTTAAAACAAGTCAATTAAGGTGCTCCCTGCCTGGCCAGAATCTGCTGAGTACCTATTAAATGATTAACTGAGTCTGGGAGTCAGTGTGTGTGAGGCTACATTTCCTCAACATTATGTAAAGCAGCAGCAACAGGAAATGTTGGGCTGCAGCTCTGATACAGTTGTAAAAGTGTCAACAGTTAACAGTAAGGCTGATATCAGTTCAGTAAGTGAGTAACTTGGGGTTGTCAGCATTAATGCATTATTTGTGATGCAATCAAGGTCCGAACATAATGCGTTCATTTTTGTGTACTGCTTTTTTTGCCACAATCTGTCTTTCAGAGGCTATAGATGGCTGAGTTTCAAAGCTATGACAGTGGTACCACATAAAACTAGGAGACCCCAGTAATCTAGTGGTGCCAACCATGTGATACCAGCTTATCAGTAAAGGAGGGGGGGAAAAATTTGGCAAGGATAAAACAGCATGTCCATTTTCAAAGTGGTTCCTTGACCTCTAACTTTAAGATATCTGAATGAATATAGGTTCTGTGGGTACCCACGAATCTCTCCTTTACAGATATGTCCACTTTATGTTAGTCCCATAAAGGTTCAGGCACAAACTATGCACTTTTTGTTCATGCAGTGTTTATGACACATTTATAGAAACTTGCCACACAGTGCTGAGCTGCATCTCAAATTAAACTTCAGCTTTACAGCTTCTGGGTGATATATTCCACCTCTCTGTGACATATACTGTATCCTGCAGAGCATTCAGGACATGGGAGGGACTGAAAAAATGTCATAATTTCTTTTTGTGACATTAATTGTCTCCATGTCTCCTTTTCTGTCTCTGTCCCACACACTCAGCTTCTCCTTTCTCATGGTGCAACCCATGGTTAAGTTGAACTGGTCCTGCTCTGCCCTCTGCAGGAGACACTTTTCATGCATCTCATTAAGGAAGTCACCTGATGCAATCGGCAAACAGTTTCTTGATACAATAACCATATACCTCTGATACAACCTTAGATAAGTCAGTTCCCACTAGGCTTTTTATAACCCATTGTCACTTACTGTTGTTGCTGCTGACAAGTATGAAGTGAAAGTTTATGTGCAACTGCTAATTTGCAGCCTCTTTAAAAGCATTTTTACTTCATTGTAATAAAGTAACAAACAAGCTATTATTATTTATCATAACTTTTCCAGCAACTGCAGGCATCTGTTGATTATGGGTGTAACTACAAGAGTTTTTTTTCCCCCTATAAAACACTGCATTAAAGCAATAGACATGATAAATATATATGTGTGTATGCCATCTCTGCTTGCTCTGGAATCTGTGGTAAAATAATCATGTTCATATGATCTAAAATGCAGTAGACATGAACATGATTTGATGCTATAACAGGCTGTAAAACTTGGTGAACACACCCTATCTAATTTCTAGACCATGGTTAAAGTACAACATATTTTATGTGAGGACGTGGACTGAGCAGCTTGTTGGTGAGCTGAAGCTTTGATACACATGACAGGTATGAAGACTTTAAAGAAATTTTTCTCTTGTATGCATATGTTAGAAGTTGGAATTGGTTGAAGGAGTTTGAAACAACTTGAAAACCATTTGCTGACTAACTTAAAGCTGCACTGATTAAAAATGTATGCAAAAAGGAAATTAATTAATCAAATGGCTATTAAGATTTAAAGGTAACTAACCCACAGAAAATTCTCACCCCCTCTGCAGCTGTGGAGCTTTTCAGCCTCTTTAGAACGGCATTCATGGTTCAATCTTTCACGCAGCAGCTGGCATCCATGATTAGTTGGGCAAGAAAGAGGAAGAATATAGTTTTGATTCATGAGGGTTTTTTTTTTTTTTTTTTTTTTGTCAGGTTGCTTCCACTGAAGGACGAACTTTCTTAACATTTTGGGTCAGTGCCGTAGCTTCTCTTTTATTGTTGTGTTTGTCTTAATACAGAAATGTAAAGGTAACTTTCAAACACTTTATAACCTATTTTCTGTGCATTTAAGAGTCAGTCAAAATTATGAATCCTCCTGAAAATGTTTGTTTTAATCTGTTACTTTTCTACCTATCTTTTACCTATCCTATCTATTATTTATTTGATTATTTATTATTCAAATGTTTGCATCATTAATGGAAATATGAGTTTATAATCTGCCTGTCAAAATTATTTGTGATTGCTTCTTACTTTCTCTGCTAAAAGTTCCAAGTTTTCAGAGAGGAACATGACAAATTTAACACCTTGTCAAGCTTACGCTTTTTTAACCCACCATCGGTCTGTGTGATCTTAATCCACAGAAACCTAGTACACTCAGTCCAAAGCGTATTATTGTTCCTTTCATAGCAAAACTTTGCAAAGATGGTGGTCATAGTAAATAAGAAACAGTGTTGACCATTGATAAGCAAAAGGATGTGCCCAGTAGTCTCCTGTTTCAAAGTCCAACTTTATTTAATCAGGTGGTATTGTTGTCAATGAGATCCTTTTCAAGTTTCAGCAGCAGTGGGGGAGAGTGATGGGCGGAGACCAGCTACGATTTATAGGTGGAAGAGGCAGCACTGGTGATTTGACTGACATGTTTTCCGAAAGAGAAGTTGTTGTCAAAAATAACTTGGAGGTTGCAGATGTGTGGAGAGGAATGCAGAGTGTCAGTGGTGAGGCAGAAGTTGAGAGAGGTTTTGGTAATGGATATGGGACCGATGATGATCATGTCGGATTTTTCACAGTTCAGTTTGAGGGAGTTTACTTGCATCCAGGACTTGATGGAGTTTCAGTGGTGATGGATGGAGTGAAGATGTAGCACTGGATGGCTAGTTGAGGCCATGGCTGCAAATGATGTTGCCAAGGGGGAGTATGTAAAGGATGAATGGGAGGGGACCAAGCACTGAACCGAGGGGGACACCTTTTATGAAGTCTGGTAATAGAAGTACGAAGTACTTAAAGTTTGCTTTAATATAACTGAACTAATAAAAACAGTTTATTTTCATTTTTTAAATGGTTAAATACCTTAAGCTTGCTTTAACTGTTATGAAATTCAGTTTTAGTTTGACCAAAACACTGTTGTGCTTCTGCGTCTTGTTCATTTTCACACTCTTCTTCTCAGAGGACAATGGAGAGGTACAGCCTCCATTGGAAGGTCTGAAGAAACAGAGGAATCAAAAACTGCAATCAGTGAAGGTAAGAAAAGAAAAAGACAGGAGGATAAGAAGAACAGAATATCAACCACAGGAAATTGAAGCAGTCATAATTGGCAGATATATTCCATATTATCTACTATCATCCTGTCCGATATGTCTTGTCAATATTTTTCCTCCCAAAAAAATTATAATATACTGTATTTTTTCATGAGGCTGGCACAGAGGAAAGAGGAAAAGGTCTTTTCCTGTTACTCACAGTTGTCTTGGAGGATATTTGAGAAAAAGTGTCATGGTAATTTTAGTCCAGCAGATGAAAAAGGGGTTTGCCACTGCTGACTGTCATGGAAAGTGTCCACCAAACTCAGCTGCACTGATCCAGATCCAGTGTTTTTGGAAAAATCAGGATATTTCCACCTCTGATTCATAAATATTTGACCATTATGTCTTGAACAGTTCCTTCAGCAACTTAGTGTCACACTTCCAAAAAGTTAGGGCATGTACATGGCTCTTGCTGCAGGTCTGAACCTTTAACAGTGATTGATCAACTGCATTGCATTTTTACAAAGACAATTCAACAACACTTACTTGATACTTTTGTATACTAACTCAGACACATATCTGCTCTTTCTTATTTTTCTTTGTAAATTACAGTTGGTTTTATTTTTCAGAACTCCAGGATGTACAAATTATCACCTCATTCTGTGCTCAGTGCCATCAGTGGATCACTTTCCCTTCCCGCCCTCACCTTTGTTGTCTTCCTTCTGCTCATACAGACTTCTGAAGGTACAGTAAATTGTACAAAAACACACCAGTTACAGCTCTGTGTGTTTTTCTTTTTTTTGTATATTTGTATTGGTGGACCTCACAGTGTTTATTCTGTCTGCTGTTCTTACAGAGGATGATACGTTTGCATATAACTGCCAATATCCGGAGTTTGAGACAATACCAGAAGGTAAATGAGTAGATGTATTTTATTAACTGCTGACGTTATCAGGTGTTTCTCTTAAGTAAATTTACAAACTCCAGTCAAAATGCAGTACTGGTGATGATAATGATAAGCACAGTTTGTGTGATATATAAAAGCTAAAAGACGTATTAAACCTTGTTAAACTCAATTCTCTGCTGTTGTATTTGCACCTCTGCAGACGTATACAATACAATCTCTACTTAAATTAAGAAATCACACATCAACTGTATTCAAGCTCAGTATTTGCAGCACAGTCTATATAGCGCATATCACACACTTTATTGCATTAAAACCTGATGCAGAAGTGCAGCTCCTAGACAAAGCACAAGCAAATGGAGAAAACATCTTCACCATACACAAAATATTTCTTTTTCTTCCTTTAAATGATAGTATTCCGATTAAGCTGTTTAATACTAACTGTTCCACTAATATTGCTATTTACATACAGCCATGCATACTCCGGTTAACGTCTCTGAGCATGTCATTAATCACGTCAAAATATAGAGAAGGAAACAGCTGGAGCCGCTTGTCATTTTGCTTCTTTGCATCAAAATACGATTTTTCAAAGTTTACTGCAGGAGGTGGACTTGTTGGACTGTGTGAACACAACCTCCCTCCTTCATCCCTTCAACCACTTTCTCTAAGAGGTCTGTGTTGTAAGGCCGCCATTGTAAATAAGAATTTGTTCTTAATGACTTGCCTGGTTAAATAAAGGTTAAATAAATAAATAAATATTTGTGCATTTAGAAACCTTTTGATATTCACGTCTTTCATAACATGTCATGGTAGGTGTGTTTCCTCATCTGACCAGAAATATTGGCTTCATCTTGGGGTCTGCACCTCTACCACAGCCTTGCAAACTGTTGGCGAGTTGGTTTGTTTACAACGTGTCCATGACAATGCACAGAGCTGACTGGAAACAGACAAGAGGCTTGTGTTGCAAGCTGTGGCAAAAACCAAATTGAGACACACATTCAAAGTGGGATGTATTCATATCCAAAGAATGCCTTAAAAACCCAAATAATACCAGCATATGCAGCCTGTTCTTGTTCTGAAAACATCAAATACCTTTACCTACGATTTTGGCATCACATACCAATGCAAAAAAACATTCACAGTGGTATGATACACTGCCACGTAGCGTCATTTCGTAACATGACCAGACGGTACCTTTCACAGTGTTATGATACACTGCTGGTTGGCTGATGACACCTGTCGCAGCAGTATGACATGCAAATTGACAGAGTCAGTTCATAACGTGGCTAGACGGCACTGGTGACATTGGTATGATACACTGCTGGATGGCATCAGCTGAAAACGCTATAAGGAGCTAGAGAGTCCCTTCAGGGCGGGGGGAGTTGTGGCAGATGGGTCCAACAAACCGCAGCCTTCCCCTCAGGAGTCCAGTGTTTGCCTTCTGTATGAATGTAGAGCCAAACCATAATGTTTTTTCTGAACCTAACCATGTGCTTTTTTTGACATCCTGTCTCAGAACACCAACAGTGGATGCCAAAGGATAGATAGATGCAAAAGTCCACTGACAAAGCCACGACATGTGACAACTTGGGATTGTGAGTGCTGTGCACTCTGTAGCTTCGTCTGTAGCACAGTGTGGACCAAACAGTTGTTTGAAACAACTTTTACAGCCCCACTGAAGAGACAGCCATCAGCATTTTGCTCTGATTACTCCTGGATTTCTAAAGTTGTTCTCTATCCTTTATTTCAGCTGATCCATCCCGTTCTTCCTGTTGCATCCCCAGGGAAGTCTTGTATGCAGTGATTGGTGTCCTTGTTCTTGCCCTTATTTTAATTATTGTGTGTGTCTGCTGGAGAAAGAATAATACAGGTAAGACACAGCTTCATAATCAAAGTGCTATGAATTGTTTTATCTTATTTAATATCTTTCTACAGGTGTCGTTGATTCTATTTATTTTCATTCTAATGGGCGACTGTTTAAGTTTCACCATAACCAGTGTTGAAATAATCAAAGTAGCTCTCTGGGGTCCCAACATGTAGAGAGTCCTCAAGAATTCCAGAGTTAGATTTGTCTTCAACAAATCTGCAAATGTATAATTTCACATTATTAAAGTCAAAACTGATTACTCTACACACTTTGACAGACAGATTGATTTTATTTAACAAAATGGTGCACATAATTTGGCTTTCCAAGACATCCAGCAGTCATATCTCTCCAAAAAGGTGAAACTAGGTTCAGGTGAAAAGAGAAAAGAAAGACAGGTCTAAGAGAGGAAGCTACAGTATCAACTTACTAACACAGTTTTATGGTGTTTAACATAATAAATTACAGATAAATAAAGCTGCTTCACTCTCACTTTCAGAGAGAGCCAAAGAGAGTGACTCAGCAGAAGGACTCTTGCCATGTTGTCCTGAGGATGTTACACAAGGTGAGCACAGAGAGTGGCAGGGATGGAAGTAAAGAAGTGCACCTATGTGGTTGTTGTCAGTTGAGGTGCATGTATGTGGTTGTTGATTAAGTTACCTGCACATGTTGAGAATGGATGCAGCAAAAGGGGAGGGGGCCTGACCCAGGCTGGATGCTCACATGAGTAACACTTCTGTTCTGGCTCTCTTTCTCATTCAGTACCATGCACTCACTCTACAAAAAAAGAGAATCTGACCACTGTTTCTACAGTGAGTGAACAGAAGACTGAAACAGCAGACCAAAAAGAGGAGTTCTTGTCAGAGCACAAGGAAGACAAAGAACCACAGGAGAACCAGAGGAAGCTTCAGGAAGCACAGACTGAAACGGCAGAAGTAAGAAAGGAACTCCAGTCACAGCTGGAGGAGGTAAAGAGAGAATGCGAGGAGGGAAAAAAGAAGCTTCAGGAAGCACAGACTGAAACGGCAGAAGTAAGAAAGGAACTCCAGTCACAGCTGGAGGAGGTAAAGAGAAAACGTGAGGAGAACAAAAGGAAGCTTGAGGACATTGAGAGGGAACTCCACAATGACACAGAAATGACAATGGACAAAATGCAGAAATTATTAGGGGAAAAAGAACATTGTTTACAGCAAAAATGGATCCTGACAGAGATGTGCAGAGAAAAGGAGAAAGTGCTGATACTGATGGATAAACTACTGCAGGCAATAGATACTGTGGGTGAAAAAGTGAGTTTACACCTAACAGTCTAGGTCTCAGGTTCAGTGTTTTTAGAACAGATCCATTAACAGGTACTTGTGTCTTTATTTCAGCAGCTGAGTACATCATGATATATAATAACATGAGTTGTAATAATATACGACATCAGAAGAAAAAAACATATACTCACATTGTGGATTTGTTATTTGGAAACATCACAGGTCCATGTGTGATTAGCATGCAGTAATCAATTACCATTATGACAGTAGACCTATTTGTCACGTATACGGGGTGAGATGAACCAAATTTCTTTGTGTTTGTGTAAACATCATATCTCGAATATAATAAAACTGGGATAAACAGCATCACTGGAATATTCATTTCGTTCTCATTCATATAAATAGTTTTGGAAGTCAGTGGAAATTGATCATTGTTTAGGCATGACTGAGCGTTAAGAATATTTGATGTTTATTACTGGAGATGAGAATATGCTATTTCAGTGTCTGTATGCTTACAATTACAATCTGACATTGGTAACTTAGAATAAAAATGTGCATGCTGTGCTTAGTGTAAAACACAGTAAAGCAGGATCTTATTTTATTCCTCACCCAAAACTAATTTGTTTTTATTTCAGAACTACACAGATAGTAAACTCCCAATGGTACTGGTTTTGTGACCAAATTGAAAATTCTGTGTCATGGAACAACACTATGATGTATAGTTTAAGACAGCTGTTTATGATTGCTATGATTGTAATGTAATTTATAAAACTACTGTAATAAGGAGGGATCCTATACCAACCATTGCCTGTGCTTTCTGAGCCCACACGATGGCGCTGTCTTTTCAACAAAGGATTGAAAACAAATGGGTTATAAGGGGACTGCCACATCTATTATTAGGTTGAGAAGACCATTTTCAGGCCATAAAACTAAACTTTCTGCAGGAAAAGGGCCAAAACACACAACACAGGACTGTCACCCATCGAACTGCGTTAAGTCTCACATGAAACTCATATTTACACCCGAACATGACCGTCTCCATAAACTAACCACCTCATTTTGGCTCCTAAACAACCTTTCACTGCTAACTGTCGCCACAGACAGGTGGTGTCAAACGATGCGCGCTGACCAGCTAATTAGCTGCCAACAAACATTTGCAGGGTGTTAGTCGTTCTCAACATCTTGCTATCATTGTTATGTTGCTGCTTTATGGAAATAAAGTTTTAAATGAAAGAAACTGATCAGGCTATGAATTTCTCTGTGTGGGCAGGCAGAGGAACAGAAATCTTCCTACTAATATATGCACAAGTGGGGGAAGTTCAAAGGACCAAAAACCGTCAAACATGTGTAATTCTTTTGTTAAAGGTGATGTCATGTTAAAGAGCAGATTTGTCAACAACAAACAGTAAAGCAATTTGATTTTAATAAGACATAAAGAGGTCCACAGTTCAAACATTTTATCTGGAAATGTGTCTTTGAAATCCGATGCTTGGACAGTGACTAGCAGCATCAGAAACCAACCAAAAAGGCATCCTTTAACGAAGCATGATACGCAGCCGTTTACCATTACTGTTTAATGGCGCCCAGCAGCATCAGAGGGAAATATGACGGGACAAGGACGAAAGTTAAGGCGGCAAATGTCCGATCGGGGTTGACAAGAGGGGTGGTGGATGAGTCCAAATACAGACTTTGAACCAGGAGAGCGTTGTTTGTGTCCTGTAGCATTCTAAAGCCAAACCCTGTTTTTTTTCCTAAACCTAAGCATGTGATTTTGTTGTTGAAGGAAAATCAAAATGTCAATTTGCGGTGTGGTTATTTTGAAAGAGACTGTTTGTAAATGTTAAATGTCTTGTGAAAACAGAAGTGTATTCTGAAAGAAGACAATGCATGTAACAGGCAGAACTTGACACAGTGTCCCAGAACGTCAACAACCAACATACCCAAGGTACCTTGCAGGTCATATGTGGACGTGGAATGTCCATGACCAAGCACGTCAATATGTGACAAGGTCAGAGTGAGAATGTGTTGTTTGTCCAGATACCATTTTGAACCACAGTATGTATGGATACAGAGTGTTATGTGATTGTTATAAAGCTAATTCATTTAGTTGCATAGTCCCAGAAGAATTCATATCTTTGTTGTTGCACTGTAATGTTGTGTTATGCACTCTCCAGGACACACTGAGTACAGAAAATCCAGAGTAGCCTTGAATACTTTGTTCTATCTTTCATGAGAGGATTATAGTAGTGATGGCCAAATGAAGCCTCATGAACCACTGTCTTTATTCTCTAAAGCCACTGGATGGCGCTGTCTGTTCAATAAAGGTTTGAAAGCACATTTCATTGTCATTCCTTCAGCCTTTATCTTTAAACCAAGAGCGCCATCTGGAGTTAGAAAATAAAGAAAATGGTTCATGAGGCTTCATTTAACCATCACTAGATTATACTACACCAATAGAGCCTTAAACAATGTGCTGTCTGGTTTATCATTCTGGTTAACTGAGGGCGTCCTTTATTAGTGTGGTTCAAAGACTTTGTCTGTGAGTGCAATGGTTCAACTGATCCTCAGAAAGAATCACATTAAGCTTACCAGAGTTTACCTTACTAAAAATAATGAGCATGTTTTAAGAGTAAATTAATCCTAATTTGAAAAACATTGTTAGATGAGATGTGCTGATAGACGCCACTAGTGACGGCAAAATGAAGCCTCATGAACCATTTCCTGTGTGTCCTGAGCCCACATGATGGCGCTGTCTGTTCAACAAAGGTTTGAAAGCACTGAATTGTTATGCCTTGATCCTTTTTCTTCAAGCCAAGAGGGGTCAGAAAGTAAAGACAATGGTTCATGAGGCTTCATTTGGCCATTACTGGACGCCACTATTGTCCCCCCCTCCCCCACAGCATTGTTCGTGTGGACTAAAACCAAATTCACATATACTGAATCTTGGCTGCGTATTCGTAAAATGACAGTAACCATATTTTACCTGATTGCAGATGCCAAGGGTTAGAATAAAATAATTTTATGAGAGGACTTTGGCCTTTTCCTTACTCTGAGGTGATGTTTTGATGCATTCAGAAGGTACATATAATAGTCTTGTGGCCTATTGTTTTATTGGATTCAATTTGCAACTTGTGAAACAAAACTAGATGTGTTTATGAACTATTTTGTCATGTGTCTGCCTATCTAATTGCTCTCAAACACTTTATATACAAAATATCTAAACTTCAATGTGAAACCATGACTACAGTCTAACTTAGAAATATCAACATCACCTGCTAGCTGCTACAGCTTCAACCAAAGACTGAAATTTTTGATGAAAGTAGGTTACATTTAATTGGACTTAATTTAATTAATTTCAGCTGATCTGGTCCCATCCAGGTCTACTTTTTGTGTCCTTGTTGGCATGGTAGCTCTCTCTGTGCTATTAGAGATGTTAAGACACCTGCCTTGGCTTGTGGTGTTGTTTTAACAACACTTTTTGTCTATTCCTTGAAAGGTAATTCACAGCTCTTCATAACCTGTTGTAATACTATACTTACTAAAAATAAATGAAAGTCAGCCCAGCAGGCACAGTTCAAAATCTAACAACGTTTATGACTATAAAAAGACTGAACAGTAATCAGTGTTGACTTCTGCTTTCTCATGAAATATCCAAAAGGCTTTTTACTGGAATTTCTTGCTCAACAACAACTGGTCACAGAAACTGGAGTCTTGTTGTTAAAGTGGTTTACTAAATACTCTGGGCTTTGCTAATAGGCTGGGGGCAGGGACCTGTGTTATTAAGTAGGCTTTGTTATGTAGCTATGTTGTTGTGGCCTTATGTCATATTTCAAAATAGTATTATTAGTTAAAAATAGTAAAAGATAAACATTTTCATTGTTTTTCCTTCCCCCATTTGTGGCCTCCCCTATGGATGATAGCACCCTTAGCATTCATCTGCACTGTCTGTGTCATGGGACCACACTGCTCAGAAATACTTCAAAATAATATACAAGAAAAAATATGACAACATCCAGCCAGCTTGATGTTTGTGGGAAAAGTAAATGTTTATTACGGTCTAAAAAGGGCTCATGCAGCTGTTCTGGGGCTGCTAATGGACCAACATATTTTTGCCTCACCCCTGAATTCCAAATAATAAGATCACATATAAATTACATCACATGGTGCTATAACCTGACATGTTTTAGAGCAGATGTCTGACTGTTTGTCAAACTCAAATATCGAAGTCAAATAACTAAGCTTGTTGGACACGCAGACGGGAATTGCTTCCTCCAGACAGGTGAGCCAAACAACACACCTTATCCAAACACAATATAATCACTGTTGGTGCATGGTTAAAGTTCACTGCTCACTGACTTACACTGGAGGCAGCTGAGGGCTTGCATTGTCACGGTAAGATCTGGATTTATACACAACCTGTTTGGTTTTAGGCTCATGGATGATGTAGATAAACAACTCTTTAACAGGTTACTCAACTGTAACAGATCAGATGATGAAGTTTTTCAGTTCAGACCTCTGTGAACTAAAGAACATGTTTTGTATAACTGAACGGTTCCTCGCTCAGTGTGTTGGATTGAAATGAACACATCTGAAGGACAGGCTGGATACCTGAGATGCAGAACTTGATTTATATTATGCAACAGGTTAAAATCTAAGCCTACTAAGTTCAATGTGTAGTTCTCCCCTCTGTTATGATGCAGAACAAGGTTTGATCAGCTGCAGGTTAGTTAATGATACATTCTTTGGAGATAACTTTCATTCACAATTAAAAACTATGACATCGGTCCCACAATACTCATCTAAGATTGATGACTTTAATGAGAAAATGACGGAAACGTCGTCTTTGTGGGGGGAGGAGTTAATCTGATTTTTTAAATTGAAAGGCACACCTGGGTTTAACTGCTACAACCTGTCTTCAGATGACACCTCTCAAAACAGTTTCAGAAAATTGCTTTCTCTGTTTTTTTTTCTGTACTTCATCATTTCAGCTCACTGGTCATTCAGTTTGGCTCTCAGTGTCCTTGTTGGCATGGCGTTTTTAGTCGTTGGGGCTGTTGCTGGGGCTGTTGCTGGGGCTGTTGCTGTTGCTGGGGCGGCCGCCTCTTTCTTCTTATTGAGAGGTAAATAATCTTTATAACCTTTATAACCTGTTACAGTGATGTCAAGGCTTTAATTACCAAATAAAATGATCAAAGTAGGATTTTTTTAGACTTATCAAAAGCATTCGATACAGTTAATCATTAATCTTATAAACCAAATCAAGTTTCTAAGACTCTCAAGGCTCAGTACTTAAATGACTACATGAGTACTAAAGTAATAGAAACACTATGTTTCTAATCAGAAATGTTCTTCTCACATGTGGGTCCCACATGAGTCAATCCCCTTTTCTTTTTCTCATTTAGCCTATATAAGTGGCCTCTGTCTCTCAAACTCTATTTACTATCTTACTTGCTGATGATACCAGTTTTTCTTTTTTAAAGAAAAATGTTGAATTTATTCAATTAAAGACATGTCTAACGTTGCAAACTGTTTCAAAGTGAATAAGCTTTCCCTTGAAATTAATAAAACTAATTTTATAATTGTCCAGTTAAAAAACAAGAATTACGGCAGACACAAGGCAAAGATAAATACTGATGGTACCTAACACTCAGTTCTCTAGTACTTGTTTTTTTTAGGTGTTGGTGCAGGCAAAAAATAAATAAATAAATAAAATAAAATAATGATTGGAAGCAGCAAATTGATTTTTTTTAATGCAAAAAAATATTGGAAATATCAACATGGTGAGTACCATTATACACTGTAAAGGTTTCCTTATGCTTTATGATAGTTTAATATATCCTTATCTTTTCTATTGTAATGTTATATGGGCCAACACTTTTGTCACCATCTCCAGAAACAGTTTCAGGCAGCCTGCCACACTGTTTCATACACTGAAATTGTGTCTGTTTATAACACTAACACATTGCAGATTGGGGAATTTGTTTACAAAGCTGTCCATAAAACCGAACGCTTACCTAAATATTTCTGTAAATACTTTCAGTTCACCTCAGATCTTTACTCTTATCAGACCCCACAGTGAAAACAAGTTGAACAGTAATCTATGTTGAACTTAACTTCCATACTATAACCATAAAAATTTTTTGCTTTTTTTTTTTTTAATGGTTTACTATTACCACTGATTTACAAAATGTAAAGTAAAGGACAGAAAATGCGCCACAAAAAGAACTAGAGATGAAAGTTTCAGATGAGTCACCCTCCTGATACACTATATGTGTATATATATATATATATATATATATATATATATTTAGAACATGGCACTCTTAAACACTTGATTCTGATTGGTCAATCAACAAAATTCTGCAGTGTTTATTTCTTGAAGTATCACCGCTGCTCTGCTGCTCCGTTGCTAAGTAGAAGAAGTGGAGTAAAATCCTCTCCTCCACTCCAGAAAACTGCCGCAGTTTGCCTGGTGAACGCCTCTCCTCTGTCAATACACTCTGCCAGCAATTTAATAATATTGATGCCAGTTGTAACATTTGAATGTTTTAGTAGTAAGCCATGTTCTAAGCGGGATAAATAACTCCCTTCTTTGTAAGGGATAATGTATAGTGAGCCGGTGACTGTTGACTATACATTATCCCTTACATATATATATATATATATATATATATATATATCCATCTATCTATCTCTCTCTCTCTCTCTTTTACATGGTGCATATCCATAAGTACATGTGTATTAAATCCAATTATAACAAAATAATCAACACACAAAAGACAAAGCACAATGAATACACACAGAGTCAGATGATTCTGGGGCCCTTATTGAGCTTGTGTGTTCACTGTCAGTTTAATAAAAAAACTGTTTTCAGATCATTTGTGCTTTAATGTCTCTTTGATCTTATATCACTTGACTAAAGAGCTGAAGAAAAAGCTAAGGAGGACAGAGGCAAAACTGAGAGATGTGATGAAACAGAAAGAAGAACTGAAGAAGGACATGTCAGGTGAGTCAGACTCTTGATCTGTAACTGAATTGTGTCAGTATAATAATCAGGGTGGTGCTGACTGTAGGAGGTGAACGGGTTATATGATGCAAATTTGTTGGAATAGCTCCCAGTCACAGAGATACTTACAGAAGAGAAGTTGACTTACATGGTGCATACCCCTGAATACATGTGTATCAAATCCAATTATAACAAAATAATGGACACACAGAAAGACACAAAACACAATCAGTACACACAGAGTCAGATGATTCTTGCTCTGGGCCCCTTATTGAGCTTGTGTGTTCACTGTCAGTTTAATAAAGTACTGTTTTTAGTTTATTTGTGCTTAAATGTCTTGTTTTATCTTTTATCACTTCTTGACTAAAGAGTTGGACACAACAAAGCAACAGCTACAGAGCACGAAGGCAGAACTGAGAGATGTGATGAAACAGGAAGAAGAACTGCAGAAGAAAGTTTCAGGTGAGTCAGACTCATGATCTGTAACTGAATTGTGTCAGTATAATAATCAGGGTGGTGCTGACTGTAGGAGGTGAACGGGTTATATGATGCAAATTTGTTGGAATATCTACCAGCCAAAGGGGAGAAGAGAAGTTGACTTACATGGTGCATACCCCTGAATACATGTGTATTAAATCCAATCATGACAAAATAATCAACACACAAAAGACACAAAACACAATGAATACACACAGAGTCAGATGATTCTTGCTCTGGGGCCCTTATTGAGCTTGTGTGTTCACTGTCAGTTTAATGAAGCACTGTTTTTTTATTTGTGCTTTAATGTCTCTTTGATCTTTTATCACTTCTTGACTAAAATGTTGGACACAACAGAGCAACAGCTACAGAGGGCAGAGGCAGAAGGAAAACATGAGAGGAAACAAAGTACAGATCTGCAAGTGGGAATTTCAGGTAAGTCAGACTCTTGATCTGTAACTGGATTTGGTTACATCTCCACCATAGGTATAATAATTAATAACAGTGTAGACCACCAGATAGATTAAAAAACCTAAAAAAAAAATAATAATCTTTTTAAGGGGTAAAGTCTTACTTGGCTTAATGTCTCGTTCTATCTTATTTCACTCCTTGACAAAAGTGGTGGATTCACTGAAGGAACAGCTAACAGTGGACTGAATTTTGCCGGTATAATAATAAGGGTACATATACACACACACACACATATATATATATATATATATATATATATATATATATATATATATATGTATACATTTCATGGTGCATACCCCTGAATACATGTGTATTAAATCCAGTTATAACAAAATAATCGACACACAGAAAGACACAAAACACAATGAATACACACAGAGTCAGATGATGTGTTCTTTAATGTCTCTTTGATCTTCTATCACTTCTTGACTAAAGAGTTGGATACAACAGAGCTACAGCTACAGAGGACAGAGGGAGAACTGAGAGATGTGATGAAACAGAAAGAAGAACTGCAGAAGAAAGTTTCGGGTGAGTCCAACTATTGATCTGTAACTGAATTTTCTATTTTATTTCATATAATTTGTGTGTGTGTGTGTGTGTGTGTGTGTGTGTGTGTGTGTATGCATGCGTGCGTGCGTGTGTGTGTGTGTGTCTTGTATATTGTAACGCATGTTGGCTTCAACTTTCATGTCGTCACATTGTTCAAAATGTCCTCACTGGTTTATACTACACTACAGATCTGCTTTTGTTAATTATCATTAATTATCTATTAATTATCTTTGACAGAATTACAGAACAAATTATCAAAACCTGGCGAGATATTACAGAAGAAAAACAACATGGTGGATTCACTGAAGGAAATCAAAAGAGAACTTGAGGACCACAGAGGTCAACTCCTTTCACAGATTGAAGAGTTGGAGCGACAGAAGAAAGAGAACAAAGAGAAGCTTCAGTCAGTGGACAGGAAAATGACAGAGAGTGAGAGAGAAAGGACAGATGAGAAACAGAGATTACAGGAAAAACAAAACATTCTAGGTGTTAAATGGGAGGTAGAGGAGCAAAAGAAAGAACGAGAAAAACTGGTACTGCATGTGGAGCAGTTACTGCAGAAAACAGATACTTTCATTCGTACGACTGAGTGTACAAAGTAATTATTGGACAACACTGATTCCAACATGATTATATTCATGTAGCCTACAGATCATTTTCAGTAGCAAATACATTTTAGAGGAAAATGCAATACTGTTTTATGTTTTCAGTACTGTCTTTCAACTCTACCAAATACTGTTCATTCTAGAACTATCTGATGCTCCTTGTCAATGAATTTCAGCTCCTTCTCACCAACATCTAATATCAAATATTAACAGTTGCTAGTTTGAAAGTGTATATGATTATTGCTGGTTTATCACTGTGATGGTTTTCTTTGAATTTGAGTAACTACTCCATAAAAGCTTTGTAAATAAATGAAGAAAAACATACTGAAAAATGTTTTGGATTTTTTTTTCTAAACAATAAATCATCATTCAAGGCAGTTTTAATTTTGACAGTGGATCAGGAAAAATCCGTAGGGCATGATGTCCTACACTGAAGCAGGTTGGTAGCAATTTTTCAAGAGATAGACATCTCAAAACCAGGGTGAATATAAACAAATTTACTTACAGTACATGGCTATATACAACTAAGGAGGCTTCACTGAAGAGCAACATACATTTATACCATAAACCTGCCCAGTATGCCCAGTTTCATCTGCTGGTCGCTGAGCAGTTCCTCTGGAGCAGTCAAGTATAAATGCAGTTGCCATTTAATAATGTTCAGTTGGCTGAACATGGCTTTGAGACGTTGGATACCTGTAGAAATACACTCTGTCTCATTACAGATAGCCAGGGTCAAAGTACCTTGATTAAAGGGAAATTTCAGTTTATTTCAACCTGTCTCCTATCGTCCTAAATTTGTTTTAAGTGACTAGTGACATAAAAATAATAGTTAGCATGTTAGCCGTTAACCTACAGTAGATACAGCCGGGGCAGATAGTAAAGGCAGATCTGTTGTCACAATCATCTGTATTTCTTTATGTTTTATTCATCAGTTAAAATTTAATTTTCTTGACTGCATTGTAGAAACCGTTTCACTGATTCAGCAAAGTGCAGCACAGTGCTTTTCTTTTTTTAATTCTTAATATAAAAGTAATAAAACAAGCTCTCTTTTTATAGGAATTCCAATTCCAATTCTAATATATGCTAAATATTAAAAAAAATATAATGTTGTGACATATAAGACGACGGTTGCCTCGTGTTCATGTGCAACGTAAGAGTTGTTCAAACAACAGTAAAAAATCAGCATTTTATCATTGGATATTGTGAGCAGGTGGATCAGGTTCAGAGTGGAACGTTTATATGCAACGAGTTAATGTTTTACCAATGGTTACAGGCAGCCATGTTGGGGCAGAGACTCCCACACAAATATTTACAGAAGACCACACAAAATGGCCGCCTGAGGATTGGCAGTCACCTGTTGAACTGTGCACTGGTGATTTGCTTTTATTACTGTTCCTCAATGTGTTATGCAATGCCCATCATTTATAATGCCTGTATATGACATGTTTTATCAAATACACCTCAGATTCATGTTTTAATATTTAAATGCCTATGAGGTCAGGACGTATAGCATTTCTTTGGCTTTTCCGAAGTGTCTTTTGCACCAGCCTCCTGACTTTAGCATCCCCCCTGATATTTTTTAATATACCCTCAAGAGATCCTTTGCTCGAATTGATATATTAATTTATATATGTATATATATATATATATATATTTTTTTTTTTTTTTTATATATATTTTTTTCTTTTCTTTCACCTCTCAAACACAGCTAAGTTTCAATTCAAACAATATTACTGTATGTTTCCTTACTACTAGACTATATATACACTTCCTGAAGAGTACAATCGTATAATAGCAAATCACAGCTCATTGGACTTGTCTCTCATGATTATATATAAAGGGCACATTGAGGTTGAATATTGGAGGCTTAAGAATCAATCCTTGGGGGACTCCCTGCATCAACCTGCTTTGATTTATAGTGTCCAGTGGCAAAAACATAGCCTTCCAACCTGTATCAGCTGATGTGCAGATACCACATATACCCACTATTCCCAGTCTGTCTTTTGAAATTCATATTTTGTAGCTGGTTTACTTTAATTCTATTTTTTATGTATTTATTTTAAATTGTACAGAACTTCACGATGCACCGGAAGAACTGGCTGTCTAAATCTGGGCTGACTGCTCTCAGTGTTTCAGTCTTCTGTCACACTGCTGTGGAGGTAACTTACACACAAACACAACAGAAAAGAAGAGGGAGTCAGAGAACCACATGGACAAAAAATAACATGGTGTTAAGGAGCAGATAAAGAGTGTTTTACTATCAACAGTCGCACAGTTTCTGTACAAGCCTGAACCACAGCAGCAGTTTTGGGCCTGAGCCTGAATAAAAAACCCAAATTTCTAAAAAAAAAAATCATCATTGGCTCACTCCCAACAGGTTCTGCATTATGGGCTGCGCCCTCAGTGTGTCTCCGTCTTCAAGTGTGCACGGCGGTCAACACACAGATAATGATCACTGCTCTCAGCTGTATGTTACACTAAACATCTCTCCCACTGCTGGGGATGCAGAGCCAAATACAAACAAGTGGCCTTGCAGAAACTCTCTCTCTCTGACTCTCTCTCTTTTTCCATCCCTCCTGTGTGCATCTTCACAAGAACTTCCAGTTTCATTGAAAAAAAAAAAATGACGAGAACTTCACCCAAATCAGTCCTTGTGGAATACTGGGAAACTCATTTAAATGTATCGAACTGAAATATTCTTAATGTTTTTGTGAAAGAAAAAACCTAGTTTCAATTTTATATTATTGTATTTCACATCTCTTTCACTCATGTTGTGTGTTTTGAGGATACTGTGTAATTTTATAGAAATAGAGTCATTTACTGTATCACACCAAAAAAAAAAAAAAAAAAATCTGTCTATATTTAGTGTTTCTCACCAAAACAAACTGTGTGCAGTGTGTTGCTGAATTTCCTTCCATATTAAAATTTTTTGAACATTGTGAACTGGTTTTATTTCACTAACAACGTTCATCTTTCTTGCTTTTGTTTTATATGTACACTTCTTTGTGCATTACCACCTTCAACTGTTGATCTGTGAAATAGTGTGAAACCATCAGCAGGATTGATAAGTGTGTTGCCCATGTACTGGTGTGTGCATTTTACAAACAAAATGGGGACCCACTCCTAATGTCGTCGCTTTATGGGATTACTATTGGTTAAAAAAACAAAAAACAAACTTCCCTTTAATGGTACACAAATGTAGAGGTCATAAATCTTTTTAAAGTGAATGGAGCTTTTTGTTTTTTATTACTGTCCCATACACATAGTTTACCTGCTGCTCCTACACTTCTTCCCATCTAGCCATAGACCACAAGGTCACACCAGCATTAGCAACAGACACAATGTAAGCTACATGTTGTTAGTGTTTTAAGAGACTTAAATCACTGAAGAGGTGCAGAGAAGCTGCAGTTATTCTGCAAAGACATGCTCAGTGTTTTGTAGAGTAGATAAGCTGCAGGTCAGAGACAAAACATGTCAGCTATAAATATGACTTCACATCTGAGAAGCAGCATGTAACAGCAGCTCACAATGACATCGTCCATTTTTATACAAGACACCTTCCAGCTGTGTATTTTCCAGCTGTTTCCAGTTGTTTGTTTCATATGCATCTGATGTGAACTGATACACTTTTAGGTTCAGTCAACACTGCTTTTTATGCTTCAAGTGTCTCTTGTTCATTTTTGCTCATACCTACACTGATTGTGAATTTGACTGTCAATAAGCCTCTGAGTGCAAAGCAGTGTACAGATGGTGCAGACTCTGGCAGGGGACTGACGCAGCTGCTTCTGCTTTGCAGGCGCCATAAACAAGGTGTAAAACTCATCCATTTTTTTATAGCAGCTATCAATGTCAATTATATGCTTCTGTTTTTTTTTTTACTGAGGTGTGTACAGTACAAAGTACATCCTATGTGGCAGAGTAAAATCAATAACTTCCTGGTATGGTCTTAAACTGTCTTAAATTCAGATTACAAATGATAAGATTCTTGTTGCTAATAATTATCAAAGGTACTTGGTTATAGAGGTGCTCATTCCATGTCAACCTGTATAATATACTGCATAAGGCAGAGCAATGATTTGACACACCATCAGAACAACAGGGGGCAGCACTGTTGTTCTGACTATCATGGACCATCACTGTGCATTCAGTGTCACAGCAGCGTTCACTATCCCGTCATAACTTTGCAGTCGCAAAAAGTCTCAAAACCTGACGCCTCTTAAAATAGACACTGCTGCTGTGAGCTAGACCTCAGATACATATATTCTGCATGTTCCTGAGAAGCTGCAGATCAGTGACAGTGAAAGGCTGTCTGAATGGTATTCATTAGCAGATCCACAAAAGCAAGGACAGTACTAAAATGTAATTTTTCCATACAAAGAAGTTCCAAGTCAAGATGCACCCTATACCAACCCCTGCTTATTGTTCCTTTCTATAAAACCACTGTGCACTTTGAAAGACAATAAATGATTTGTGGTTAAGATTTATACCTTTGATGGAGAGAAATGTAAGTAATGACAAGTAAAGTAATATTCTTTTTTAAAAAAATCAGTACATCATTACAGACTCCCCAAGTTTATTTAAAAACTTACAGAGTCAAGTGATGTAACTTGAGGACATGTATCATGCCTCCAGTTTATTATCTGCCTCGCTACAAAGTAAACATATTATTGGACATGATGTTATATTTTTAAGAATACCAGCACAAGTTTGAAACTGTCCCGTCAGTTATTTTATTGTAATGTAAAACCAGTGTTTTTATCGTAATGTGTAAAACTTTATTCTGGCAAATACAGGTGTGTACCTGAAGGAGTGGGTGAGGAGAGAGAACTGGACTATAAGAGCATGCACGTAACAGAAAGTGAAGGTCTGGTGCGATTTAATGTGTCAAGGTTACCTTGACAGTTGAACAGCGTAGCGCTCTGTTTGAGTTTATGGTTTAATGGTAGCTAAATATAAAAGAGGCTGTAAACTCAGTGCGTCTGCTTCAGGTCAAAGAGCTGTAACTGCACCATGTTGGTTGTCGACCACACTGAGTGTATTTAAAAACTGCAGCAGCGTCTTCAGACGTGTGAGCAGACAGCAGATAGAACGATGTGGTTTAACTGTCACGCTCTTAAAGACTACTTGTTTTAAGATTAAACACGAATGATGTGACTAAACCAAAAGCCCCAGGGAAAGACTGAGGAGATGATGAACCACATGACACTTTCACATGCTGCAAACTGTTTCACTTCTTCAAATTGTTCCATCAGTCCACGTCAGCTGGCAGTGAGTGCATCTCCATGCACCTGTTTTTATGTGCATTTTCAACTTGTGCATTAAAAAACAACATCAGTTCAATAATAAGTGAAAATGTCACAAACCATTTATGTCTGGTGGAGGTGGAGAGGTTGGTGAATTAATAAAAGCAAAATGTGACAAAGTTTAATCTGTGTGAAGTGATAGAGACTGTAACTTCTTCACATTAATTCATGAAACAAACAGAAATGTCATATTTCCATCATGTTTTCTACATGGCTTTCCATGGTTTGAGCTCTGACTGGCTGTGTTTTCATTATGTTATCCCTTGCTGAACTCTTCTTCTGCAATGATTTAATGGCAGATAACTGCAGAATTACTAACACCAACTGTTTATCTCCATTTACCAGCTCTTATCATTCTCATAACAGTCGTGGATGGAAGTGCAAGGCAGGTTTATCTTACATTTCAACAACAAGCCGACTCAAAGTGCTCGACACAAAACATGGAGACAACGTGCAAAAGAAACAAATTAAGTGACGTTTAATACAATTAAAAACAGCCATTAAAAAGCAAGTTAATAGAATTTAAAAAGCTAAGACAGAATGAGTACATGTTTATCTGCAGTATCTTTCTTCTTTTCCCCAAAATGGTTTCTAGACCATGCAGTGTCAAAGTCCTACGCAAACTCTAAACTCTTCCAATGCCTGTCCCTATGTGCCATACAGTGACGCTGTGGTTTAGGCTTTAGACAACAAAACTTGGTTACATTTAGACAAATGATCATGGTTCAGCTTAGAATAACTACATTTGTTATACTTAACAAGTATGTCATGTGATAATGGAAAGAAAACCAACTGTTTCTTGTAATTCATTTAAAATCTGGAAAAAATAGCATGCTTTGCTTTTTATGGGTTTTTTTTTTTTTTGAAAGCATTTTAACAGCTTTGAAAATATATAAGAAACTTACAAACGTCCCTGAATGGTGCTGTGTACCTTCCTCCCCCGCTAACTAGCAAGTCTGCATTTGTCAGTTTGTAAATAGTCCATATGCATGGGAGTTAAAAAGCAATGGTGGCACATGTTTGCACAGTTTTGAAATTCTGAATTATTCATTCTGTAGTAGAGCTTTGAACAGACCATCTTCTCCGTTCCTCAGTTGCAAGTGGCCTGTAAAACACAGGATGATGAAAAACTATAAACATTATCGAAAAGGTAAAAAACAAAAAAGGTGCAAAATTAAAAAAAGTCTACATGACTTCTTTGACTAAGACTCCACAATAGTGTGAGTAAAAAATCCATCTCAGGTTCACTGTGCTTAAAACAGCATCAAGGATGAATAAAATAGGTCAGCCTACAGTGAAATGCACTGCACAGCTAAAGACGGTTGTCTTGTGATTTTTAGGATAATAGCTGTTGATGTTTATCTTTGTTTAAACGTCCCCGCTTTTTCAAGTGGAGCACCGCTTATCGTAATCTTTATTATTGCAATGCTGACCATGTGATGTAACTTGGTTAAGTGCAAGTACATAAACTGAAATATTAGAGAAGAGAGATTTGGTATCAGTGTCAGTCTTACCTGTAGATGACTGAGGAATAGAAAACACTCTCGTCTGGTGAAGGTAACTTGATACCTGCGCTGTACAGGTCAGGTTCTGTTTGGGGAAAAAATAAAACACTTATCTCTCTGAGTCACATAATGAACAAAATGTCAACAAACAAAGGTTTTCCAAGATGAGAAATTCTTAACAAGGACAAACACTCTCATTCACTGGTGCTCAAGTTACATATTTTCTGATGGGTAGGTTAATAACTTCTTTAACAAACTGCATAACACATAAAGTATTAACTCAGATTCAATTGAAACCACATCTTTTTCTGAGCTTAACCAAAGTGCGTTTGTTGTGAACTTTGTAAGATCATTATCCCTATAACTTCAGTGGGGTACATACAGTACATTTCGCTAAATTATTTTAAAAACATTGTCTGTGACAAAATGCAGCTGCTACAAGACAAGTAAATGGTGAATGGACTGCATTTCTGTGGGGCGGCTGTGACTCAGGAGGTAGAGCAGGTCGCCCACTTATGAGAGGATCAGTCGATCCCCGGCTCCTCAAGTACAATGGCAAGATACCAAACCTAAAATCACTCCCAGTGTACAAGACATTATCTTGTTTGGCCTCGGCCACGAGTGGGTGGCAGTAAATGGATGAATGTGACTAACAGTGCTGTGAGTGGTTGGTTCATTTACCATACCATTTCTATAGCACGTTACATCACAAGTCAGCATTCACTCAGGAGTGAGATCGTCACTGACCTTCCAGTGAGAGGAAGATTTCTCTACTTCTTGAGCCACAGCCGCCCAAGTGCTGTTGAAATATAATTCCTAGCAGAAAGTGTTGCTGTACCTTCGAGTTTCCTACCGAGGAGCAGTGTCATCACCAACCACAGCAGAGCCACAAGGAAACCACTGCCAGCAAACCACAGCACGGAGGCCAGATCAGGGGAGCGATTATAGGAGGGATGAGGCTCTTTGTACGGAGCTGGAAAGAAGATATTAAACAGGCTTCTGTCATCTGTCTTTAACCCAGAGAGAAAAAGAGAATTCAAACACATGAGCGTACACAAGAAGAATCACCTGTAGTTCGATTTAAAACAGTCAGCCAGCTCTCTGGTGATTCAGCTCCAGCGATGCTGCACTTGTAGAGTCCTTCATCAGATTTGGAAACATTTTGGATGATCATGTCTTTTTCAAACCAGGTCCCCAGTTTGGAGCCATCTTTGAAGAAATCAGCAATGGGTTTTGATTGAGTTTCTCTACTACTACAGTGAAGAATCACATCGTCTCCCTCCTCCACAGGACGGGCAGGAATTCTGAGGATCACAGAACCATCTGAACAGTGAGAGAAAGATATTTTATGTTAAACATTATCGACAAGCTCGCAGTGTGTCAAACACCAGCGGGAGTGTTTTTTAGTCCAGTGAGGCACAGTGCATTCTGATAGTTGGAGGTTTTCTACTTGTTGAGCCAAAGCTAATGCCACAGCCCTTTTCCTCTGTTTTCTGGTCATGAAGCACCAATTTTGAAAAGTATTTGTGTCTTTTGTGACTTTTATTAAAATGTTCTGAAAACTCTTGATTCGTTATTTGCTAAACATACCAGTGATGGTGATGTTGACAACACTGCTTGTCTTCCCGTCTCCATCTTCACACCAGTATTTGCCACTGTACATTTCAAAGGCAGGATAAATGGTGCTGGATGGTGCCGATGAGTTCCAGTTGTAGGTATCTGTTGGACTTATTCTGTTGAGCCTCCTCATCACTCTCCATTCAGTCAACCCTCTGAACTCCTCACAGTTTACACTGAGTCTCTCATACTCAAAGAACTGCAGTCTGTCTGGACGAACACGAGGAAATGCTGCACCTGAGACAGAGACACAACAAGTGAGCAGTTTAATGAAATACTCAGCATTTAAAAAGAGATTTGCTCAGTCTTTGAGGAGGTGGGTATGGTGTATATTTACAGGAATAACTGATGCTGCAATGTTAACATTATTGCTGCGAAGAGAAATGGTTCAAAAACATCCTGTCAGTGCCGCGATTAAGGACATATGTGCATATAAAACAGAAATTTGGCCCTGAACCAAGCTGGGAGCCAAAGATCTTTAGTTGCACAGCTGAGAGCTGCTGTTCTTCCTCTGGTCACTAAGATCGAGCGATTCAACAATATTCAGGAGGAAAAGATAATATGTGAGTTGTATGTTTTGGGTGACGTGGAAAGTGAATCCTGTTTTTTTATATATATACGTATATATATATATATATATATATATATATATACTGTACAAACTACGATGACAGAAAGTTAATGTTCCATAAAATGGCTCGTCACAGTATTTAAAAAAAAACATTCATTAATCATTATAACGTTAAGGCAGTTTTGGAGCAGCAGGGTAATGTGGTTTGTGCTCATTGAACTGTAGTTATATCCGTGACAGACTTCAACTTCTTTTTTTTTTTTTCGTCTCTACAGTCATTTGATGGTAGTCTCATTTGTTGCTGAGGTATAATAAAAAAACTGAGTGTTTTTTACCTCTGTGATATTACCCAGACAGCTAATTAATGAAATCCAACTTACCAGCTCTCTGAGCAAAGTAACTGTGGTTAACTTGTGCAAGCAGCAGCACCAACACATCCATCCCTGCAGACACAAATGAAGAGAGCTGTACCTCACACACAGTGTAGATGTTTGTCTACTGACTTTAAAAAGAAACAAGAGTAATAGAGTAAGAAAATACTCAGTACTCACACAGTCTGACGCAGAGAGCTGTGACCTCCATGATGTCTCGCTGCTGACTGTCTGCACATCAGAAATACAACTGAGACTTGATGTAGTTCAGAACCTCCTCTTCCTGTTTGAATTGTGCATCTGTAAATATCTATGTGAGGCAGAGCTGCTATAGTGGAGGTGACAGCCTCATTGGTTTGAGCCCAAAAATGACAACAAGTGTGCATGAAGTGATCAACCTTAAAGATAATTAGACAAAGGCGATCCACCGCCCAATCTGTCTGTTATAGGTCCATCTAATCAGCACTGAAAATCAGATTTGTACCATGTGTGGGTAAATAGTGGGGAACATTTTGCTGAAGCCTCCATCAACCCAAACCTCTCCACTACAAAGTGTTGAGGCTCTGTAACAGTCAGGATGGTTACCAGTTAAGGTGAACTATAGGAACAGCTTGGCAGGCCATTTAATTGGACTACTCTCCTAGTACACAAGCATGGCCCCCTTTCAGGGAGTTAGTATTAGACATTTTCCAGTTGACCTTTTACTAGTGATGGCCAAATGAGGCCTCATGAATCACTGTCTTTATTCTCTAAATCCACTGGATGGCGCAGTCTGTTCAACAAAGGTTTGAAAGCACATTTCATTGTCATTCCTTCAGCCTTTATCTTTAAACCAAGAGCACCATCTGGTGGAGTTAGGAGAAAAAAAAGAAAATGGTTCACGAGGCTTCATTTAACCATCACTACCTTTTACGCCACAGAGCAAGCAGTAGTTAGCTAGTGTAGTTTATCAGGCCTTTCTTATTCCAGTAAAAGATGGTGAGATAATGGTGAAGGAAAGACTCCACTGATACAAGCTTGCTTGGACCAAGAGAACTTTATTTCAGCAAGCCTAGTATCAGATCAAGCTTCTGCAGGAGCCTGAGAGAGATTCAGCTGATAATAGAAACTCTGCTGTTGTCCACCCAAACTCCACGTTTTAAAGCCTGTAAGACATCCTCATTCATATTCATAACATTAGCTCATATCTGATAACATAATGAGATACAAAGCCATCCTCCTAACCAAAAGTGGTCATTCCTTTCTCCAGTTTCAGGAAGTTCTTTGTCCATGCAAAACAGACTGATGTAAACACTCCTTTAGCTTCTCCACATAGCTTTCTGGACGTAAATTCTAAAAGCATAATTACAAAATGACAGTGGCGCCTTCCAGTCGAGTTACTTCTTCGCAGTAAACCACCCGTGAATCTATACATCATGAAGAAGGAACCCCTCGAGATGTTCCTGATGGGAAGCAGTTAATCTTGACATATGTGCCATACAGTTACCATATAACATGATTACATGTAGTTTAAAAGTCCGGTTTAAGTCGGACTAACACAAAATGTAATTTATTGAAAAGAATAAACTGAGGATTCTCTCACGCTCAAGACTTGAATTTTTCTTTTTCCAGACTGCACAGATTTGGTGTCTTGCTCAATTTGTGAGTTTGTGATGTGTGAAATTATCTCTTTGTATAAATAATCTGATGACATACATGGAGTCATGTTCTGTATCAGTCTGGCCAGAGTTGATCTTCCATCCTGCAGGACTTTGAAAGGATTGTGTTTTCCTCTGCTTCCTTTGTTCATCTGCATCTAACGTCTGAAAGTGGTGTTACTCTGCCCTCTGCAGTCAGCCGGCCACTTTGACTTTTACATTGCACAAGATGATGGAAGATGAAGTAGAACCTGATGTTACTGCATAAATGTTTTATTGACTCGATTGACTTCCCTTATTATAAAATACAGGTGTGGTAGAGCTACAGTTACACCTGCAGGCTGATAGTTTATATGACTTTATATGATGTTTGGAGTAGTTGGAAAAACAAACTGAACAAACTTAAACTTAAAGTGAACTCATTTCATCCTGGTGAACGTTAATAGCAAGTGTCAGGGTCTTTCTTTTCTTTGAGATTTACAGTCCTGTGATAGGACACGCACACAAGTTGAAAAAAAAAAATCATCTTTGACAGTAAACTGATAAGACATGCATGCACCCTTGAAAAATTTATGGGCTAAATGTAAATAGAACTGCACACATCATTGTTCAATTGTGCAATAAAAACGAGCAGGCAGGAGACAGGGTGGACACACTACAGTCAAACAGTGTGAGGACTTTGTCCCTGAAGTTTGATGCACACTAAGGGGAGCTGACTTGTTCTACACACAGGTGAGCTGTCAGAACATAGCTTTAGTTTTAATGTAAACTACAAAATATTCATCATTAATTGTAAATTACGTCTGTTCTGTCGTCATGAGTCAATATATTCTCTCAAGTACAGTAATGGCTTTTATTGCATGTTGCATGTTTTTGTGTAGTCTATTTGAGAAAATATAATAACAGTGTTCGATTGCTGGTTTACAGAATACAATTTTTCAGAACTCCAGTGTGCATCCACCGACAGATCATCTGAGTGAGTATTATAAGTTTATTTGTCTGGACATTGGTGCATCAGTCATAAAACCAACACGCATTCATAAAACACTGATGTGTGTCTTTTCTTCATTTGGCTTCAGTGCAGCAGCCTTATGTTTTCTCTTCAGTGATTCAATATGATTTAATTTCATCATTTTAATATTTACTTGTGTTACAAAAATGTGATGTCTTCAATTATGAATTCAGATCTATTAAGTCTAAAATGAAATTAAACTAAATGCATGTTTTTCTACATTTCTACAATTTTCAAATCATTGTTTGACAAAAGGTGTAATTATTCATCTAGATCTCTACGTTTTCTAAGAGCCTGTTTATACGGTTCCGTATATTTCTGAAAACAGGTATTTATCTTTGCATTTGCACCTATCATTTACACGTAACCGGCGTTTTTCTCGACGAAAAAGGAGATTTTCAAAAACGGCTTCCAAATTTTGGATGGATTTTTTCACAACTGATCGTATAAACCCGGATAAATAAAAATCTGTTTTTATTTATATCGGTTATCAGTGTAAACAAGGCCTAAATGTCTATATCAAACTGCAGCTACATTGAAATTGGAAATGGGATTTTCAAGTGTTAAAATAGAAATCCACGAAATTAAGTGATAGTAGCTGTCAGTATTAAAGCGTATTGGGGTTTTATTTGTCTACACTTTAAAGGATCAGACCTGCCAGCCCGTTCTCATTTCAAAGTTGTCAAACACAGTCACTTTGTCAGTGACTTCGAAGTCAAACACCTACACCTATGCCTAAACCTTACCATGTGCTTTTTTTGACATACGGGAAGAACTTTCAACAAAAGCATCTATATATTACACAACAGTAAAACACTGACATCTGACAGCTGACACCTGGCAGCTGTTGACACTGAAGGATACCTGGCAGCTGTTGACACTGAAGGATACCTAGCATGTAATATGTAGATGCTAAAGTCCACTGACAAAGCAGTGATATGTGACAGTTTGGGAAAAGCACATGTTGGAACTGCTCTGGTGGAAGAAGGAAACAATTTGACATTTCTGCTCTTTGTCACAGGTGCTGCGTCCTCAGCAGATGATATGCCAACGAATATGAGTCAGGCCATTTTTACATCTGACTGTGCTCCCATGGCTGGAGTTTGTAGCTTGGTTGCATTCGCCATTGGCAGTGTGATCGTCGCTGTTGTCATTTGTAAATGGAGAAGTAAGTCACAGCTCCTTGATGTTTACAGTAATAACATATTTCACTGCAAAAACACCAACACAGTGTTACTTTTGATGATATTAAACATTAATTAACTGACTTTAATGTCTGAAACTTTATTATGAAGTTATCATATCATGATACACAGATCCATATGTTTTGTATTTTTATCTGACATCATGCAAGTTGCCAGATTAATAATAATAATAATAATCCACACACAGTGCATTACAATGTGGGTAGTATAAATGAACGATGGTAAACTTCCCTCCATCTTATCAGCATCCAAACCTCCCTGCTTATCCCCCAGCTCAAATCCAAAATTGTACAACATACAATTTTCGGTCCACCTGTCACGAAAACCTGGCAACACACAACCTGATTTTAAGCAGCATCACAGCCGTTCTTTGCACATGCAAACGGGCCAGCTAACTTACCATAGCTCCATGGGGAGGGAATATTACTCTAATTTATTGTTTATTTACACGTCCTCTGTGTGTCTCTGTGTTGTTCAATGTCACATCTTTTCTTCACTAAAGGTGACAAAGCTGATTTGCAGAGGAAAATTACATCTCTTCAAAATGAGAGGGGCAGGGAAGAAGAGAAGAACATTGCACAGGTGATGTCCAGCCTACAGGGACTGATAAGGGACCTGGAGGAACAGAAACATCAAGTCAAAGGAGAACTGAAGAGAGTTGAGGCAGAGAGGGAAGAGAACAAGAGGCAGCTTCAGTCAGTGGAGGCAGAGATAACAGAGAGAGAAAGGGTGTTTGACAAACCAGAGGGATTATTGAGAGATAAAGAAAAGCTACTGCAGGATCAGTGGAAACTGGATGAGACAAAGAAGAACATAGAGAGACAGATACTGAACATAGAGAAAGTGCTGGAGCCAACAGAAATCCAGGTTAGTGAAATGAACAAGAAGAGATGTGATCAGTTTTGGTTAGATTAACCAAACAGACATTGTCACAGAGGGTGCTGTGTGCTGTAATACTGAGCGATATGTATGTACTTGATGTAATCCTCAATATCTTTTTTCCAAACATTATGCACTCTGTACTCTGAAGCTTCACTCCTTTGTTGTTATGTTGCCACAGATAGTTATAAAGGTATAAGGACTCTGTCCTGTGAATCCACAGATAATGTGATGGCGAGGGCTAAAAACAAACATTGTCAGTCTATTCGTCTGTTGTTGAAGATAATCAGCAACTATTTTGAGATTTTTTTTTCCTTAATTCTGCTCTTGTGTTATTAGTTACAGCTTCTCTCTGTTTTACAACATTGTAAACTCATTATCTCTGTAAACCTAGACCGGACTCTGGACATGTCTGTATGAGAAGGTTCAATAGTATGGTTAACCCTCTAACTTGTTGCCAGCCACAAATCCACATTGTTGAGTGGCATATTCAGTCTGAAAACGTTCAGTTGCTCAGTTTCCTGATCAAACAGACTTTGAGGTATGTTTTCTCTTGTTTGGCGAGTGTGTCAGAGGTGTTAGCCAATCAGCAGAGACATTAATATAAACCAGATTCTTGTAGATCTTTACTTATTGTGCATCATTTTTATTTTAATTTTTTTTCAATTGTACACCTGCTTTGTCAATGTAAACTTTTGATTCCCAAACCAATAAAAGCCTGCGTGCCTGTGTAAGACAACAAAGTGTTCGATGATCTTCTGTTTCTGTTTAAATCAATGTTTTGCTTAATTTTGTCGAGGCTGAACGCAGCCCTGGTGTGCTGTTCCATACAGGTGAAGGGGCGTGGCCTTAGGAAACAAAGGAGAGGGGAATTGTTTGGGGAGGGATTTTGATTTTGTCTGGAGCAGAGAAAAAGCGTGAGTGAGGTGGCAGCCTGCCATGGAGAAATACTACATTTGACTCTTTTTATGATGGTACCTCGACTGACTGAAGGCAGCAGTGAAACCAGTGCGTGTAGAGGACCTTAAAGATTGAGCAAGCCAAGGCCAGATTATTTCTTTACTTGATTCGACAGCCTGTGAGTTTGATTCTTTTTTGCACATTTTTGTTTGTCCAGTGCATTGCTTCTTCCTAGCTTTTATTTTTGAATTTTCAGGAGGACACTGGAGAGATCTTTTTGGTTGGATTACTCTCATGAAAGAGGATTAGGGTTGGAGAAAGTGCAGTATTTACTGCAGTGAACATTCCTCCGGTTACTTTTCTTGCGCTCTCATTTAATAAATTGTGTTCAAGCTTACATTTAAGTTTCGTTTATTGCTCTCATTTGGTGGTTTCACAAGGGAATTTAAGACACCCCCATTATTTGCTGTCCCTCTTTTAACTAAGTCAGTATTACCACAGTAGCTCTCTTTTAATTTAACTTGTAATTAGGCCTAAAATTTAAACGTGTTGTTATAATGTGAAGAAAAGGTTTTAAATTTCACCAGTTTGCACATCTTTCATTACATCAATGGGTGTGAATAAATGTCACATAATGATAAAAAGAGAAACAATGGAGACCCACTGAGCTTAAACTGATAAGGACTGTTTTATTTTCAAGGACTTATAGATGCAGATAATAACTGGATCCTCTTAGAAACGACAGGAGAAAACCTCAGATAGAACAGAGGCTCTGTCAGTACTGATGGCCAAATGAAGCCTCATGAACCACTGTCGTTATTCTCTAAAGCCACTGGATGGCGCTGTCTGTTCAAAGGTTTGAAAGCACATTTCATTGTCATTCCTTCAGCCTTTATCTTTAAACCAAGAGCGCCATCTGGTGGAGTTAGAAAATAAAGAAAATGGTTGATGAGGCTTCATTTAACCATCACTATCTTTCAGTAGGTATATTTAGCTGATTAGCTATATTACCTATAAATTAATTCAATATAAAAACAGTTGCAGTTGGGGAGTTCAAAAATGAACAAACACAAAGATGCAACAACTGAATGTTTCTGTCATGAATACCAAAGTAAACAATGACTGTCATATGCAGCTCAGTTTTTATTTTGTGGGTAAATGAACAATTCTGAAGTTGACATAACTTCCTTTGTGTCCAAGATGCAGAAGTGTCCGAAGCAAGTCACGCCTACTAGAAGAAAGTGTTGTCTATTCTTCAGCTCACCATACAGTAGGTTAAGAATTAATAAACATTCAACAGCGAGACCAAACACTGCATCCAGAGAATATTTTGGCACATCCTCTCGCCTGCATTTGTACTTCCCACCAAACTCCACTCGGTAGGTTTGACTTTAAACTCTGCTGATGTTGTTTCACCTTGGTGATGAGAAGGTGGAGCATTATTCAGAGAAGACTGATTGTTTGAATACCATGTTTGTACTTTTATTGTCTTGGGAACAGAGCTGCATACTGTGCAAGACAACATAGATCACTGAAATTACCAAAGCTTTCTACACATTTGGACAATTTACCAGTCACTGGTATTGAAGGTTGGTGGAAATGTTGTTCCAGAGCTAAAAGTCGTCTCTTTCCATTTCAGAGAACACATCAGCTCTACTGTCATAATGTTAACAAGAAGTAAAACAAGCACAGAGAGTGTTTGTGAAGTTTTTATTGCTTTAAATGTAAAAGCTTGTGTTTGCAGTGGCTGTCATGAAGCAGATACACCAGCTGATCATGGTCGCAGAGCCTTGGTACACACAAAGTGCTTCACTTCTGAGCAGTCTGTGTTATGCCACCTACCCCACACTGAAAAACAGCAAACATTGAGATGAGTGACAGGAGCAGAAAAACATCATTCTAGTAGTTTAATAAACATAACATCAGCATTCAGACTGAGTGACTTCTGAGGTAGCTCACACAGGTTGGGTACACCCGTCCATGTGAGCAATTGGCCAATATAGAACCTGTGAACAGTCCCATTTGGGGCCTTTTTTTCAGCACATTTACGATTACAAATTGAGCTTCTGAACATTTTTGATAACAAGAGACAACACAACTGGAACAGGATTTTTCCTTTTTTTCACCTGTACAGATATTGACATGTTACTCAGATGACACTCCTGCTTGTAAAAGTACATTCATCATTTTTGCTTACCTTTGTAGTTTGATTCAACGCAAGCTTTTGAACGTGAATACCTCAGCCCGGGGTACCAGTTGGTATAATCCACAGCAGTCCCATCAATGTTATGGTACCGTCGCTGAAAACAAAACATACATTAGCACCTTTGGGCCTTCCATCAGGGTGGAGAAAGCTGACTCAAAATCACTGGGCTGGAGTTTTCACTGAAGACGAGACATTTGGCAAAGCAAAGATCAAATCCTCAAGAAGCACCAGTAGAAGTCTGGCCCAGAGTGCTGCACAGGTCTGATTTTCAAGACGGGCTTGTTCTCACAAACTGTTCATACTTTTTCCTACTGAAAGTAATGCAACCAAATTCGTACATATCCCATGTATTTTAAAAGGCTGTGATCACATGACTAATGTGCTGACAGACGTAAACAAGGGAGCTTTGGGTCATATTAGGGCTGTACACATGCTGTGTCTTTAATAGCCAGGAAAATGCAAAGTCAGGTGTTGGGTGCTACTTCTGTGTCTTTTTTGTGCCAGATTTCAAAAGCGTGGTCCAGGTTGCACCTGAGGTTGCTAAGCAACCTTAATAAGCACCGTACAGCCTGTTATCTTAAATCCTGGGCAGAGCTGATCTAGAGTATCAGCCTGCTTTTCTGTAGGATATCATACGACACATTCTATAAGGATGCGTTGCTCAACCCACCCTGGCATTGCAGTGTGCAATACGCACCCATCTGCAGATCTTACATTAACCACGTGCTGTTCAGATCATTTGGTTCGGCAGTCAGTTAAAGCAATCATTTACATGTGAAACTAAGATAAGATACATTGAAATAAAAGTAATTCAGAGAATGTGTATTTTATGTTCATGGTCATAATACTGAACACGTGCCTGTTAGTAACACGCCTGACTAAAACAGCTCTTAATTTCTGGGTGGCACCGAAGATGCTCTTTTTATTTTGATATAATACACCCACAATCTGACCCACATGTTCTTTGATTTCCCAGAGTTGAACAGGGAAATTAAAATACCTGACACCATGCAGGACTCTGATCTGGCCCATAAACGGCCCTGTAAACACCACGACTCCATGCAGACATAAAGTGCTTACCTCTCTATTGCTTAGCGCAGTTCCAATCCAGATTTTATTGTCTGAAAACTTTCTACGCCAGACTAGACAAGTGACTCGTTGCATCTGAGCTGAGCTGTGAAGTGACACCAGGGTTCCACCAAACATGCCACAGTATTTCTGTAATAGTTTGAAATGTGAGAACAAAGATTAGTCTTCACCAGCACTTCATCATGACTGAGGATGCATTTACTGTCTGAATTCTTCCTGTGCTTGTATCACCTGAGCACCAACAATGTCCCTCTTAGCCCAGAAGATTCTCATACAGCGGTTCTCATCAAGCTGTTCCCATCCTCTTCCACATGACCTCTTTGGATAGTGCTCACACACTTCCTCCATGGTAGCAGAATCTGTAAGAAAACAGGTGATTTGATACTGAAATAGGTTTCAGAGATTTGGGTTCTTAATCTTCAAAGCATCAGTGACAGTGTTGTACTCACATGTCCCCTGTACCAGGACCCCCAGCAGCAGGACGGCAGTTACCACAGCTGGCTGCATGGCTCAGAGCTCACCAAGTCTCTTACACAACTGGAATCTGACCTGGAAATGTGACACAGTGAAGTGTGATCAAGCTAACAAAATCCATTTGGACCACATGGTAATTCACTTCTTAAATAACTTTCTTTACACGTTTCTACATTTGTTTGACACTTGACCAAAGGAACTCAGGTTTCTTTAACCCTTTGAACCTTGCGATAGAAACAGTCCACCAGGGCCTACACTGGTATTTTTGGTTATTGTGATGTCATTTTTTTGGTTAGTAAAATCAGATTTTACAAAACAGAAATGTATAACACATTGATCCAAAAGATTTTTTTGATGTAGAAACAAAATATTTTTTAGCACTCCAGAGGTTATTTGTTCCAGATACATTATTTAGTTTTTAAAATATGCTCATTTCTATGAGCAGAATAAACAGGCGTTCATTTGTTCCTCTGATGCCACCATGCATTTTCGCCCAGTTTTGCACCACACCAAACGTATCGCAATTTTTTTTATTTATTTATTTTTTTTATAATTTTATTTAACAGGGACCATGTGTTATAAACATTAATCTCGAATCACAAGAAGAGATGCATAACACCAGATTTAGCTGACAGCTAGTTTCCATCTGCGGTCCCCATATAAAATAACAAATAAAAAAAAAATGGGGATGACAATGATGTCATTATGCCCTTTTACGCCATTTTCTAGTACACTTCAAATTTTTATTTCATCCCCCCCATTTATAGTACCCTGAATAGCTCTGATAGTTGTGTTGTCCTGATCTCCTGAAACATATAGTCAGAGAAAAACTCACCACAGATGAGACCTCTGTCGTTGTTCTTTCGTCTGAATGTCCGATGGCTGGTCTTCACTCTTTTAAACCTTTGACGATGCCCTGGGGACACACAGCATGTCCTTAAAATGTTTACTTTAACATCGTCTTCCATCACAACAGGTGAGGAATAACTACATGGATGGCGTTCAGTAAATAGCCAGGAGCGGTAGATAAACTGGTTGTTAGGAAAAACCTGAGATGGGACATTTACTGGATTAATGACGGCCTAATGAAGCCTCGTCAAGCATTTTTTTTTATCTAAGTCAACTCAACAGCTCTCTGTTCAACAAAGTGTTGAAAGCACACTGATTTGCCATTGCTTGAGCCTTTTTCTTTAAACAGAGAACACCACCATCAAATGGCTTTATTTAGCCATTCTTTAACTTGCGGGCCACACTGCCTGCATGTGCAATTACCTCATTGCAGCTTGCATGCCTGTGGAGCTGCTGCAGAGCTTCCTGCTGCTATGAGTACTGTACTTCCACAATTAAATGCTGGTGCTCCACTTATTTATGGAGCCGTGCAAGTCACAACAGCACACTCCTGCAAATATTTCACAATGAGAAGCCTTGTGTCAAATGGAAAGATTCTGTCCACAGAAACATTTTTCCTCATTTTTTCTTTTTTTGTCGGGTAAGCATTTAATTTTTTTTTAATATCTGTGACAGATAAAGACATTAAAACTGGGTTGAAATTGGTACAATGTCAACATGATCATCAAAAAACATTTTCACAGTCTATTTTTGCTGAAACCACATACGTCATGTGGAAAAAAAATAGGCAAAAAATAACCTCCAGAATAACCTCCTGCACAGCAGCAGAGCTCACGGGGGCAGCGTGGGCGCTCTAACCTGCTAATACAGGCACCAGAATAAAGGGATTCCATGACACACATGCACTTCTCAAGTCAGGCCTTACAGCAACAGGGCTGTACGTCTGTGTGGGTGTGTCACTTAAATGAACCATTTGTGAGGGAGGAGAGGGTGGAGACCAGCTTTAGAGAGCTAATCTCCCTGTCTCAGTAACTAAATATTTGTCTTTGGTAAGTTTGTTTATTTTTGTTTAAAAGATCTGTAGAATTCCTTTTAATTATCATTAGTTAATTATCACACTGTTATCTGAAAAACATCATGTAGTGTCTTTACTGCCATAAACGAAACGTATGTGCACACACAAACAAAGCACATGCAGCTGTTTATACAAACTTTATTTCAATGACTTACTATAATATTGAAAGATAGAGACTGTTTCGCTCATTCCTGTGGGCTGTGGGCGTCTTCTGGTCTGACTACACAATTGGTCACCACAGCGTGAGGATGAGTCATTTTTTTCTAAAAGCCTGTTCTGTGTAAACTTTTCACCAGGGGCTGTTCTGTTTCTTTTTATTTGTTTTTTCCAGAATCCCCTATGACCTCGCTGCGGCAGCCGAGACAAAAGATGAGTGGTGGTTTCGTTGTAACACCTGACTTGTTTTGAATGTAGCCTACCCCTGCTTATTTAGCTTTGGAGAGCAGTATATATATTAAATGCTTTACAATGTATTACTGTAATGTAATTCTAGGCACATATTTGAGTTAAATAATGAGCCCATTTTGAATCAAAAATGGTTTTTTGTCAAGTAACTTTGCATTTTCACAAAATTTGACTTGAGTTATTAAGAAAATTTTGGTGTCAGACACCTGACACCAAAAGCCACCTTTCACAGGTATGATATGCTGCTGGGCTGCGTCAGAATGTAACGCTTAGTGTAACCTGTCGCAACAGTATGATATGCCAGTAACAACGTAGTTTAAGGAACTGGAAATCCCTGTAGGGTTTGGGAGGGAGGTGTGGTGCATGGGCCCAGTAAACCCAGGACTTTCACCCAGTAGCCCAATGTTTGCTTCCCACATGAATGTAGAGCCAAACCATGATGTTTTTGTTTTTTTTAATTTAACTGTATGCCTTTGTTGCCTAAACCTAATCATGTGCTTTCATTGACGTCCCAGTATTTGTACCGGTATCCCAGTGCGTCAACAGCAGACACAATACGATACCTAGCCTGTAATATGAAGACTTGAAAGGCCACAGACAAAGCGGCGATATGCGATGACTTTGGATAAGAACCTGTTGCTTGACTCCGGCTCGGTTCCAGTACCCACTAAACAGTTCAGAGACAGATCTGTTCTTTAGCCCCACGTTTATAATTGCCGCCATTTTTCATGTTTTACAAGTAAAAATACATGTTTGCATCTCTTTTTGATGCTGTGCTTTTTCATACCCAGATATATCAACTTTTAGAAACAAGCTTTGCTGTGTATGTGTGACGATGAACAAACAAAAACAAATAAAAGGCATTTGAGCCAATTGCCGATACTCACAGGCGTTTACATACATTTGCTACATGAACTGCATTTATGTTTGGCAAGTTTCAACATGGATTGCCCTTGAAGGATAATGCTGAACAACTTGGTCTACATCTGAAGACATGCCTCGTCTCCTTTCAATATTTACTTTAGTACTGTCATCCAAAAAGAAAAACACGTGAAGGGAAAGTAAATGTCTGACGTTAAGCACACGCCCAAGAACAAGAGATAAACGTATACAAATATAGTGTTTACATGACATAATCACACAGCATATTCCCTTTAAGGAAAAACGTGATGATTTTAGGGTGTGTCATTATGATTACTACTATTATATTTTGTGTTTTGTTCATTTTAATCTCCTCCTGAAGCCCATCTGTTTGGAGGTACAGTAAAGTGTCCTCAGTTCAGACACAGAGACAAACAGAGATCCGGCTGAATGAGAGCAGTCAGTCTACAGACTGTTTAACAAACATCATAAAACCTCTGTTAACATAAGAGGAGACATTTCAGAGCTCGGAGCACTTCAATGCTCATGAGAACCAACAAAAGTTTACCTTGACAACACTGAATATAAGACGTTTAAGGAGGGGATGCACATTTTTTTAATGAACTCTTTGTTTTTACAGTTTGCATTGTTGGTGTCTTTGTAAACTACACAGATGTTTCGTATGATGTGCAAGACATCTACAAGATTTCTGTTTCATGGATCATTGCAACCATTAACAACATAATCTTGAGTCTGAATATAAACATCATATATCTTCAAAGTAGTGCTTGAACAATAATGAAGAACATACTGGATATATGATGCCCTTAAAGCCATGTCAAGATACGGATATTCAAAGAAAGGAAATGCAGAGTGAGTCAAACAATATCAATGAAACATGTTTTTTAATATTTTTAAATCATTAAAAAAAGGTCAATACTAATATTAGTGTACAGGACAAAAAGAAACCCAGACCACCTTCATCATGGACAAATGCTGTGGACCAGTCTTTAAATATTGTGGTAGAAAATGAAAATAACTCAAGATGCATGGGATGGCCTTTTCCTCTCTGTCTGAACCAATCCAATGCATGCTCTCCTTTTGTTCTGGTGGAATATTATGTTATGCTACCAAAGAGAAACATCCATTATTAGTCTGCAGACCAAGAGTTTGCCAATTTTCTACCCAGGACACGAAATTCTGGGCCCTGTGCATGAGTAGTCTCTGTGGCCCCCTTCCTCTCTTGATCCACGTCCCTCTGATGCACCTTTTAATTTCTGTTCTATTGTTCTTTCAAGGTCTGTTTTCTTTCGTTCCCCAGCCCTAGTACAAAGGCATAACTCATATTAACAGATCCTTGAACTGGGTGGTTCAAAGTATATGCAGTTGGTGTCCGATGGTGTGAAGGGAGCATTGTGTAGGGATTAGACGAGGTAAGGCAGACTTAGTTAAAATAGAATAACAGTTGGAGAGATAACTTCAGTTTTAATGACATAAGAGACCAGATTGATTTATTTATACACTTTTACACTGTCACAGCAGCAGCAGATTAAACACACAAGTTTATTTTTCTTTATTTATACCATGTTTCTCTGTAGAGTTGAGGGTAACATCTGATTCAGGTGGCAGCTCTTTGTGGATTCATCGCTGTAGTGATCGCATATGAGCAGCAATTTTTCATCGTAGTTATGTGATCAACCATTAACATAAAAACACTGACTATAGCAGCTTCAGCCATTTAAATTATGAACTTTAATTCAGTATCACAAATCTGTGAATTTACCTCGCAGAGTGAAATGGCTAAATTGATGTTTAGCGTAGTTAACTTTGTTTATGAATTGTAACAACTCTGTGCACAGTGAGTAGGACTACAATTACAAAAACACTGAAAACTGCAGCAGTGATCCAGTGGACACGAACATCAGTTGAGACCTCGCTGTCATCAGCTGGAATTAAAAAACAAAAAACAAAAAAAAAAAACAGCATTGCATTCATGTGGAAATGTACGTCAGCTGTATGATGATAACAAAGTGAGCAGATCAGGACCTTGTGAAGAAAGTATACCTGAAATGTGAGTAGTTGTCTCTCTGGTCTGGTTGATGTTCCTCTGTTGGACTCTACAGGTGAAGCTGTTGCTGTGTCTCTTCTCCACAGTCACTCTGCTGCTGACAGTATAGAGGTCATCAGGACCTCTGACTGTCTCTGTAGGTCCAGCAGAGAGGAGGTTTCCCTCACCGTCCAGCCACAACACCTCAGGCTCTGGATACCAGCCTGCAGACTCACACTGTAGAGCCACTCCACTGCTGGTTATGTTAATACTCACAATGAAAGGTGGGGACACAGCACCTGAAGTTAGAAGATAAAATGTCCAGAAAAGCAGCTCATGTGTGACGAGTTACTGATGTACATTTACAGCTGATTGAGCTCTTAAAACCAACAAGTACTCCAAACTGTACTACCACACAGGTTGTTTGTTCCGACCCACATAGGAGTATTTCCTTGATCAACAATCCCTACTGGTGGCAGGTGATCAACATGCCCTCATACCTAAACAACAGAGTAACTCTAAAATGACATACATGACCATTAATGGTTGAAGTTTTAAAACCGCCGTTAATGTGATTAGATTTAAAGGACAACTTCGGAATTTTTCAACCTGGGCTCTATTTCCCCATGCGTATGTGTGCGTATCATTCATGGGTACAATTCATTCTAAAATTGGTTCAGTATTGAGGGAGCCAGATGCAGAGGGCGAATGTGTCCCGTATAAGTTTGTGCATCAAAAGTGCTTTTTTTCGGCACTGACTGGTTCAGATCGCCAGTGCAATCTCTGTAAATAGCATACTAGCCTTTCCCTTACCTCTGGGCTGTGTGATGTCACGAGCTTTGCTCCACTGTGTCTGTACTTCTCTCTACTCGTGGGACAGCCGTTTTCTTGAGGAACAGGTGTTTCGGGATTGGATGTCTTTTCTTCTTCGGCTGGCAGTAGTCATCTTGGGAGAAGTGAGCACTGCAGACCCGATGGTGGTGTTTGGACAAGAGTGTTAGCATCCATTTGTAGCATAACTTCGGCATCTCGCCGTCCGACAAAGGCAGCCTATGAAAGCTGGACGGGGTGTTACGCGACATCCTGTTCTTGCGTTCGGGAAAAAGGCCCATTTATTTGAGCGCTCCAAAAACTCCGGTAACATTCCAGGGGGTAGCACGTAAAAGACTTTTCTGGTGTAACACACACACTTCATACACACATACACACTTACAGTACCCAGCGGGGCAGCCCTCCCCCTCTCTGCTCCAACACTGACTGACAGCTGACTCCACTCATTCACACTCACCACTGCCCCAGGGTCACTACAATATGCTATTTACAGAGATAGCACTGGCGATCTGAACTGGTCAGTGGCAAAAAAAAGCATTTTTAATGCGCAAACTTATACGGGACGCATTTGCCCCCGTTACTGTTTTAGCTCGTTTCGCGGATCAGGTTGCATCCGCCTCCCTCAATACTGAACCAATTTTAGAACAAGTTGTACCTATGAATCATACGCACACATACACATGGGGAAATAGAGCCCAGGTTGAAAAATACTGAAGTTATCCTTTAAGCAACAAAACAAAACCACTTTGTTAGGTTAGGGGAGAATAGCAGTTCAGGTTAAAATAAAATAAATCTGTGATGTATGTATGTAAGTTAACATATGTTACATTACATGCATAAGCTGGTTTTTACACAGGACACCAACAGCAGTCTCTTGGGTCAAAGTCCTGTGTTTGTTTGACCCATCCATTCACTCTGACCTCCTCCCTAGCACAAATGTATTTTTTCTAGGATGGTGAAGGAATGACCTATCCTATTTTCTCTCTGACTGGCTTCCTCTAACAGTCTTACCATAACCAACCTCTAACCTAACATATCCGATCAACAAAGGCATTGAGTACTAGTCAATCAGACGGACAGGTCATACCTTCGCCAACCTAGGAAAAAAAAATTTGTCCCCTCACACAAACTTTGCTGTTCTTCATACTTCCAGTAGGAATGGTTCCTAAATGAGTCATTTCACATTTTCCAATATCTAAGGCACATACATTTCCGTCAGAAAGTAGTCAGTAGCACAGAAAGAAATAAAAATAAACATATGATCCTCTTACCAACTACAAGCTGAATTAAAGAGTGACCCAGTTCTGGAATAGAGCATTTATATTGTCTCGCATCAGAGAGTGTCACTCTGGAGAGTCTCAGTGAAATGTCTCCGAGCTTCAGTTTGTCGATGGACACTGATGTTCTTCCTTTGTAGGACGGATGTTTCTTACTCTCCAGTTCCACACCGTCACGCCACACATAAACAAACCTGGGGTTCAGGTCAGGTCTCACCCACTCTACTGTCATGCCAAAAGCATTTATGGCAGGGTTCAGGTGGCATGGTAAAATGACGTCATCACCTGCTGTTGCCACTATTGGCTGAGATGGACCAGCCACTTGAGACACACCTGAGAACAAAACAAATGTTTTTTTTTTTTTTTGGTTATTGTGTTTTTTAGCCCAGGGACACCAACACAGTGTTTGTGTGTGTACAAGCACGGCTGTCAAAAGGATATGTTTGATGTATTCAAGTAAGTGTAGTAGTAGTGTTAAATCTTATTACACTGACCTCAGATTTATTGAAGCCTGCAGCTATGAAATGTAACTGAATCAGGGCTTGGCAGTAACGATTGCCAGGATGCCATTTGCCACCATTTGGAGAAAACTGGCAACCAGTTATTGGGCTTTGGCTACCATCAGTAGCAACCTCTTTTACACATATATAAAATAAGGACAGCATACAGCAAAACATAAATAAAAATAAATACATTTTTTTATTATTTGTTGCTTGAGTGATATTTAAATATTGTTGTTATAGTTGGAAGCGAAACCAGATGACATGCATATTTGTTGGTGTGTTTACTCATGTGTACACAGGTATCTGTTTTAGAGAGGATGCCGATGCAAATTAAATTGGCTGTGGGTTGAAAAGAACCAGGGGCCGTATTCACAAACAATCTGAGAATATTCTCGGAGAGCTCCTAACTTTGCCTTAAAATTTCTAGCAAGGGGTCCTAGCTTTGGAGTGATTTAGGAAATCTTTCAGAGCAACTCTGAGCAAGGAAGGGACAGAGAATTTTACCTTAGTGAGAAGGTGTGGTTGACCCCACTGCTATGTTCAATCAACACATTCTCATCCCAAGTCCCATCCCATATCATCGCTTTGTTAGTAGACTTTAACAACTGTTATACGCTCAGTATCCTCCTGCATCTGCTGGTGATGTTCTGGGACGCTGCAACTAATAATGGGATGTCAACAAAAGCATGTGGTTAGGTTCAGAAAAATACACCATGGTTTGCTATATTCATACAGGAAGTGAATGAATATAGCTGTGGGACTTTCAAACTCCTTATATTACGTCATTACCGGCAGCGTTTTGCAATCCAGCAAAGTATCATACCACCCTGGCACGTTCCAGCCAACTAGCAATAACACCGCAAAAATTCTGTCCGCCCACCTAACAAACTGATGCTGAACAGTGGCATATCATACCACAGGGAAAGGTCACATTTAGAATTGGCGTCTGACACTGCAATCACTGAAAAGTGGCATTACATGACAACTTCAGACTGGAATGGCATATTCTTTTAACAAATATGATTGGTTGTCCTTTTGTGAGCCTGTAAAGTGTGGACACACAGCGTAAATGGAGTGAACTGCAGACTAGGAAGGTGCTGTAATTGTTTGTGTGATCACTCTGCTGATGGAAAGCTGCAACAGACCCAAGTCATCACTGCTGCACTGTAACATTTTTCTAGTTGCCAAATATCTCGGCACAGTGATCACTTTCATTTCTGTCGTTATTGGTTGTTGCGTTGGGTGGGAGATGTCAGCCCATCTCTAATGAAGCTCGGCGTAAGTTCAATCGGGAAGATTTTTCTTTACGCTATATCCTTTCACAGTTCTCTCTCTATCCCATTCCCACTGCATCGCCCAATCAGCTGACCCTCTCCTGGTTAGCCAATCAAACTTTGCCATGACCTCCTTTAGTAATTCATGTTGCTGCTGCCAAACTTCAAATCTGTTCTCCTCTCTGCTCCTGTCAGCTGTCATTTAAGGCATAATCGTCATGGTCTCCTCCACTCCATTCACCCCGAGAGCCCAGGACAAGCTCTAATCCCTAAAGACTATTAATATTTCTCATACTTATATGCACATGTACATAAATATTCTTTTCTCTCAGAATGAGTCTCTCTTGATTGAAATGAGATCTACCATAAACATCTTTGCATAATCTAATCTGTAGAGTTTCATACACTCACTCATCAGTCATCCAGCATTTGGAGAATATTTCTCCTTCCGTTTTTGTTTTTTTTACACCATTTTCTCCTCTGCTTAAGAAACTCTTAAACCTCTTAAAAGTATTCCCTCCTACTCCTTACAGGTTTTTTTTGTTTGTTTGTTTTGGGGTTGGTTTTTTTTTACCTTAGGAGCTCTCTTAAGGGCTAAGAAGGGCTTTGTGAATAACAATAAACAATGCTTCTAATGTTTTTTAGAATTATGTCACAAGGAGCAACTCTTTATACTACGGAGGTTTGTGAATACGGCCCCTGATGAATCTCAGCCAAAAACAGAAAGAAACTTCCAAGGTTTTGGGAAGTAAGGTATCTTGGCATCATTGAGCTGAACAGAAAATTTTACTGCAAAACATGTACAACACACACGGAGTATCATATAAAAGACATGCTACAAAGAATTTAGATACTGTTATGAAGCCTTGAAACATTCTTATGTCACATTTTCATTATTACGTATGATGTAAACTGCGTAGTATTTTGCTTATTCAAAATAAAATGTGACAACAACATTTACAAGTAGGCCTACTGTACTTAAATTTTAAGGTACTACTCCACTACATCTCAGAGAGGAATGTTAAATACAGTGCTTTTTACTGCACTACATTTTTTTAGATACCTCTAGTTACTTAGCAGCTTCAGAGTATTTTTTTTTTTTTACAAAATATAAATCAACTAATGATGATGATGTATTATTTTACATTTAACCACCCAGCAGTATGTAAAGTACTTTAAAAAAAAATTAAAATTAGAATCCTCCTCATTTTTGATTTATATTTTAATGCCAACACTTTCATACTTTTACTTGAATAAGACTTTGCCTGCAGGACTTTTACTTAAAACAGCCCACATCGGACTTGGCCCATTTGAGGCAAAGTGTTTGCTAACTCAGCCTGATTCTGGCTCCATGGTGCCAAATGTGAGCCAGCTTTGGCCTGTTTACTTTTGGCAGATCTTGCCCAGATTTAGCTCTTACAGGCTTGGGCCTTCTCTGGCTGAGACACGGCTGGTGGACAAAACAGTAGCCAGCACCAAAGCGTCTTCTGGCCCATCGTCTCAGCCAAGTCAACAGATGCGGCCTGACTTATTTCTTCCAGCATGCCGAGTTTGGGCTGATGCTAAGACGGGTCATTTTGGCTACCCCGGAGAGTATTTCTACACTGTAGTATTGCTGCTTTTACTTAAATAAAACATCTGAGTACCTCCTCTCCCACTGTAAGCTTGGGGGCCATTCACCGAATCCACAACATCAATTACACCACCAGAGGCTTAATGAAAGCTAGCGTCCACAGTCTCACTTTGATTATTACCTGCAGTCTTTGCAAGAAGAAGGGGGAGGACAGTGAGATGGAGAAGCAAAGCTCCAAAGCCCTTAAAGCCCAGTGAATCATTTAGGTGAATCATCATGGTGTTCTGGGAAAATGAGAAAAAGTAAGATGAAAGAATAGATTTGTCTTCAGTTAGTCAGAAGTGACATAATTAGTCAGCAGTAAACTTCTTCCAGAAATTCTGAAACTAGAAACAAATTTCAGACACACATTTGTGGTTTTGTCTGATGGTTCTCACCATTTCACAGTGTAGTTGACCCAAGAAAACATGCTTCTCTCTACAGATCGATGCAGCCAAAGTCACGTAGACTGTCAGAAAAAAGGAACTGGATAAGAAAAACTGAGTGTGAGAATGCAACTTTTTTTCTGCAGCATGCTCAGATGCTTCCCTCATGTCTGTTTTCAGAAAGACCACGCTTTAACGCTTTATCAAATTAATTTGTTTCAGCATGTGGCACGTGTCACTATTGATAACTGCCCATCACATTGATCTCACTTATCTAGAGGTGAAAATAACCTGACGCAATCTATTTTACTCATTGGTAACAAGGCTGTCGTGAGCTCATGCTTTATATCACTTTCATCAAAAGCTTCACAGATGACACTGATTAAGTGTAATACTGTTCTGTAATGAGCTGTCATATTTGACACCCCTTTAATTATAGGAACATGCATTTTGTGACAAATCTTTTGTAATAAGAGGCAAAAGCAACACAACCCTCCCAAAAGGGAATGCTTTTACATGTGGTGTCCACAGACAGTTGCTCTCTCCTGATCCTTACTGACTGACTCTTCTCTAGTAGCATGAGGCGGTACCTGCAGTCCAATCAGGTTGCACAGTCCTAAGAGTAATTGTCACTTGATTGAATTATCAAAGTTGAAAAAAAGAAAAGTAACAGGTACCGTAACAAATTACAGCAGCAGGGACTAAGCATGAGTAATGGGTAATAATTTTTTTTTTTCAATAACAAGCCCAAGACTGATGAAATATCAACATAACATAATATGATGAAAATATTGTGAGTTCCTACCTGAAAAAGAAGGTTAGCAGGACCTTATGTTCTTGTAACCTGCTGTCATAACCTTCCACTGTGTCTCATGAACCAGAGCTGTCAATGAAATGAAACTTTCCCAGAAGACTTTGAGCATGACAGCACTTTCACTTCTCTCACTAAAGTTGCAGTGGCTGTTTAAACATACATCCCTCTGGGCTTTCATTGTGTCTTTCTCAGTGTACTGAACTGTAGTGCAGTCACAACTGTGTGTTTATAAAGTATTTTACAGCTGCTCCGAACAAGAGCTATCTGTTTTATACTGACTATGTGATAACTATTTAGTTATTGCTGCGTCACATACCTCTATTGTCCCTTATGTATTTAACCAATCATAAAAATGATGGAATAAATGACTTAATACCATTTAGTACCTAGGGTTAAGGTGTTAGGGGTTAGGGAATAAAAGGATGATGGACAAAAGGAGAAATCACATAGATCTCCTCGTGTCATCTGACAGGTTTCCTTTTGAGGGGATTTTGCCATTTTAATGCCAGCGCTCACCTCCCCACATGCAAATGTTCCACTGACATAAGTTTCCTCCTGACACTGTTTTATAAGGGCATCATTACTGCATCTTGGGCTTAGCACCACCCAAGATGATTGTGATTTGTTAAAAGAACTACAAACAACCCTAAGCATTTTTGTTTCTTAAGTGCAGTATTATCGTGGGTTCAGTCGAGATAAGTCTGGCTCGGCAAGCGAGACTACTTGAGTGTAACAATGGCTTTGAGTCACAAAGCTGAGAGTCTGACATGACCCATGAAGAGAGTGAAGGTGGGTGGATATTATGTCACTGTCTTTGTTACTCAAAGAGAAACTGTCACCACCTACCGCCCAGAGTGACTGTTAACTACAAAAAAACTCAAGTCATCTCTCACAATGACATGAAAACTGTAACCACTGCATTAATCTCCTCTCTGCATGACTATTGCAGCTCTCTGTACCTGGGTGTTGGTCAGTCATCTTTGTCTCGCCTGCAGCAAGACTCCTCACTGGTGACAGAAAAAGTGACAACATCACACCAGTGCTGGCATCCCTGCACTGGCTGCCTATCAAATACAGGATTGATTTTAAGGTTCTTTTATTTGTTTTTAAAGCCATACATGGGCTAGCACCCCAGTATATTGCTGAACTTCTCTGCCCCTACTCCAACTCTCGACTTCTTAGATCCTTAGAACAATGTCTTTTAACTGTCCCACGTTCGAGGCTGGTGGGTAAGGGAGCTTTGCAGTCGCTGCTCCAAAGCTTTGGAATAGCTGTCCAGTCTAAATCATATATTTTAGAATCCTTTTTACAGGTGTGACTGTTCTTACCGGTGTTATTCTGTTTTGTGTTTGTGTGTATTGTATATTGCTATATATTTGTGTGTCATTCTTTTATTTTGTACAGCACGTTATTCAACTTCAGTTGTTTTTAAATGTGCTGTATAAATAAACCTGATCTGATATGATTTAAAATTGTGTCAACCAGCTCATGCTGTGGACAGCTCCTGATGTTGTAACTGAGCCTTAATTGTCTAGTCTTTAGGGAAACTGGTGTCCTTTATTGTGAAGGGGCTGGTTTTACTTTAACATTATTATTAACTGTTCATCAGTCATGATCTAATCTCTCCTAACTCTCCTAACTTCCTAACTCAGCAGGCTCATTCAATGGACTTTCTACAGTGTGCACCCTGCATGTTTCCTAAAAGATCTGCATGTTTGTGTGATCAAGAGAAATCAGCACAGGGTATCCTGATATACAGTTTAATCATTTAATCATCAACAGCCAGTACACCTGTGTGCATATAGAGAGAAAGATCAAATGAGATGCTTAGATAAGATAAAACTATGCTGATCCCACGCAGAGATATTTAAGTGCCACAGCAGCAGATGAAACACATTATTCTTTATTCATGCCGTGTGATCGTTTTGTAAAGTGATATTGAAAATGACACAGCTGCAGAGCAAAACAGAAAGCAAGAGACATTTTCACCTTTAACAGACAAAAAGCAAAATATTGTATTTGCAATATGATTGCACATATTTGATACAGTATTTTAACTATGCTGCTGTAAGGAGTGTCTTTCTACATGTAGCAGGTTCTACAGTTTCATTCAGATGAAATCCTTTAAACACCTAAGAGTTAGTGCTCTAGTTTACAAGAGTCTCATTTTATTTTATGTTAATCCTCAGTATGTGAAATACTTAATAATGAACCAGTTCATGGCACTATAACCATTAAAGGCCTACAAGTACAGCTGAATGATGATGATGAAAACTACATCACAGTATAACAGTTACATTACATGGAAAAAAAGAATGCTTAAATCAAGTAAATATCAGCTTCTATTTTCTTCTGTCGTCCCAAACTGCAAAAGTAAATAAAAAAATCAAAAAGAAGTCAAATCAACAGCATTTGCATACACACACGAGGCAGAGCACAACACCAATGGAGCAGGCGATACCCACAATGATCCAGGTAGAACCAGTCTGGGCTTCAGCTGAAATGACAAACACAAAACAGCATTCACTTTACATGGAAATGTACAGTTCTTCAGCCATACAAGGTTTTAATCAATGATGGCACTGATAGCAGTGAAATACGGCCCAGAAAGCACCACAGGTCCATGAGGTGAAAGGCTTCTCAAGGCTTATCAGACACTGAAACAATATAATTATGCTGTTCATGTAACAAAGCCGTCTGCCAGGAGTGTGCCTTAAGACATTTCATCAGCCAAACATTAACCCAAAAACAGTGACAGCAAAATAAAACCTTATGAAGCATTGTCTTTGTTTTCTGATCCCACACGATGGCGCTGTCTGTTCAACACTGACTTGTTGTTCCTTGAGCTTTTTTTTTCTGTAAACCAAGAGCAGCATCTAGTGGGGTCAGAGAGTAAAGACAATGGTTCATGAGGCTTCATTTGGCCCTCACTATAATACACACAGCTCTGCAGGGTTCTGAATGGCCACATGTTGGCATCCTAAAATTATCATTAAAATGAAACTGCCTGTTCTGCATGTGTAAATTGGGCTGCTTCTGTGGGCCTTAAAGATTTCCTTACAAAACCGTAGGTGAAAATTTTCAAGGGGCGTTGTGTCCCAACATGTCTGCCAGTGGTTCATTAGAGGGCCCCACACTTCACTTAATATGTGAGGATGGATTGAATAATGTTCACGGAGAATTTTGGCCAAATTTTAATTGAGGGATCGAGGGTGCTTTCACACCTGTAGTTTGGTTCATGTGGTGCGAGCCTGAGGGAAGAAAATGATACATCGCCACATTTTGTTTTGTTTAGTAACCTGTTCACACTGACTCTTTGCAAATGAACGAAGAGGAATAAATATAAAGTTCTACAATCTAACAGGTAACTTGATGATTGGACAGTTTTAGTGTTCCTGCATCATCAGGACCTACATGGGGAAATCAGATTCTGGTGACTGACAGAAGTTTATGCAGCAGCACTTAAATGCCTCTGAAGTGTTTTGTATTTCTGTTCTTTGGTTTCACAGAGAGCTCCGAGAGCTAACTGATTGTAAGCATTATTAGTGGACTGTTATTAGACTGCAGATCAGTTGCATTTCATGAACAATGACTAACATAGAAACAGGACGAAAAGAAGGCGTCTTGCACAGTCATGATTGGGGGCTTAATACTGTGTCGCATTGACTTACATAGACAAAGTACATGGAGTTGGATACAAAAATGGCAGTTTTAACAGATTTTTAATCAGGGAAAATATCCACCTTGATCGATGATGACATCACAGACAGATTTCAGGATCAGCACATGGATTTTTTTATTGGTTTGGCTGTTGCAAAAATCACATATGCTACCATAAAATCGTGTGATTGGTTCTTTTTCTATCACACCACAATCGAATCACAACATTTGGAAGCAGAACAAGACCCTTCTTTTCAAGCTGTCTCTGTTTGGTTGTTTGGTCTGCACCAGGCTCCAACTGATAGCTTCCACACCAGCCCAGACGAACAGTACTAACCGCTCAAATGGACTGGAGTTTGTTTTCACCAAACCAAACAGATGAAGGTATGAAAGCACCTTGAGTTCTATCTCTCTCTCAAAAAAGCTAAGCCCACATAAGAATCTACTTACCAACAACAAGCTGAACAGAGGAGGCTCGACGGAGTCGTGGAATGTAGCACATGTATTTTCCCTGATCAGCGAGTTTCACTTTGGAGAGTTTCAGCGAAATGTCTCCGTGCTTCAGTTTTTCGATGGACAGTGATGTTCTTCTTTCGACAGATGGATGTTTATCATTCTTCAGGTCTTCACCATGTTGCCACAAAAGGACAGTTTGGTTATTTAGGTCAGGTCTCATCCACTCGACTCTCTTAACAGTATCAATGGCAGGTTCCAGATGACATGGCAAGATGACGTCCTCACCAACTACTGCTTTTATTGGTTGTAATGAACCAGTCATCATAGGACGACCTGTGAAGAAATCAATCTTGTTTTTAAATTCTGCTTGGTTAAAAATCTGTATACTCCCACGAGGCAGCATTTCCACCATTAAAGAAGCATTTCACTGGTGGAAAGATGGTCATCTCATGAAACTATTTACATCTTCATGCATAAATGGGCACCGTGTCAGTCAGTTAACAGACAATAAGAATCTACTTACCAACAACAAGCTGAACAGAAGCGGCTCAACGGAGTTCTCGAATGTAACATATGTATTTTCCCTGATCAGCGAGTTTCACTTCGGAGAGTTTCAGCGAAATGTCTCCGTGCTTCAGTTTGTCGATGAACAGTGATGTTCTTTCCTTGTAGGACTGATGTTTTTCATTCTTCAGGTCTTGTTGCCACAAAAGGACAGTTTGGTTATCCAGGTTAGATCTCATCCACTTGATTGTCATTTTAACAATATTCATGGCAGATTCCAGATGGCATGGTAAGATGACGTCCTCACCAACTACTGCTTTTATTGGTTGTAATGAACCAATCATCATAGGACGACCTGTGAAGAAATCAATCTTGTTTTTAAATTCTGCTTGGTTAAAAATCTTTATACTCCCACGAGGCAGCATTTCCACCATTAAAGAAGCATTTCACTGTTGGAAAGATGGATTTCCCATGAAAGTGAGACATGGTGCTATATAACCAGAGAAAAGAGAGAAAAGGCTGTGCATTTACTTTTGTTCAAGAGATTAAAAAAAGAAAACCTACAACAACAACAACCAGAATGCACTGCATCACACAGGACTAATGTACACACATGTTGGCCGGCTGTTTAGCAAATGATCTTGTATCACTCTTAATCAGTCAGCTAAAATATGCTCATGATAACATTTGTGGAGTGAAATCAGCAACCCAGAATCTTGGTTTATGTTTAATACGAAAACAAAGAATTACAGTCTGTAGTTCCAAACAACAGCCTGAGCCTGAATTTTTAAGTTGAGAGATGAGCAAGGAGATCGGTGCACTGCCAAGATGGAGGTACGTTTTTCCACGTTGGTTGAAAATGTGCAAAGTAAACCAACGCATTCTCATCCCAAATCGTCATATGTTACCGCTTTGTCAGCAGCCTTTCATGTCTATAAATTACACACTAGATTCTGTGTCTGCTGTAGATGTTTTGGGATACTGTTACCAACATCAGGATGTCAACAAAAGCACATGGTTAGGTTTAGAAATCATCATGGTTTGGCTCTACGTCGATACAGGAAGCAAACACTGGCCTCCCAGGTGAAAACCCAGGTTTGTTTGACCAGTACACCACCTCTACTACCCGCCTTAAGGGGATTTTCCTTCTCCTTATGTTACGTTGTTACCAGCAGTGTTTCAACCTGACACCGTCCAGCTGTGTGTCATACTGCCACGGTAGCTGCTGTCTGACTGACTGACTGTTACAAACTGACGCCATCTGGTGACGTATCCTACTGCTGTGAAAGTTGGCTACTATACAACTACTGTGCAGTTCATAAAGTCTTTACGTGCATGGAAAATTAACACACACAGACAATGCACTTACGGACAAGAAGCTGAACAGTATAGGTTGTATCAAGTTCTTGAATGTGGCATCTGTATTCTCCAACATCAGTGAGTTATTCAGTGAAATGACTCCACACTTAAAGTTGTCGCTTGACATAGATGTTCATCCCTTGTAGGATGCATTTTGATGATCCAAGAGGTCCACATTATCATGAGACACATGGACAGTGCTGGAGTTTGGTCCTGTCCACTCCACAGTCATGGCAACAGCACTCATGGGAGGCATCAATTAGCATGGCAAAATGACATCACCACCAAGAACTGCCATTATTGGCTGAGTTGGACCGCCTAACCGAGATTGACCTGCAAAGAAACAGACTGTGCTGAGGACGGTACCTGCATATTTACATGTATGATTATGTTTACAGGTTGTCTGCTGTATGCAGAGGCTGCACAGTGCCTGTTTGTGGAAAAGGAATTTGGCTTCAGCAAAGTCAAGTAAAGTCAAGTCAACTTTATTTATACCTGCTGTGACCTCTTAGACTAACGAATTAAACCACAGCTCCATCACCAAACATCACAATTTTAAAAGTGTTAAATCAAACCAACAGCCCACAGTTACGTGTCAGTCTGTGTCTCTCTCAGTCTCTCGCTCTCTCTCTTCCTCCTGTGCTGTCATCTGACTTTCCTGACAGGTGGAGCCTATGAGACTGACGAGGATGGGAGGAGTTGATAAAAGCACCCGAGAGAGTGAGAGGAGCTGTCTCACACACACGCATTTGCCAGTCAGCTTGGAGAGCTGTCTTTTGTTGCCTTTCTTTTGGTTAGGTGGGGGTTGCATGGATTAGCGTGCAACCTCCTTTCTTATTAGGTTCCGGGCAGCTCCCAGGACACTATTGTAATCCTAGGTCTTCTTCTTCTTCTTCTTCTTCTTCTTCTTCTTCTTCTTCTTCTTCTTCTTCTTCTTCTTCTTCTTCTTCTTCTTCTTCTTCTTCTTCTTCTTCTTCTTCTTCTTCTTCTTCTTCTCCTTCCTTCCTTCCTTCCTTCCTTCCTTCCTTCCTTCTTCTTCCTTCCTTCTTCCTTCTTCCTTCTTCCGAGGAAATCATACTTCCCATGGGTGAAAACTCACCAAACTTTGCACAGAGGTCCAGTCTCATGCCAGATATCCTCAGCTGTAAACTCAAGCCAATAGTCCTGATGGTGGCGCTACAGCAAGCGTCTAAAGTTCAAAACTTTGAAAATTCATAACAAATCAACCATACGTGCTACAACTTCACAACTTTCATCAAACTGTAGCCCCAATACTGAAGAAACTTTTGTACATTTAAACCTATTAAAAATTATGAAGTTCATCACTCTATTTTTTTCAAAAACTGTAAAACTTCTTAAACCTATCTCCTCCCACAGTTTTTTGCTCAAAGGACACCAAACGTGCTACAGAGCATCTTCAGACTGTCCTACAAAAGCTACATTTCTCAGATTTTTGATTTATCAAAAATTGAGCCTACAGTGCATCAAAATGTTTAACTGTAAACAGTACTGTAAACATATACATGCAAATTCTTGCTAAATAAATCTTCAAAGTTCATGAAAAAAATAACAAAATTCTAGAGTCATGGTAGATGATGTGTGGCAAATTTCAGAATTTTATCTCAAAAACTGAATTTTTGACAGCATTTTGAATTTTGCTCTAATGTGAACAATTGGAGTCAATGTAAAAATGGCAATTTTAAACATCAGTTTTTCACTTATGGAGCAAATCAATCATTGTTACAAACAAATTACCAACATCTCCATGCTGTCTAGATGCAATATGTGTATTTTCAGATTTTTGTCTTAATAACTGAATTTTTTACAGTGGTTTGAAATCTGCTTTTCCATGCATGGACGGCTGCTAAACCTGCACATCTGGCTTAGTCAGTTTGTGAAGCTACACATGACTTGTCACTGACTAATTAGCTCAGTGAGATAGAAATTGATTCTTAATGTCAGAGGTTGTGAGTTCAAGCCTCAGCTGATGCAAAAGGCAGATTGTGTTGCTAAATGTCTTCCAGTTCTTCTGCTTGTTGCTCAGAATTGCCTAAAAATGCCCCAACGTGACCCATCGCTGTGCAGCAGCTATAATTTTAGTTTGCTATTTTAGTTTGGGATGGAGGTCTCCAGTAGCTCTGTTTTCGTTGTTTGTTTTTTGTTCAGATTAGATGTTTAATTTAGGTAGTTAGTGTGGGAGCTGCTGGGTGTGACGGCCCACTGCGTGGTTGGCCCAGCAGCCCCGACTTTTTGTTCTCTTTGGCCGGGACCTCCATCCCTCTTTTGTTTATGGTTTGCATTTATTTAGTTAAAGTATTATTGATTAAAAAAAAATAAAGAGTTTGTTTTGGCAATAGTCAGTGTGGTGTCCTTTATGTTCAGTCTCCCTATGAGCCTTTTGTGTTGTTTATGGAGACACCCACAACGATTTAAAGTTACACTCTGTAATCAAAGTTTTCACAATATATGTTAAAATATCTGCAGTTCATGTGATAAAAGAATGCATGATGGACATTTAAGCATTTTGGGAAGCTAATTGGAAGAAATATCTCAAGAAAATTAAACCCCTCTGTCAAAGTGCAGCAAAGGTACTGTCCCAAGAACTGTCTGTTGTTTTCAATAGAAACAATACATGAAAGCCTGACTATGTGTCTTCAAACAAACAACAAGATAAGTAGTTATTTAAATGTATATTACCTGCAGAAGACTGCGTTAGGAGGAGGAAGATGACGCAGTGATGGAAGAGCCGAACAATGAAGTCCCTGAAAGAGCGTTCATCAGTCAGGAGAGCCATGCTGGAGATCTGAAATATCATAAAAAACAAAGTAAGATGAAAGAAAATCAATAATATTTCTATGATGAATCAGAAATGAGGCAGTGAACAGGTCAAAGGAAACCAATACAATTATATTCACATGAAAGACGGTTACACTGCAAGGTGAAGTTTCTTGATGCTGTTTCCCTCTTGAAGAACAGGATGCTGTGAACGTCCTGTTTCTCACGAGTACAGAAGTCACACTGACCTCGTCAGGTTAGACGTTCTGTTTTAGCAGAAGAAAACCACAGAGAGAAAGAGAAACTAAAAGAGAGACAATGGGCCACATTCACTAAAGTAATTTATGGCAGGTGGGAGCGGTAATAATATAAAGAAAAAGGAAGTCCCCAGACCCTTTGCAACTCAACAGTTATACTGAGGGGAGATCTCAGTTTAGTATTAAATCCACAAGTTGACAAGAGTGGGAAGATAAATCAACCAAAAAATCTGTATTTCCATTACTTAACTTAATGCAAGCTTTCAGACTTATAGAAACCGAAGAATTTTGCACAGTGATGTCAGAGATCATACTTTTTACTCCAGCAGACACATTCACTAGTATGTGCGTAGAAATGTTCTCACTTTGCACACACACACAGAATCACCATCAGACTCATAACATGTCAGTTTCTGTACTTCTTACCACAGTGCAAAGCCGAACAACTCAGAATCACCGACAGGGCATTGCTGCAATTTGCATTCAGCATACTGCCATGCTCCCATTTCTGAACATAAGGCAATGTGTTTCCCCAGAGGATTATCCAAGCTGCAACCTCCCGACTGAAAAATAAAGTCATCGCTGAAGTGCCAATAACTGCACTTCCTTAAATCGCCACTTCCCCTTTTCTTTGTGTTTTATTATGTTTCATTGTCTGTCCTTTGTTTCTTTATCTCTTGTTCCTAGTTTTCATTCCCTCTGACTTCCCTTCTTTTCCTCATGTTCAAACATGTAACTTCCCAAAACTGAATTTTCTCATCCTGATGCAGTTAATACTTCTGACAGGAGGGAGTGTCAGGATGTAAAATGAGACTTAATGTACAGAATGGCAAAGGCAGAGAGCTGACAGCAAATGTGACACCAGAATCAGGCTGACTGAGTTTTCATTGTTCATTGTGAGTCATTATGCTCCTTATTCTTTATTTGACTGTACTCTACTTTGACTGTAATTACAGAAACCTCAAAAATAAGTCAGAGATAAAGGTTAAGCAGTGTGGTTGTATCTGACTGTCTCATCATCAAACAGGAAACAAGATTCTCAGAAGTGAAACCGATCAGAGATTGAACAAGATAGGCAGGGTTATTTATAGCACCGTTTTATTAAAACTTTCACACACACAACACAAAATGCTTCACATCAGATAAAGGAAATGCATCAGAACAACTTTAAAATACATGACTGAGAAAAATAAAATAAGCTAGATTAGTCTTGCAGGATATGAAGCAATTCCACCCACAGTAAGAGTTTAACCATTTTTAGAGAGTGACATTTTTATCCCCAGTCTGCACATCAACTCAAGCAGTGAATTCATGTAGTTGTGACTGACAGACATTTGTAAGGTGGAGGTAGTGTGAAATCTACTGTGTATCACATATGCAATCTTATACATCACAACATAGATTTCGGGGGGGACTCAATATTTAGAGCATTCGCCCCCCCACACCCCAACAAAAACATGAAAGTAGCAGAGGACTTATATTTTGACAAAGTTAAGGACGTTAACACCATAAGTTGATGCAGAAAATGTGCATAAACATTCACCGGAATGTAGGAAAATTAGTTTGACAATGAAAATTCACAGGTGTCACAGATGGTGTCCAAATGTGTACCATGTTTAACAAAATGAACATCATGCTGTGTTGAAGAAGACTTGAAATTATTAACTGAGAAAGCAAACCCATTGGGACAATGTATGCTGAGGTAATAAATCAAACAAGAAGTTGGGTCATTTTCTTAAAGACCTCTAAACAATCCAGGTTATTTTTGCAACCAGTGGAGTTGCCCCCTGCTGGCTGTCAGAAATGATGCAGGTTAAAGGCACCCAAGCATTGGCTTCACCTTTCAGATCGGAGGCTGCGTCCACTTCTTTAATACAGTCCGTGGCCTTGAGGTGGACGTTAGGCGAACATTTCGGCACAAGGGCAAAGGTTTACTTGGCATTCGGTCAGACGACGACAGTAACCACCAAAACTGATCACATAAACGTGAGAGCCACACGGGATACAAGCTGAAACAATAAAACACAAAGCAACATTTGATAAATGCATTTGGAGGTTTGGAGTCAGTGTGCAGTCTCGTGCATTGTATCAGTGTTTGTGATGTCGGTGCACAGCACACAGCTGACTAACTGATGTGACCATCCTACAGATTTACTTTACAGAGAGTGTTTACTTAAAGGCACACATTATCGTATGTCTACTTACCAGCAGCAAGAGAGATGAACTGCTGTTATTATAGCTCCAGTAGGAGCCGTCTTCAGAGAGTTCCACTCTGGAGCGTTTCAGTGAAATGTCTGTCAAGTCAGGTCCTGACCACTCCAGGGACAGGAAGACAGGCGACACGGCAGGGTTCAGGTCCTTTGGCAAAATGATGTTATTTCCCACTGTTGGATGAGATGGAGCAATAACCTGAGACTGACCTGTAATAGAAACAGAATTCCTTTGTGTCAACAGTCTTTTAACCAAAGGCTTAACCAACCTAGTCTCACTCCGAAGTCATCGAAAACCGACGCTTGAAAACAGACAATGCATGTAACAGGCTGATGATGACATGGTGTCACATCAACAACCAACACACCCAGGGTACCTTGGGTGCCATGTCTCAACATGGAAAGTTCATGACCAAACATATGTAACAAGGTTGGAGTGAGAATGTGTTGGCTTAATACAATTTAAGTTTTGTGTATATACGGACATTTGCCATGGACCCCACTGCTGTATGAGTAAAATGGTAATTATCAGTGGTGAAATGTAATTAAGTACATTGACTCTGTGCCAAAGTATAAGTTTAAGGCACTTGTACTTTACTTGAGTTTTACATTTTATGAAACTTTATACCTCTTCTCCACTACATCCTAAAGTTATACCCTTCCTGTTCAATGAAAACCATGTATCTCCAGATGTGTTGATGTTGAATATTTGCGATAAACTTAAAAATGTCTTTTTCCTGCATAAATGTCCTTGCATAAATTTCTAGAACATAAAATCTGAACATGGCAAGATATGTATTGTAAAATTCCACACACTTTTAGACCAAAACTAAGACACTACAGGTGAAAAGGGTCAAACTTAGAATAGATATTACCATGAAACTTGAAATTACCATCAACTCAGTTGATTATTTATATTAGGACAGTTATTTTTTGGTATTACAATTTGTTTGAAATTTTATGTTTACACATACAAATAAGGCATTATCTAATTAACTATGTTCTTTTTGCATAAATTACCAGGACAGTAGTCTTCAGTAAAATAAACAAATATGTATCAAAAAATGGGAAATCCTAGGCACTCTTCTTTAAATGTATAGAAAGCCTTTATTTAAAAAATGGCTGTTTCATATAGAAAAGGTTAGAACATGATGAAAGTGGGTTACAGCCCACTCGTTTCAGTCTTTCAGGCTTTTGTGCCGAAACGCGTGGGTTGTAACCCACTTTCATCATGTTTTAACCTTTTCTATATGAAACAGCCATTTTTTAAATAAAGGCTTTCTATACATTTAAAGAAGAGTGCCTTGGATTTCCCCTTTTTGATATCAACATTCCCACCAAAGAGTACCTTCGTCACATGATTAGATGAACCTTCTGAGCACTCTGAACTTTTTTGACTGAAAACAAATATGTATGTTGTAGTTTTTCTTTCCACTCGTCTGAAATAAGACATTATGGACACAAAATAGCCCAATATCTCAAAATAGACCAGTGCATGATAAAACTGCATTCATCTGCAGCCTCGTGTCTCCCCTTCAGCTAAATGAGGGTCAGTACGTTCAGTCAGGCTTCATTCATTCACAGTTCTCCTTCCATCTCACGGCCCCCGCTTCCTCCATTCAGCTGATCATGTGCGTTTGCTCCTCCAGTTAACCACTCACAGTTTGCCACGATCTCTATCAGCCAATCATTTAGCTACTGTCAATCTAGATTGTGTTCTTCTCTCTGCTGTCATTTTAGGCGTCACATCCTCCTCAGTCATGGCGCCCTCCTCCACCCCATTCAGCTCCAGTCATCATATCCAGAGCCCAGGACAGGCTCATCAAAAGCACTACCAGAGTCTAGACTCCACAGGGGATTCTCTATTCTGCTACGGCCTCACCACCCTCCTTAAATCTATAATACCACAATGGGGTCTAATAAGCAAAAGACTATATGATATAATAGTATTTCCCTCAGACTGAGTCTCTCCTGATTGAAATAACTCTAAAAACCCTCCTGGATGAGCTGGAAAATGTATCGCCACAAAGCCGTAAACAGGCTGTTTTACTGACACCAGGGACATTTCTTATTGACACGTGGCTTTAACAGGACGGCCACGCCACAAACACATGATGATCTTACAGAATACGACGCAGTACTGTCGATTAAACTACCCAACAGTATATAAAGGAGCTCAAATGAGCAAAAGCTTAAACATCCACAACACAGTTAATTACTTGTATAATTAAAAACCTAATATCTAGAGAAGTGTGACCTTTGACACACACTGAGCTCCTGATGTAGGTGAAAATCTGGAAATACCACAATGCACTGGTATTATGCTACATGAATAAATATGTCATGGTTTATATCCTCATTCAGAGAGAGAATGGTACAGGATGCCATCATCAGTGTAAGTAAATAAGTAATGAAATTATTTTCTCCAGCAGATCTCTGAAACATGAGTTAAAATTCATAAAATTAAATAAAAGTCAGATATGTTTTTTTGTTAAAAAGAGGACCCAGGGTCCAAACAAAAACCTCAGAGTTCAAGAAAACCACTTAACCACTTCAGCAACACGTGCTCAACTATTGGAGGAGGAAGCAGCAATAAATGGAAATGACACACAAATAAAATAGAAACAACTGAAAATTGTAATAGCCCTGGATATTGTGTCAGGATATATTACCTTTTGAAGAAAACATCAGAAGAAAGAGCATCACAGTTGGACAGAAAAGCAAAGCTCTGAATGTCAGAGATGTCCGGTAAACCATCCTTTGGATCTGGAGATTAGAAATAAAAATAGAAAATCAAAAATCTGTCTGATCAATTATAAATTAAATAACTAGAGAACAACTAAAACAGTCACCAGCTAATGTCCAATATACCGACCCTAAAGACAGTTACACGTCAACTGTCACACGGCAAGTGAAAGATCGTGGCCTCCTTTATGGTGTCTCTCAGTCTTTGGACTTCCTGTTGAACTTCGATAGAATTCTCGTGTTGGCTCCAACCACATGATGAGACATTCAGGTTGAGCCGCAGAAAACCACAGTAATGGTGCAAATACTGTCTCAACACCCTGGAGAGTCTTGCACCTTACCACAGTATTTATATTTGTGGGGACTTTATGACATTTACATTTAAGGGGAAAGTACTGCACTGGAAAAAACAATGGAAATCTAAAGGTGGAGGTGTTCAGAGATGGTTGCTCCGTCGTATCAGACTGAAGGACTCGAACAGGAGAACAGAAGGAAATCATTTTAAATTTGACATTTTTCCAAAAAGTACTTCTCTCACTCTCAACTCGTCACATATCACAGCTTGGTCAGTGGACTTTCACGTCTACATATAACACGGTGGGTGTCCTGGGTGCGTCTGCTCGTTAGAGGCATACAACATCAACATTCATACAGGAAGTGGACATCAGCCTCCTGAGTGCAAATCTGGTGTTTGTTTGATCCATCCACCTCCCCTCCCACCCGCCCACTCTATGGGGACTTTCCAGCCCATTAAGTTTCATTGTTTCAAGCAGTGTTTCAAACTGATGCCGACCAGCTGCGTTATTAATTGAAATCGTCGACCAAGCTTGAGGACTTTGGAATGAGAACAGGTTGGTGTTATGGTAAATGTAGGCTAAAACAACTTTTATAAGTGCATTACAACTTTATGTAATGGAATCAAAAGAAATTAAGAAAATAAAAATGTCACCAATACTCCTTCTGCACAAGCAAACAATTTACATGGCAAGAACAACACCGTCAACATCATCATCATCTTCACCGACCTTAAAATCAACACGTAATACAGCACAAAAAACTTTGTCGCTCTTTTTGTCAGCTTTTTCTGTAACGCATTAGTTTGAGCGAAATAATTTTACACAATAAAAACACAATACAATCATATCATCACAATATGATTCCAGTGAACAGCGATACATAATAACATTTATTTTTCAGATTAAAATACATTTTTGGCCTTTGGTCACACAGAGAATGATGAGGGCAAAAATCATGACCATAACCCCAACACCGATCCCATATACGGGAGTCCCAGGGATGTCATCTGAAATGATAAAGACATAAAACAGCGTATGTATTTATGTATTTGTTTTGGAGTTTGAAGTCAATGTGCAGGCATTGACGAGAGATCTGAGTCTCAGTGGAAAATGAACAGGGGAAATACTGTTCTGATATGACTTTCTAATGATACAATCAGCTAATACATCCTATTAATTATGATCACAGAATATTCTTTTTTTTTTGTTCTGTTTTTGTTTTTGCTAATGACTTATGGGTGCATTTAGAGTAGTAATCCACCATTACAAGATTTTTTGTGTGTGTTTGTTTGAAACATAATTGGGTTCTTAACAGGCTGCTAATTAAATAAATAGCTGAACCTACTGGTCCCTTCAAAACCACTTGATTGAACACAGAATGTTCAAGCTCCAGAACGACAGCCGTGCTCACGAGCCATGTTCATCATAGCTTACACTAAGCATGATTGGCAGGAAAGAGGTCACACAAGTAGTGACGGCCAAATTAAGCTTCATGAACCATTTTTTTTATTTTCTCACTCCACCTGACGGCGCTCTTAGGTTAAAGATAAAGGCTGAAGGTATGGCAGTGAAATGTGCTTTCAAACCTTTGTTGAACACACGGCGCCATCTAGTGGCTTCAGAAAATGAAGACAATGGCTCACAAAGCCTCATTTGGCCATCACTACACACAAGAAAACGAGGCAGAAACCTTATTTTACTATCCTGATCATGTCAGGAAATTAATTAAAATGAGACTAAAACCAACTACTAATTTTAAGTGACACAACATTCAATTCAGTTCAATTCAATTTTAATTATAAAGCCCAATATCACAAATCACAAGCCTTTTTCAGGGGCTTTACAGCGAAAAGGTCAAATAATTGTATAATGTGGCACTTTCTGGCATTTTTGATTGCATATCACACATAGGCCAAAATGATCGTACAAATCCAGTAACTATATATCTGACTACACTGGAACTGATGCACCTTTTTCATGTTTGTCACACTGCTGCAAAACATACACCTCTTTAAAACTGCACTAATGAATGTGATTCTTCAGTTTACCTTAACAAATCTAAGGTGCTGCTGATATGCACACATTGTGACAGATCTACTCACCAACAGAAAGACTGATGACTGATGTTTTGTTCACTTCTGGAACGTAGCATCTGTACGTGCCGCTATCAGACAGCTCCACCGTGGAGAGTTTCAGTGACAGGTCTCCGTGCTTCAGATTCTCAGTGGACACTGATGTTCTTCCTGTGTAGGCTGGGTTTTGCTCAGCGGGCACAGCCTCGCCATCACGCCGCACATGGACAAACTTGGGGTTCAGGTCAAGTCTTGACCACTCCAGAGTCATGGAGACAGCATCCATGGCAGGTTGCAGGAGGCATGGCAAAGTGATGTCATCACCTGCTGTCGCCACTATTGGGTGATTTACCGCTGTAGACTGACCTGTGATGGAAACATTTGATTCCTGTTACAAGAATAATTTGTGGAGTGTGAAGTCTTTTCACTGGTGGCAGGGAGAGCTTGCAACATAACCCTTGTGCTTTAGATCCTGTTTTGTTTCTCTAGAACGGAGAGTTATGCAGGACAGCATCAGTGCATGCTGCAGCTGTCTCTGTTTAGCTCAAAGCTAGACTGGCTCGCCTTCTACGCATCTGCTCAAAGGTTGCGGTTCAAACACTTGAGTCAAGTCTTGTAGCTGCGTATACTAAAAGAATGTTACCTCTCTGATATTACATCCGATCCCTCTCACACAATATTTAAAGAATATCAGCTGTAGCCTTTACACAGAAGATTTAGAGTCCGACAGGCTCAGCTGAGCAGGTTGAGGAACTTGTTTGTCTGTGATACCTATTAAATCAGAGTACGACTGGAAGTGGCCTCGTGCACCTGCAGGTTGAACGGTGAGCGTAATAGGAATGATTAAACTGTTGCACTGCTTCCACCTCTCATAATGTCTGAGGTGATTTGTAGCGTTTGTTTTATGGTTTTGTTGTTTGGGTAAATGTTGTTCTATATTTTTAAATTTATTTGTGTTTTGTAATTTTATTTTTTAGTGATTATTTTAATACTACACATCATGTGTGCATTACATCCAATGTGCAATTATCCTGTGCAGCTGTCAATATATACCCATACATTTATTCATGTGTACATATTCTTTCTCCATATGTGCATAAGTGAAAGGTGTATATAGTGTAAACAGTGTTGAGTGTATAGTTGTGTCTAAATGTAGGACTTTATATTTTATATTTTTCTAATTCTGATAGAAAACTTTTTTGTATTTTATCTTTATTCTATCTTCTATTTATCTTTTTCCTATTTTCATAGCAAAACTCTGAACTTTAAAATTTAACCAAAGTCATGTTGTATAAAGCTGATAAGACAATGTACTGTGTGTTTGTGGAGCTGTTAAAGAGAGGACCCAGGGTCTGAACACAGAGCATCACTTTAACAGCATGTGCATAACATTTAACACAAAATAGAAGCAACAGTAAAGTGTAATAGCTGTGTGAGGATATATTACCTGCAGAGAGAAGTATCAGGAGGTGGAAGATCACAGTGTGACAGCAAAGCAAAGCTCTGATGTTGGGTGACGTCGGCTGAACCATCCTGCAGATCTAAAGATCAGGAGCAAGATAAACTAAAATCAAAAATAGGAATCAGTGAACAAAAGTTATCAGCCAATATATGCACTGACACTTGAGACAGTTATGAGCTTCACTCTGGGGAGGGGAGGTTTCTTTATGCTGTTTTTCACCTGTTAAACTTCCTGTTGAACTTCAGCACTCTCTAGTTTAGTGTTCAGTCTGACCACATCAAGTGTCACGTTCTGTTATAGGAACAAAAATCAGAAACCACAAGACAGAAAGGGAAACTAAAGAGAGACAAAGTCAGTGTGGGGGTAAATTCTTAGTTCATGCGCCATCATTTCAGACTAAGATACACTAACTTGCCAATATTTACTCTTATCTACGGAGGCCCTCTGGGGTCACATGGTAGCCAAAGAAAACTTAATGTGTAAATCCATGCATGGTTTTGTAATTCATCGCCTCAAATTCACAAAAAAGAAAGTTCTTTTTTTTTTTTTTTCTAAAAATTGCCATTTGAATCTCATTCCCTGCATTTCTACATACATTTACAACATGATCTAATTCCTACTTGTCAGATATTGCAGCTTGGGCAGAAACCTTGGGTGTTACTGAAATGATGCCAGAGGCAACCTTTTGGGTTCTATCATGACTCAGAAGGGGTCAGTGATTCGGGTTTAGGCAACTAAATTACTTTGCAGTGGGGAAAAGTTTGAGGATGTTGCCAAAAACACCTGGCATTGAGTGCCACAAACGTGGCCAGAAAAGTGGCGGCATGGCGTGTTGCTAAAACAACACCTGCTTTTAAAGGCAGCAGCGTGGCCTCCTCGGGAGCGCCACAGACTAAGCCGGAAGGGCTGCAGCGTGTCACTGAAAAAGAACCCGGCTTCAAGTGTTGTGAATGTGGTCAGAAAAGCGTCAGCAGAGCAGCAGCAGCGTGTTGCTAAAACAACACCCAGCTTTGAGTGTCACAAATGCAGCTGGAAAAGCAGTGGCATGTCTGTCTTTGAGTGCCACAAATGTATCCCACAGGGTTGCAGCGAGTGCATAAAAAACTACAAGCTTTGAGGAGAAAGGCAACAGCATTTCTGGCTTTGAGTGCCGGAAAGGCAGCGGCATTTTGCTGAAAATACACCCAGCTTTGAGTAGCACAAATGCTGCAACTGATGCTATTTGTTTGGGTTTACATTGAGATTAGCAGAAAGCCTGGTGTGTCGCACACAGAAGCTAACAGGTGCTGCAGCGGTGTATTTTGATGGTCTGGGAGTAAGCCCAGGCTGACACCAAAGATCCGGGAAATAATTAAGCTGGTCATCATGCTAAATTCAATCAGACTCTGACAGCTGGCCAAACAGTGTAAAAAAAATCATAAGTTTTTGATCTCAGATTATAGAACATGCTGGCTAAAACAACTAAGTGCATTACAACTTCATTTATCATCATCCTGAAATCAAATAAAATAAAATTTTCATCAATGCTTTATTGGCACAGGCAAACAATTAACACGGCGCCACCCACCAGCACAGTCATCATCATCATCACTGATCCTATCACTCAAGGGTGATAGGCTAACCCTCCTCATTTTTTGATTTTTAAGCAGTATTGAGCCCATAATAACTGCTTAAAACAAATTCGAATGCACATGCTAAAAGAGAGCTACAAGTTTACTTTCTGACAAAATATCCTTGTGTTCAAACACTGCAAATCCAAGGATAATTCTTAATCATACAACAATTAAAAATATTACAATTAACAATCCTCTGCAGTGTAGTTAAAGGCCCAGTGTGTAGGATTTAGGGGGATATAGTGGCTGAATTGGAATATAATAAGTAGTTTTCTTCACCTGAAAATCAGAATCTACAGAGATCACCATGTTGCACTGCCATGTTTCTACAGTAGAAGCCCAACACTGACTTTAGATATCATTCCCCTTGTCGCGTTTTTGCATCAGCCTGCATAGTTAAAAGCCCATCTGCACCGAGAGTGTCGTTAAAACATAGATTTTTTTTAATGTCAAACTACTTTATTCAGTGTTTCTACTGGTTTCAATCATCTGGTCTGTTTGTTTTGGAGAGGAAGAGACCTCTGTGGATGATTCAAGTCCTGGTACAAACCTCCTGAACGATTAACAATTAAGGAATTCTAACCAGGAGACGTTTCAGCTGGCTGCAGTGTACAATCCTCACCACTAGATGCCACTAAATCTTACACACTGTTCCTTTAAATCCCTTCATTGTAAAAATAAGTGCAGCTTCACTGTAACACACAGTCTCTGCAGAGCTCAGAGGTCATGCTCAGTGGTGGCATCAACATAGTCATTATCCAGTCCCTGTCCTCTTGCACTACGCTGTGGCATCTCCGTGGTGACGGCAAGTGTCTTTCCTGCAGATAAGTAAACAAGTCCTGATGGAGTTAAACAAAAAAAGGGCTACATCTGTAAAAATAATATACCTCAGTGTGTTAAATAAAAAAAGAAGCTGAAAGTGACAAATAAACACATATTCTAGGTAAAAAATATATTTTCCCCCATCTTCCAGTTAACATCCCCCGCATCCCAGTTTACCTCCATCAGGACAGTCACAGAGAAAGATGTGACTCACCTCTTGCTCTGTCTCTGCATATGAGTCCCAGTAGGATGGTGGACAGCAGGTACGGAACTCCCACCACTACATGACATATCAGTCTGGAGACCGACAGCAGGGGAGCTGCAGGAGCACCAGGACCTGCTGGAGGTAAAACTCAGCATAAGTTTTATACATCAGCTCATGAAACATGTGTAACTCCTCTTCTGCAATATTCATAAATACTGTATCTGCCACATGAGACAGGATGTGGACCATCTGTGTCTCTTTAAGGGGACATGTTTATGAGCTGTATATAATGTTTAACAGGTTAGTTTCACCTCAGTGTTTCCTGCGCTCACCTTCTGTCACATTTCCAGTAAAGCTGTCAGACGGTGGACGTGACCTTTCTGTCTCTGTGGCTCCTTCTGTGTGAAACCACAAGTTGTTTCTGTCTCGTACAAATAACACAGTGTGCAGCAGTCTCACAAGAACAGTGACAAGGTAGAGACGTTTTCAGACAGGCTTTATACGTTGTGACAAACATTTCCTTTCACTGCTGTTAGGTCTACATGCATTATGAGTTGCAAAATGTGCACATTGGAAAATGTTGCAGACAAAGCATACATTAAACTGACATTAACACACAGTAATATTTCCCCATATTTCTGGCTTCAGCTCACCTCTGACAAAGAGCCAGCTCTCTGCTGACTCCCCGACATCAGGGATCATGCACATGTAGAGGCCCTCATCAGACTTGGACACTGCAGGGATGGTCATCTGCCCTGTGATCGCTGCACCAACAACAGATCTGTTCTTTCGAAAGATGCTGGCTTGCTGGTCTGAGGAGTTGCTTTGGGTCCTGCAGCGCAGAGTCACAGATTGTCCCTCTGTCACAGGAAACACAGGACTCTCCAGGGCCACATAACTGTCTTTGAAATGCAGAAGAATTTCAGCTTATTAAGATAAAAGTCTCCACAGATTGTTAACTTTGCAGAAATCCGAGGAAGAGACCTCTGTGGATAATTCCGCTTCTGGTAAAAACCTCCTGAACAATAAACCCTAAAGTAATCCTAACCAGGAGAATTTCAGACTGGTTGCAATTTGCAGTCCTCACCACTAGATTCCACTAAATCCCCTTAAAACTTTCACACTGGGCCTTTAAAGTAATAATTCATAAGATTCTAATGAAGTCAAGCCCCTTTTTTGGTCAACCATTTATGGTCCACTTTTAAAAACATCTGTAATTATCTCTCTAATTCGTCATTGTTATTGTCGGTGGCGGAGTCCGCCATTCCCGCACTGGATTCAAAGTGCCTTAACATGCACAAGGCATTCAGGAAAATGATGCAGCGTGTCATCCAGCAATACTGTCTGTGATTTCATCTCACTGATATCTGCTTCACTGCTCACTTTACAGCCATGTCAGAGCAGGATTAAGTTACTGCTAATGCTAACCCAACATTTCCTACTGCTGCTGCTGCCTCACATCGAAAGCATTCAACTGGCAAAACATGGGGTGGCTTTTGTTGTGAAGCAATCACAGGAAATATGTGTTTGTTATTGAGTTCATTAATCAAAAACGTAGGCTAACTGTAAAATGAAAGAGAACCAGCAAGTAATTATGTCCTGTTTAGTGCTTGAACCCACAAGCTGTAGCCTTTACACAGTTTAAGAATTTTACTAAATGTTTCATTAGCTGGGTCTCTGTTGCAGACACTTGACATTTGTATGGGGAGCCCAAGTGGATAGTAGATGGGCTGAAAAATGAGCCCTATATTGGACTGTCCATATGTTCCATGTTGGCCCCGTGCCACATACCCACATGGGTGGTTTAATCCAAATGGGCTCCGGATGAGATACCAATTTTGGATCCATACCCACTTGGTACCCAGATAGCCCGAGTATAACCCATGTGCGGCCCACTTGGGTAAACCCACCCATGTGGGTATATGGCACTGGGCCAACATGGAACCAGTGGACAATCCCATATAGAGCCCAGCCACTACCCACATGGGCCCCACACACAAATGCTGGCTAAGGACAAACGTCCATCTGCCTCCTGTGATGAACTAACCAGTGACGGTGATGTTGGCAGCTGGACTTCTCTCTCCTGAAGTGGACTCACACCAGTACTCTCCACTGTTCCAGTGGTAGGCTTCCTTGATGACACAGGTGGTTGCCTCCAGTTTGCCCCAGTCACGTCCACACTCTGAGACCCCTCGGACTGTTTTGGCCTTCACTCTCCATACTGACGACATTTCACAGCTCAGAGTGAAAGTCTCGTACTTAAAGATCTGAGGTCTGTTTGGAGAGACTGAGAGGGTGGCTGCAGAGAGGACAAACAACAAACTACTCAGCTCCACCTCTTAAAGCTGAATTTATCTCGAAAAGACACCAAACACTTTCATCTGAATCAGCGTGTTTGTTATTGTAGTCGGTACAGTCTTTTAATGTTTTTTTGCAATGCTTAAGGAACTTTGTACCATAAAAGGACATTTTTCAGTAGGTGCAGATTCAAGGGTCATGCTAATTGTTCCTATATTGTAACATATGTAATGTTTTTTAAGTTTTTAAGCTTTAAAAATGTAATATTTACGAAATAGGATGAAAGTCATGCCTGAATTTTCACACTTATAGCAAAAAATCTTGAAGAGATGTTTACCCCTTAGAGGTCCTCATATGCTGCAGATGATCCATTAAAGTACCTCATATCACAATCCATTATTCAGTACATTAATTATCCTCTTAATACATCATTGTTATGGATAAATTATTGGAATTTAAGGGGTTGAAAGTTAATGCATCCAGTTTCACAATTATGAAAAACGGCTGCTGCTTTTAAACCGGGCTCTTACTTGATAGGGTTCTCATAGGTACATGAGGTAAGCATTACAGGGGAAGAACATCGAGGGGAATGTCGTTAACAAGGCCTACAGTGAGACGGTAATATCAGACTATCATGTTTGTAGACAAGTAAGCTTGCTAACAGGTTAAACTCTACCCTAGAGTTTCTGCATTACAAAAAATCTGTTTGCTAGTCTTGGAAGTGCACGAAGGTAAAAGTAAAGTTACTCACAGAGAGCGAGGAGGAAACCTGTGAGCGCCATCCTGTCCTGATGCTGACTGACTGTCAGACCTTATAAAGAAGCATCATAATGATGGTTATTAATAAGTAACGTGTGGTTGTATTGGCCTTAACGCTCTAAAAGTGAGTGAGCCTTGAACACCACGTGATCTCTGTACATAAGAGCAGAATAACTACATCCTCTCTATACCGTCTCTGTGGTTACATGTTTTCAGAAAAACACACACATGCATCATGTCTCACATCTCTATCTTGAGTCATGGCCCCAAAAAAGCAGCACAGTTGTTTGTAAGTCACAGAAACATTTTATTAACATTCAAAGAAAGATGAACTAGAAGAAAAAATGATGAAAGCAAAATATGTGAGACACTCTTTTCTCGTTGTTCCACAGCTTAAAATTAGTTTTATTTGAGATTATTTATGCACAATGTAAAATAAGGAGGACCCAACACTGAGCCCTGTGGCACCCCCTTGTGGAAGGATAAAATCTCAGCAGAAGGACCACAAGCACCCAACATAAATGTCCTCAGTCTTCCCCTTCAACCTTCTGCATTTCTTCATCCATCCACCAGAGGCCCTCAGACTTCCCCACCTGTCTCAGTGTCCTGTCAGTCCAGATCCAGCCACTCCCCTCTGACCTTCCCCACCCGCACACTCACCTGCTCCCCATACTCATCAGTCATTTTCACTCAACACTTGCTCCCATTCGGTTGCTCTGCGCCTCTGCCTTCATGCCTCTGTTCCCTGTTACCCCAAACTTAATCATTATCTGGACCTACACCTGCTTGTCTGGCTGCACCTTTTTCCAGTTTACCTGTGGTCTCTCAGTTACTGCTGCCTGGACTTTCTGTTCATACCAGTAAGCCAGTAACTCTTCAGTGTTCACAACACAAAACAATATTACACATTTCTTAAATATAATGCTCAGCAGACTTGGAGGCCTGCTGTTAATTGACCTTTGCCTCAGCATCAGTCACCACTTTGGCAGCTGCAGTACACACGCTGTAAATATGTTTTTGACAAAACCCTAAATAACACCTTGATGGAATCTCAGTTTCATGTTTTAACTTGGCACAAATAAGACCCTGCTTAGTCAGAGTTGACAACTCTGATATTGTGATACTGACCTTCGTCCACAAGATGGCAGCACAGCATGAAAAAGTCAACTAACCAGCCTCCAGCAAATCACCAGTCACATGACTTAAACAGTCCGATACAGTCATTAATATGCCGCCCAGTGAATATCGACAATTTATATTAATAGAATATGATTATTATTATTATTAGTAGTAGTAGTAGTAGTAGTAGAAGTAGTACATGATCATAGGGGTACTAGATTTAGAATGTGGTTTATCAAACTTATATTTACTTTTTTAAAAACTAATTTTAGTATAATTATTTTAAAATTATGCATGATCAATTTTCAATTTATCTTGTACCCCCTGCAGTTCTCCAAAGTACCCTATAAGAAACACTTTAATATGTAATACAATCTTCCTTCCACATTATTTTGAAATTGTAAAAAAGACTATTGCCATTAAAATTAATGATTGTTATCACATGTAAAATTAAAACATAGTGGTATGTGTACAGTGTTTTTACAACTGAAGAAAATTTAAAAAAAAAAACACAAGATACAACTGTATTTATTTAGAAAGTGCAGTAGTCAGAACAAGATAATGCTACAGATATTTAATGCTAATTAGCATTAGCTTACCAGCTTATACATTTATTAGGATCCCCATTATCATTAGCATTGCAGCAGCGTTTCATTCCGGGGTCCACAAAACAGAACACTTCATAGTGACAATACGGCAATTCAATAAACAGAATATATGACACAGTCCGTTACACTTTAGTATCTCCAACACGTTGTACATCATTATACTGTCCATTCTGCCAGTATTCAATACAATAATGAAAATACATGAAAATGGTCTGTCGCTCTACTATTAATACAATAATTAAAATACATTAAGACAGTCTTTGTTACAACACTGTCTTCAACATATTGTAAATCATAATACTGTACCTTTCACTCCAGTATTCAATACAACAATAAAAATGTTCAATTCACTTCAGTGTTCAATACAATAATCAATGTAGCTGTAGTAGTACTTAACCTTAATATTCAGTACAATAAATCTTATCTTATAATCAAAATCATGAAGATTTACTTGAGTATCTCCAACACATTGTACATCATAATACTGTCTAATCCACTTCGGTATTCAGTACAATAAACAAATTACATGGAGATAGTCTGTGTCACTCCACTATCTCCAACAGAGTGTAAATCATAATACTGTTCGTTCAACGCCAGTATTCAATACAATAATCCAAAGACATTAAAGAAGTATGTTTCACTCCAGTATCTCTGTCACTTAAACTCCAATATTCAATACAATGGTCAAAATAATAGAGTGTAAATCATGATACTCTCTCTTTAACCCTATTCATACAATACGATAATCAAAATACTTAAATAGTCCCTTTAACCCAGCATTAAACACAATGTCCCAGTTACTTGAAAATAGTCTGTTTCAATCCAGTACTCAATACAATAATCAAAAACATGAAGATAGACTGTTTGACTCCAGTATCTCCAATAGATTGTAAATCATAATACTGTAATACTGTCACTTACTCTCAATTACGTGGGGAAAAGTCTGTTTTACCCTAGTACCTTGAGCACATTGCAAATCATAATATTGTCCACTTCAGTATTCAATACAATATTCAAAATATATTAAGATAGTTTGTATCACTCCAGCATCTCAAACAGAGTGTAAATCATGATAATGTCTCTTAAACCCTATTATTCAATACAGTTATCAAAGTATATAAAGATAGTCCCTTCACCTTTGTCAAAATACTCAAACATAGTCCCTTTATCCCCACAGTCCATGAAAAAAGTCTGTTTCACATCAGTATCTCCGACACATTGTACATCATAATACTGTCCCTTTAACTCCAGTATTCAATACAATAATAAAAATACATGAAATAGTCTGTTTCACTCCAGTGTTCCTGGTCCACAAACTCAGACAGACCCTCTAGAGCCCCACGACACATTAATATAATCAAACCAACAGTTGTCCTTAATTTGTTTAAAACTTAGCCAAACTAGGTTCGATATCATTTCAATGTTTCTATCACAAGATGCAGTTTAACTAAATTTAAATACGATTACTGTTCTCTTGTGTGATATGTTACGGGAGTAAAATTCCATTCAAAGCTCAGTACTTGATCATTTGTTTGACTTTACTTTTGGTAATGTAAAATTTTTGCCTACAGTCTTGCAGGGTGGTCATGTCTATCTAAACTAAATGGTGAATTATTTTATAAAATAAACGGAGTCTTTGTAACGGAAATATTTCTTATAAATACAAGTAATTAAGAGAGTTCTTAACAATAACCAAGCCACACAGTTATGCACTGCAACAAGATTTGTCCTGGTTTCACAACAGCACGTTATATGTCTCTCTCTCTTTATCTTACCTATTGTAGCATTAGACCTGCTGGGCAATAGTCATGACTGGACAATATTAAAAATGGAATCACCTTTCCAGTTGAGTATTGTGTCAAACATTTTTACATAACAGAAATACAATTTCCCATATTTACTAAATAATTCAGGAGCCTGGCATCTTGCACGTGGTTGATAGATACATTATGTATGCAAAAATTTAAATGTGTATTTCTATTTAAAGTCAAAAGTCAGCAGCAGATGCCAAAGAATACCTGGCATGTAATATGTAGATGTGAAAGTCCACAGACAAAGCAGCGATATGTGATGACTTGGGATGAGAACATGTTGACTTTTCCAGTTCCTTGTCTAACTGTGGTGTTCAGACCAACCTGATAATAAACTTCTTCAGTGGTGCGTGTCTTTACACCAATGGGATAAAGATATCAACAAATTTCACCTCTTAGGGTCTTTTTCAGCACCAAAATATTTGATCGACACACATTTTTCAAATCTCATTTATCTTGATTAAACTCTAATAAATAAGATCTCTTAAAGATGATGTTAGTTCAGGCTAGGGGCCAAAATGAGAACATGCAGTAGATAACTACAGATGATGAACACTGTCTGCGCTCAGTGGTGCAGTTTACGGAAACTACATAGCTAGTTTTCGGGTAGACTAATCTAGCCTAGTTGTTTGTCATGTAGCAGCAGGAAGTGCAGGCAGCGTTCAGGTATGACACTGTACCTCTATGAGCTAGTGAGCATACAGCAAGAGGTGGAAACAATACTGTGATTAACTTTCATTTTGTGGGTTTACAGCTTGTAAGTGTTGGCAAACATCGCAGTGCAGGTTGTGTTTGTATGGTTGTGATATTGGTTCAGATTGTATTTTGTTTACTTGCTGCACAGAGCCATTGAACCAAATCGGCAATGAAAATAGAATGAGAACCACTCCCAGTTCAGCACTGTGCAGGTTGGGCGAGTTTCTGTCTCTCCTGGCATAAAGAAAACACCTGTCACCTGGCTGACACATCACATCTTTCGACAGTCTCTTCCAATCAGGTTGCACTTGTTCACTGCACTGCCCAGTATTTGGGTCCTGGCTCCAAGTGACAAACATTATGCAGAGATTAAAAGTGGACCTCAAGGCTTCACATCTGCTTCATTATAAACAAATAGTCTGAGGCATCGTCACCTTGAAACATTCAGGTGTTCAGCTGTCTGAACAGAGGGTGTAGGATGAAGAAGGTCATCGGTTTAAAGGGTCATTCAAAGCTGAAAACCTTGCTTCTTCTGTGTCCACCTGTGGCTGCAAGGGTTGTTGGTTTGAATCCTAAAACTTACCAAGGAGATCCGGGAGAGGAATATGTATGACACTCATCTCCATTAACAGAATTTGCCGGGGTGCTCTTGAGCAAGGCCTCTAAAGTGGAAGGAGTTTTTCTGGAATGTCACACTCTGTAAACTGAGAAAAGAATAAACACAAGATTTATGATAATGTGAACGAGTAAGATTTGTATCCATTATCCATCTGTAACACATCATCTGCACCCAGCTGCATAAACCGTACTTCTGTTCCCTCACACAGACTGGTAATTAAAAAGGAAGAATGTGCGGTTGGAATGTGCGCACCTCACACCCTGTTCAGAGCGGGCGTTCACACTGTTTTAGCTGAGACAGCTGCAGGAGATGAGTGGCAAATTAAATATGAGAGACAGAAAACACTGTTTTTAGGCTGTTTGCCAGTTTCACTCGTATTATTATTTTTGCAGGCTGCACGGTGTTCTGTGAAATGTCAGTCAAAGGCGCATTTATAAACTTAATTTTGAATGGTGCCCATGTGCCCAGATTTATAAAGCAGAATCGGGCATACACATGACTTTATTCATCTCACGAAAATAATTTTTCCCCATTAAAGGGTTTTTTTTGGAGAGTTTTTCCTTATCCGCTGCGAGGGTCCTAAGGACAGAGGGATGTCGTATGCTGTAAAGCCCTGTGAGGCAAATTGTGATTTGTGATATTGGGCTTTATAAATAAAATTGATTGAAAAATTGAAATTGAATGCATATGTATATTTCTGTCTTTATGCATATGCACAGTTTTAGTCATGAATCCACAGAGAGTTTTTTGCATCTGGCACCTGCTGATTAAAAACCAAATTATTCAGCTCTGATATTGTTTACACTAAAATTATCAATGATACGTTGGTTTACTTTATTTGTCCAGCACTTAACCTTTAAGAAAATACAATGAATCAGGTTTAAAGTCCCTGACACACCAAGTCGATGGTTGGACTTCCGTCAAAGTTGGGCCATTGGTGAGCGTTTGCCACCCTCGTCGGCCCCTATCTGCTTCTTTGGGGGTGGTTCAACACGGCGGAACCCGCTGGTGAGTGAAATCACACTGACTGGCAGTTCAGCTCAGCACACAAGAAGAGAAACATAAGTGAGGAAAGTAAACAAAGCGCTAAAGTCCTGAGGAAGTGAGACAAAAACAAATTTGTTCCATGAGGTCAGATTATTTTTCTCTTTAGCAGGAATGTTTCCTGATGCTTTGTGTTATTGTTCAGTGGTGCACGGTAAATATACTCTGTTCTTCCAGCATTGGATTGTGTTGTTAATGTGCTAACTGGCTAACTAGCATCAAGATGGTCGTCTGGTAAGGATTACAGACGACCACCGTCTGTTGGTATAGAGAGTTATTTCCTCTGACGCAGGCGCAGAACATACATGCTGGTTTGTCGTCAGCTGTAGTCTTTGCGGTGTGTTCTTGTGCAACTTTTTGGCGAGACACGGCAACATCAGGTGACACAGCAAGGGGCCTTTGTCGCTACTAGTTCTCTGAAGGGTCTGACTTACATCTTGTTTGTGACACTTCCGTTTAATGTAATATCCACCTCCAATTATCAGCAAGACACAGAAAAGCACAGGTGGGATCAGTCTGCGTGGACAGGGCCAACCACCTGATGGAAACACACGGACATGATTTAGTTTCTGATCAGACAAAATCAAAAACACTGACGTTATTGTGAAGGATAACAACAAAAGCACCTAATTTCCAAATGTGTGCAGGAACTCTAGATTCAGCTGATATTTTTAAAGTCTTTGTTGTTCTCCTCAAACTGTAGCAATCGTTTTCTCACCTGTCATGGCTGTCTCGTTCTTCGATTGTGGGGTTTGAATGATTGTGGGATGGGTTGGCGTCTCTGTTGTCCTGATTTGAACAGGCTTTGTTTCTGAAAAAACATTTTTTAAAATGACAAACTGCAAAGTTTGAACAGGAAACTATGGTATTTTTACTGTGACAATATCTCAGCAGATTTTCAGTAACATTTGAAATGTTCTCCATCAGCTGAAGCTGGATAATTGATTATACATCAATAACATGTGTAGTCTTTTAAAGTTTAAAGGTAAACCCTTTTGAGCAGAAACCAACTCACCAACAACGAACTTGATAACTGTCGCCCTCACTCGGCTCTGTAACTGTGGGAGGAAACATCTGTACCTTCCCTGGTCAGAGAGCTTCACCTTCAGGATCTTGAGAGACATGTTGCCGTGTTTCAGGCTGTCTGTGAACAGCGTCGTCCTCCCAGTGTACGATGACATCTTCATGCCCTCCTCATCGTGGTTGTCATGGTAACGGTGGACATACTTGTACTCGCTCAGCGGGTCTCCAGGGTCAGGCGGGACATCGGGCCTCCACCACTCCACCGTCAGCTTCTCCACGTTGAGGTGAGGCTCCACGTGACACGGCAGAATTACATCATCACCCAGAGCACCCAAGACTGGCTGAGGTGAACCGATCACCTGTGGCTGACCTGGAAGACGGAGGGAAATTTAAATCATCTGAAAAGAGTCACAGATCAGCTTCAATGTGTCTCTCAAGAATAAGACAACAGCATGTTACCTGGCATCATTGATTTAATTCACAAACTGCACCCATGGATGCATCACAAGTCAATAAAGCACAGGCACAGATTTGCATTAGGGGAGAGTGAGAGGGGATGACACGCAGCTAAGGACCACAGGGGGCGCACACACCAAGTGGGCTGTCTGTGACCCTGTAAATGTTGTTTTAACGTAAAGTTACGTAACTTATGTTCAACACACAGTTGTTGCACACTGACATCACTCATGGGAGGGATTTACATCACGTCACATTCCATTTCTTAACAAACGTTCTTATTTTTGCCCAAAACATGATCTTTTTTTCTAAATCTAACTGAATTGTTTTGTCGCCGAAACCCAACTGTAACCATTTCACATCACCCACGTGTTGAAATGTGTTTCAACTGTGTGACGCCAAAGGGTTCCCTGTGTGTCGCTATCAAGACACCGAGGGGTGTCAGTATTTGATGACCTATGAGAACGGGTTGCTCAGTCTGTTGGGTCTTGGCTGAGGAAATGGAGGGATACCAGTTCAAGTTCCTGCAAGGACCAGGTATGGAGTGTGGAAGCTGGAGAGGTGCTCATTTGCCTCCTGGGCACTGCCGAGGTGCCCTTGAGCAAGGCACCAAACCCCCAACTACTCAAGGTAGCCCCCCTCACTCCGACATATCTCCACACATACTGCATGTGTACAGGTCCTGGTTGAAAACAAATAAATAAAGCTTATACTGAACTAATACCTCACAGAGACTGTTGTCAGCCGACCTCTCTGTGTGAAAGATGGAAAATCTTCTCCCCATGTCCGCGGGGCTTTTTCTCACAGTCCAAAAACATGCAGGTTAGATAAACAGGAAACTAAACTGCGCACAACTGCAGAGCAACAATTAACTATAACTGTCAAAGAGTCTAGTACGAATAAAAACTGTAGTCGACAGAGTAGTAGGATGAAAGTACTTCAATAAGCAACAGTACCTGAGTTACTTTACTTCATGACATTCCTTCATTAACTACCAGTCAATAAAATTTACCAAAATTTTTTTTACGTACTTACCATCAACAGGAAAGTAGGTGACCAGAATTAAAAAGACAATAAAAGTCCCGCGTACATTTAAAGTAAAAGCCCAAAGTGAGAAAGTGTCAGTCAGCTCTTTAAAGTTCATTTCAAAGTGGTAGCTCCGAGAGAATCGATACTGCACTGACGCCAAATGAAATGAGTCAGCATAAATGCTCCCACTGCATGATGTAACCAGTGTTCTGCAGGTTGTTCTGCAGGGTGTGATTGAGACATAAAAATAGACAAAGTGGAATGACGGGTTTGTTCTAGATCTGTTTGCGTGTTTAGGCAGGCTGCGCTGTCTGAAATCAGAGCTGTGCATCAAACTCAAGCAAAAGCAAAACAGACGCAAAATGTCCCTAAAAACATTTCTCACAGCATGTATGACCAATCATTTTACAAATTTGTGACCCTTGACCTATGACCATTTCCTGCTAGTGATTTTATTTTAGCTGAAGCAGATTTAAAATTGGCCTCAATATGTGCCCTCTACTGTGGAGCAAATCTGGACCGTCATTCCTCCTGTCAGGTGGTGTTTGCGATGCACCTTAGGGTGGCACAGATCGTGTGGCTGTGACTCTATTTTTAGCACACCTGTTCATCTGTTAATGTGATGCACAGCTGCACTGGCCAGACTTCAGATGCTCAGAAGACAGGATAATCCTTTGTTCATCCCTCAGCGGGGAAATTAAATCATTACAGCAGCAAAGGGGAAAGTGCAAACAGGAAGCCTCAGTTAAAAAAAAACACACAAAGCAATAACATAAGTACACACCTGGTGGGGGTGGTGTGTGTTCCTCAAGCTCGGGTCCTCTACCAGAGGCCTGGGAGTTTGAGGGTTCTGTGCAGTATCTTAGCTGTTCCTAGGACTGCACTCTTCTGGACAGAGACCTCAGATGTTGTACCTGGAGTCTGCCGGAGCCACTCTCCCAGTTTGGGGGCCACAGTCCCGAGTGCTCCTTACTACCACTGGGACCACTTTTGACCTCACCTTCCACATCTGTTTCAACTGTTTCCTCAGCTCCTGGTACTTCTCAGCCATTGATGTTACTGTCGGCTGGTACTGCCACATCTGCCACAACTGCCTTCCTTTGCTCCTTGTCAACCACTACTGTGTCTGGTTGGTTGGTTAGCCAGCAGCTGCTTGTCAGTCTAGAACTTAGCCCCGTTGTTCTCTTCCACCTTCAGTGGTGTGTCCCATTAGGGCTGAAAGACTTCTAGTCCATACTCGGCACAGATGGTCCTGGAACATTTATACTGAGGGCTGGAGTTGCAAACACCTACATCTAAGGCAGTATGCTGCTTATGTCTTCACACATTTCTACCACGAGTTTATCGTTGCAACAGGAAGTTGTGGCCTCTGAAGTCAGACGTTTGGTTCAGTCCCTCACGCTGCCTTTTAGTCAGTCAGTTGACCAAACAGCCGAGCAGCATGGAGATCACAACTCTTTGTGCTGTCGTTGGTGAGTACTGTATATTTGTGTGTATTTAACCTGCACTCATAACTCATTACTCAAGAATGTGTCGAATCTGTCCTTGACATAAATTATGAATAACGCCTGGCCTATGATGATATCACATCGAGTTTTATTTTAGTATCAACAAAACGATACTTGCTAATTTGTTTTTACTCAGTTATACTTTATCGTAGAGCTGAAACAAGTGATTACTCAGTTGGTTTGACAGAAAAACAAAAGCCAACTATTTGATAATGTATGAATGATATAAGTCATTTTTGTCTAGGAAGATTACTAGAATTCTGCTTTTCTTACATTTCACATTGTAAACTGAGCAAGTTTGTTTTTTTTAGACGGTTGTTTGATTTTCTTTGATTGCATGTACTTTCTAAACTGTTGCATCCTGCAACTGCAGAGGTTTGAAGAGGCACATGGCAGGAAAAGTGGATTTAGTTTTACCTTCTTCCTACTGTAGACGGGTTGCCAGTACTTGTTTGGTATTAAATTGAATAAAAAATATTTCACAGCTTCCAGTCAGCCCCAGCAATGAATGTTCTTGCTCTCTAAACGTTGTGTTTTCACATGAAGGTTGCAGAGAAGCAGGAAGCTTTGAGTGGCTTGAACCGGCTCTATACGCTGCATTTCCGCTGCAGGGTACAGCACAGCTCTACTCAACTTGACTCAGTGTTTTTTTTTCAGTTAGCAAAAGTTGCAGAAAGTACCTGGTACCTCCTCAAATGAGGTTCCTAGTGAGCTGATCCAATACCAAAAGGTGGTGTTAAAACAGCCAAGCTACCATCAGTAGCAGCTGCAATTTTTCATTAATTCGACCCAGATTTTAATAAATGTCAGCTGCAGAACTACCCTGTACACTATGCTGTACAATAGCTGAAGTGTTGACTTTCCCCTGTTTAGTTGCTAATGAAAGGAAGGCACTTTTATGTGTTTTCCTGTCTGATAATCCCGCCTAGTAAGGGGGTACTCTCTGCAGAGGAAAACAAATAAAAGAAAAAGGCATGGTACCAAAGGTGAGTTGACTGGAGTCAAACCAAGCAGTGGAAGTTGGGCATTATAGTTCAGAATAACATAGTCAAGCAAGAAAATGTGAAGAAGGTGGTGAGCTTGCAGAGTGTTCGCACATCAGTCAAGTTTTCCTGCTTGTTTACGAATTTAAAGTTTTCTCTTGAGATGCTTTTGTTTGTTTCTTGCAGCTGTTCTGAGAGTCCTTCCCAACAGATCCCAGTTCTTCCAGTACGAGTCCGTCTCTCTGAGCTGTGAGCAGCAGGGAAACTCTTCTAAATGGAGAGTTAAGAGGAACACAACCACAATCATAAACCGAGAGCATTCAACATCCTGGAATAGTATAAATGAGTCCTGTCGCTTCATTGATGACCTTTACCCATTGGACGCTGGAGTGTACTGGTGTGAGTCTTCAGCAGGAGAGTGCAGCAACACTGTCAACATCTTTGTGACCGGTGGGTTTAACAGAAAGACAAGTTGATGTCACCACAGCTAGCGGAGGATTACAGTTTCTTGTACTTAAAATTCAGATTCCTACATTATTCAAATGCTTTTAACAAGTGGACCATAACATGATGTTGTTGTAAGGCCACAAAAAGTCTAAACACAACTGTACCACGACTTTTGCTTGTTTGTTTGGTACGTCCCAGTGTGTGCGACAGCATCAACCTGTTGGCGTCAAATTACTGACACAAAACTAGTGGTGTAGTGGAGGGTATACTCAGGTATATGGGGTATACCCACTTCTTTTTCTATCCAGTTACAGTATACCCACATATCAGCTAAAAAGCAGGAGTATGCCCACTTCCTCATCGGTAACCTACCGATGTACCTTGTAGTACACCCACCTCATCAACTGCCACTACACCACTGCACAAAATATATTTTCTAAATGATCATCTGAACAAGCAGAGAGGCGACTTCTGGCTTCATCTTCATGCAACATGTAACTTCAAGGTGCACAGAGAAGGGACAAGTCTGTAAGTCAGTAAAACTCGTGTGACCAGTGGTTTTCGTTTTCCAGCCCTCATAAAGATCTCTGCGACCACAAGCCAAAACACACTGGTCTCACAATAAAGTTGCTCTTTTTGCTGGAGATCTTCAAACGATCATGTGTTGACATACTAAACTATCCTCTTGTCTTTCTGTCACTCAGCTGGTTCAGTGATCCTGGATAGTCCAGCCCTTCCTGTGATGGAGGGAGACGCTGTGACTCTGAGCTGCAGAACCAAGACGACTTCCTCCTCTAGTCTCACAGCTGACTTCTATAAAGATGGGCTTCTCATCGCGAGCAGCTCTACAGGAAACATGACCATGCACAGTGTTTCTGTATCTGATGAAGGATTCTATAAGTGCAGCGTCTCTGGAGCTGGAGAATCACCAGACAGCTGGCTGTCTGTCAGAGGTGAGGGACACCTAAATGTTTTTAACAATTTCATTAAGTGTTGTCTTTCTAAGATGGACAAAAACATTCACCTTTAAGAGTTCATTGTTATAATCAAATAAAAATCATCCTCCCCTGCTTTGGTAACTGTGCTAGTTTGCTATCTGAGCATGAGTCTGATGAGATGATTGATAAATGTAATCTGTAGCTGTGTGTGCCTCCAGTGTAGACAGAACTATTGCATATTTGCATCAAGGTCAACCTGTGGTATTTCTCTTTAGAAACAAGGCGTCCTGAGCTGCCTGTAAACATCCTCACACACATTTTACTTCCTGTGGTGGGCGCCTGCCTCTCGCTGGTCTGTGTGACGCTGCTCTGCCTTTGGAGGAGCAGCAAAGGTCAGCCTGTTTTCATGTCAGTAAAATGACACTCTTCTTTAAAGAACTGTAAATAGATAAATAAGTAAATAAACTGTGAGATTTAATTTAAGAAGTAGAACAATTAAAAAACAGTCCCAGATGAACTCCCAGTTCAAGCAGACTGTGGTTCTTTAAAATGATTCATTTAAAGGAACAGTGTGTAAAATTTAGGGGATTTAGTAGATTTCAAACAGCTGAAACCAGACGAAACTTTTAACTCCCAGGTGAAACAGTGTTCTTTGTGCAGGAGGTTTCGACCGCATGTGATGTCTTCAAATTATGTCACAGGAATAAATTGAGGCATAAAAACTACTTGGTTAGGTTCGAAAAAGATCATGTCTTTGATTAAAATAACTATGCCTAAGCACTTGTAAAGTGAACATGATGTTACTTCATAGAGGATGTAACTACGTTAAGTTAATAGAGGGCCACATTGACTTTTTGCTTCACACAGGACACAAACAGTGGCATCCTGGATCAAAGTCCAGTGCTTGTTGATCCATTCTGCTCCCTGACCTCCCTATGCGACTTTCTTGCTCTTTATTCTACCAGTACGGTCGTAATATCAACCATGGCTGATTTCGTGGTCATTTGTGTGTACACCATGACACTGAATCCTAACTTAACACTGGCCCTGTTTCCGTGGTGGTGACCAACCTGGTCTCATTCCAAAGTTGTCACATGTAGCCGCTTTGCAGTTGCCTCTCACGTCTATATATTATGTGCTAGGTACCCTTCTGCATCTGCTGTTTGTGTTCCACAATGACCAAACCAACACCATGACATCAACAAAAACATAGCTAGGTTTTAGGAAAAAAAACACCATGGTTTGGTTCTACATCCATACAGGAAGTGAACACTGGCCTCCCAGGTAAAGGTCTGGGGTTTGTTTGACTCATCCCACCCACCCTACATGGACTTTCCTGCTCGGGCGGCTTAGTCCATAGGGACTTGGGTCAGGAACCGAAGGTCCCATCCAGACCAAATATGGAGAGTGGACTGGTAGCTGGAGAGGTGCCAGTTCACCTCCTGGGCACTGCTGAGGTGCCCTTGAGCAAGGTATCGTACTTAGTGCGTGTGTTCGGACCTTTGTGTAACTGATTGACAACGGAGTGAAAAGTATATAAAATAAAAAATTCTTTTTGGTATCATTTCTGCTGTCCACCGGCGTATCCACCAAGACAGGTGCCGTCCAGCCGACCAGCATTGAATCATAACATCGCAAAAGGTTTTGTCCAACCGTGTTACACACTGAGTGTGTCATATAGGGTGACCATATTTTGATTTCCAAAAAAGAGGACACTCAGCCCGGCAACGACATAGCCTACTTAAATGATACTCGCAGTTTACTCAAAGATGCCTTATAATTTTAATATATTTAAAATTTATATGTATGGATAGAAAATTCAGTTATATTACAAAATAATATCTCTCAAAAACAGAAATTCAGATAGGCCCCAATAGGGGACACATACACACACTAGAGTGTGACGATCTGAGCCCGACGGTACCCGACGGGTCGGCCAGGTTTGGTCAGAAATGTAGCTATAAATTGTATTCGGGGCTCGGGTCGGATTCGGTCAGATTTCAGTGAAAATGTAGTGTAAAAATACATAAAATCCTATTGTCTGTCCTGTTTATTGCTTGGGTGCTGTTATTTACGTGACAACACCTGAACATAACACACACACACACACACATTGGCTGTTTGTTTCTACCTCTCCCCTCGCTGGAAGTCTCGGACCTCCAGCCGCCCGCCTCCGCCTTGATTAAACGCTGAAAATAAAATAAAACAGGGAGACAGGTTTTTCCTATTTTATCTTATTTTGTTTTATTTCTCCCTCTCCTCTCACTGGAAGCGTTGGACCTCCCGCCTCCCGCTCCTGTCTCAAACACGGAGGTCTCCCTCTCCGCAGCTGAGCACGCCCGGCCTGTTAAATAGGCCGTTACCACTGTGTGACAGAAACTCAGTGCTTTGGTCATTAAATAATGTCGGGCTCAGTTCTGGTTTGGACAGAAATATGCTGCCCGTGCCGCACTCTAACACACACACACACACACACACACACACACACACACACACACACACAAACACACGGAAAACTGGACATTAGCATCAGTTTATAAAAACCCCTGGACGCCCCGGACGGGACGTGAAAAGTGGACATGTCCGGACAAAAGAGGACGTTTGGTCAGCCTAGTGTCATACCGCCATGAAAGGTGGCTTTTGGCATTGGTGGCCAACATGAAAAGGCAAATGGCCTGAACTAGAGCCAATGATTGCTTTGTCCCTTTTGGGCTACTGTAGAAACAATATTGTGGACTCTTCTGTACGTAGACATTAACGGCTCATTCTGAGGTAACAAAAACATTCTTAACTTCAGGTGACTGTACACTAATGAAAACAACAATAGTTATATTATTTTCCACTTCTGTCAAAACACCCCTGAAATCCTACACACTGGACCTTTAAATCGCAGGTTTGGTCACGGCATTGAGGTTGTTGTGATAACCATAAAAAGGGACAAAGAATTTAATTTTCCTAAAAGTATCTCAATTCAATTTTTAAGCCCAGCTGGTAACGGTATTACATGTTGTGCTGCAGGTAAAACTGATACTTCAGTTGTATTGTACGTTGATGTCACCAGCATGCAGAGGTGCAAGCACAAAGGTAAACACACACGCGCAAAAAACACACAACACAAACACAGAAACTAACTAAACTATATGCCAGAATAAATGTTGACATTGGACGTTTCTGCAAACCACAGATACATTATATTTATACGTTAATATGTAGTGGATACATTGGTAAGAACACGATCATGTCCTGGTTCTGGAGCCACAATCACCGCTGGAGACACATCAGTGTCTCACTAGAAAACAACTGGTTTTATCATGTCTTTGTCTCAGTACCTCCCCGCTAGCTAACTAGCTAAGCTGCGTTGTGATCATAGTTTATTATTCAGCATCAAAGTGGAAACACAGTGTCAACAGAGTAGCTAAAACTAGCTGCGTAATTCAGTTACTTACAAACTTTGGTCGTCAGATGGTGAGCGTGACGACACTCTTCTTGTCTGTGGCTGCTGAAGCAAACAGGATGTGGTGTAGAAAGAAATGAGCATAAGTCTCTTGAAGTTTAATGGAAGACTCACTGTAAACAGACAGTGTCAGTATCTGTTGGCTTCTAATAATGACATCACATAACGTAGAAAAGTCCATCTGCTGTGACGGACTGTGAGATGTGCCTGAGAGTTCCAGAAAAAGCTGGTTAGACTTTGACTCAACAGAAAACTTTTCCAAGGATCAATAATTAACTTTAGATTCAGCAAGTGAAATACATGAGCTCATACTCAGACATGAGACATTCTGAATCTCTTGACACTGATGATTTGCTTTTTTTCAGGGGAGCCACTGAGGAAGGACTCCTCGATGCTCTTCTCTGTCGCAGTATACAGACCCTACCCTGTTAGGCGTAAATACACACCAAGCCCTGTGTGGACTTACAAAGCCTGAGACTGGACCACTGATCAAGAGGAGCCAGGAGACTCAGCAGCCTGTTTGACCTCTGAGACACTTTAATTGTTTTAATCAAGAGGCACAATCCATGATCTGCATGCACTGACACAACAGCACTTACCAGAACACTAACGGCAGACAATATGAGTGATTCTTGCTTATTTTTTCCTTTCTGAAGTGTTGGACTCGATCACAGGTCATTGGTAGTGGATTAAAAAAATCACATGAGCTTCTATGGTGTGACTGATCATACCCATTTGCTGTGTTGTGTGGTGCTTCGTCTTGGGATGGATTCCTGTACCCATTAAGAGTTGGCCTCTGTGGGGATTTTCTGTTTTGGGGTGTCAGTTAATAGTTGTAATGAATTTGTATCTTTAATAAAGGTGCATATATTTATTTTATTTCACCATACACCTGTGTCTGTGGTAAATTGTCTTGTCTCTGACACTACAGGACGAGACCAGGTTTACAAACTTGGTGACGGCAACCTTGAAATCTTAAAAAAGATGACAATAAGAGCACTGTTTCTGCAGGTAAATCTCCAGGAAATACACCCCACCAAAGGTGAGCACTCCTTAGCCATGGAGGTCGGCTGTAGCCCTACTTTGGTTTTCTTTTCTTCAAAAATAATCTCTTCCTTCTTCATACTTTCCAGTAGGGTCTCACTCCTCTCCAGCTTTTTCTGACATTCTGCCCTCTTCTTTTCAAGATCATTCATGGTATCGAAAAGAAGTTTGATGGCTTCATCTTTCTCTGCTGCTGCTTTCTGTGTGTCGGGGTCCATCTTGTCTTCTTCCTGTTCACTGACCGGAGCTTCCTCTCAGTGTCCTCCCTCTGTCTCTTCACCTCCTCCAGCTCCAGTTTGAGTTGCTTTATCTGATTCTCTTTGTCCTTTATCTGCCCCTCAAGTCTAGAAAAAATGTTTTTCAGATATTTTCTATTCTCTGTCTTTTATCTTAAAGGGATAGTGCACCCAAAAATGCAAATTCAGCCATTATCTACTCACCCATATGCCGAGGGAGGCTCAGGTGAAGCTTTAGAGTCCTCACATCACTTGCAGAGATCCAAGGGGAGAGGAGGTAGCAACACAACTCCACCTAATGGAGGCTGACGGCGCCCCAGATTCAAACGTCCAAAAAACACATAATTGAAACCACAAAATATCTCCATCCTGCTCGTCACGTCACGTCACATGCTCTCGCTGGTCTCGCACACATGTGAGCTCGGTGTACACAGAAGCAGTCAGAGCTACAGGCTACAGTGAGAGTTCAAATTAGGTTTTTCTAAACAACTTTTTGTGTCGGGGCTTCAGGACACTTGGATCACTACGGACGAGCAGTATGGAGATATTTTGTGGTTTCAATGATGTGTTTTTTGGACGTTTGAATCTGAGGCGCCGTCAGCCTCCATTAGGTGGAGTTGTGTTGCTACCTCCTCTCCCCTTGGATCTCTGCAAGTGATGTGAGGACTCTAAAACTTCACCTGAGCCTCCCTCGGCATATGGGTGAGTAGATAATGGCTGAATTTACATTTTTGGGTGCACTATCCCTTTAAGCTTCTTCTTGAGTTTTTCCTTTTCTTTGTCAAGTTAATTCAGTGTATCTCTTTCTGCCATTAGATGTTCTCCATGTTCTTTTCAATAATAATAATAATAATAATAATGATATAGCACCATTTAATCGAGATTAAATGATTTACAGAATTCTACAAAAATCAAAAACCCCTGTAAGCACTAAACAGTCCATACATACACAGATGGAAGTGCATATATTTGAAAAAAAAAAAAATGCATCCAACGGACACATGGAAGATATTTGAACAGGTTATATATCTAACATTCAATAAAAATTATTATTTTTAATAGTACCTGTTTTTTGTTATCATTACAGGGGTAAAAACATACAGAGAAAGAAAAACAATCATATTCAGTCAGAGGATCTGGGGAAGAAGGTTCCATAGCTTTCCTAAAGCTTTATACTTTTTAAAAAATAAATAAACTGTGTGACTAGAGAAGAGCCTTCAAGAGTGGGAGGAAAATATACAATAAAAGAGGTAGTGATTTAGATGATCTGGATGATCATAACTACTACAGTACAACTTCACAATCAACACTCCTCTTCCTGAGTCCTGAGTTCAATGGATGTCATTCTTTGTTATACTTTCCTCTATGTTTTTTTGAGTAAGCCTAATTTCGGACACATTTAAAGACTTTTATTTTGAAGTTCAGCAACTCATCAGACCCGGAAGTTGTATTCTTACTAACATCACAGTGTTTGAACAAAGATGGCGTCCGGTGTAAACAAGTGTCAGCAGAGTGTCTTTGAGTGTGAACATGTCTAAAGTCCAAATGCTGAGAGCGTTGGTGAAGCAGCGACTAACTGCGGCTGCTGAAGAGATATTTGGGCTGTTTGAAAGAACGATAGCAGAGTACGAGGAGGAACTTTGTCGATCAAAAGAGGAGAACGAGCGACAACGGAAACTACTGGACGCTGTTTTCAACCCTCAGCTTCGGTTACACAGAGCAGGTTTGTTCATTAAACATTACAAGTTCATTATTAATAATATAACTGCAGCTTTGTTCAATAAATATTCAGTCTGTCGACGTTTCTCTGGTGTCGTTAGCCTCCTGGGTGTATTTCCTCCAAGGCGGAAATGCTCTAAACGTCTATTTTGACGTCTGTGTTAATAAGTCAAAAGTTTGTCTTAACGGGTGGAAATATAACGCGTTCAAACGACAGAGAATGTCCTGTTAACAACAACATTTCTAGCGTCTTATGACGTTCAATAATGGGCGCAGCCATTTTATCAGTGAAGGAGAAGGAACTGATGAAATAGCTTCCGGTATACGTTGTGTTCTAATAAGTGTCCACACAGATGAGACCAGTGGTTCCACCTGGTTCAGCCACGAAGGTTCAGGTTTAGTCATCAGTTCATGTTACACTAACTTTGATATGTTCAGCATCACACTGGAGTTTGGCCACGTGTGTGACGTAGTGTGCTGTCTGTCCGTTAGGCACTCACTCTGCAGCAGGAAACGGCACTTCAAAATAAAAGCTCTGTACAATAATGAAGTTTTACATGATTGGCTGTGGTATGTTGTTCACCTTGTGGAAGTAAATGAGAACTGTAGAGCTGGGGCTCCCAAACGCTTTCTTATCCAGGACCAGGGTTGCACCATATTGGATATTTTTGAAATCCGATATGTAATGCCTTATTTGACCGATAACCAATGTGATATATCCAGTCTTCCCCCTACCTAACTATAGTGATCATCTTATCTTTTCTGCAGTGGAAGTACATCATATTATAATATATGCAAATCGTGAAGGCCCACCAGCAGATGGTGACACGAAATATAATACTTTACAGTGTATTTACCATCCATTCATTGTACAAAATAAGAAAAAGCATGTTGGCCGATTCTGAGTTCATTTTAAAGCCGATATCGGCCGATAGTGATGAGGCCATTCGCTCTCTTCAGTCCCGTGAGTTCAAAACAGAATTTCTCCCCCTCAGTTGCTTAGAAGACCGGTGATAGGCACATAGCTAAAATGTACCCAGGGGGTGAGTATACTGACAGCAGCCAATGGCATCGAAGCTTTAATGCTCTAAACGTCTTGAGACGTCAGAAATGTACTCGTCAACAGGGCCTTTTCTGTCATGTTAACGCACATTTGATGCATCCGAACGTTATATTTTTACCTGTTAAAACGGACAAATTTGACTCAGTAATATGAACATCAAAATAGATGTAAAGAGCCTTTTCTTACAATGTGAACAAGCATGAATTTAATTTATTTAATTTCATGTGTTATACTAAAAATCAAATTGAAAAAAAATGCCTCACCACTTTTACTGTCTAAAAAGCCACATGGTTATTTGACACAGGCCAACGTGTTCCAGTTCATCCCCGTTATATTCACGAGCACCCTTGTTTTAGTTTGGAGTTTTTAGACTGTATAATGTAGCGACGTCCACATTTCCCATCATGCCCAGTGCTTTACTGTAGTTAGTGGTTTGCAGTTTAATGTTTCAAAACGCAGATGTAATTTTGTGTTGGGATTAAAATGTGTCTGTTCAGAACATGGTGGTTTATGGTGATTGTCATTTTTGTGTTGGTTTATAGTTCACACCATTAGTGAATCAGCTGTTATGCTCAATGATATCATCAAAATTTTCTCTGGTGTCGTTAGCGTCTCTGATGTCGTTAGCATCTCTGTTGTCATTAGGAGTTTTAACTTCCGGCCTTCATGCATTGGTTGTTGTTGGGTTTTTTTAACGTTTAGGCGTACACAAAGTGCGTGCAGAGTCTCTGTGAGATGTTTGGCCATAACTGGCGCAGTCCCACTGACTTAATGGACACCAAACTTTATTATCTTGAGGGTGATTGGTTGGATTACATTGTCAAATATCTCAGTGCTTTTGTAGCTTTGAACTGAATCTGTGTGATTTGAAGTTTAGTTCTTCTCCTGCATCCTGTTTGTACTTTGAGAGATCTGCTGTGTTTTACTATTCCGTGTTTGCTGTCACATATAGAGGAGGCATGTTAAGTTAGTGCTGATGAAAACTATTTCCCTATTTCACTGCTTTTACATAATAAAATAACGAGGCACTTTTGTTGTGAAGAATTTATCGGAAGTGAAATGTATAGCACGTAACTAAAGGAACTTTATTAGCAGCAGGAAGAAAGTCAAACCAGAAACATCCACAGTGAAGTGTTAGATGTTACTGCACTTCTGCCAACAGCTCACCTCTAACACGTAAACTTCTTTTACCCGTGTTTTAATTGTGAAAAACCTGAACTAATGGAAGAACTGCTATAGAGGTTCTTAGTCTTATAGGTTTCAGTCAATCTCAGTCCAGGCCTTTCTAACAGAATGTGCAGGTGCTCATTTCAGCTGATTTACTACAAAGCTGAACGCAGACCTACAGTGTAGTGATATTGTGATTACTTACAGATGTTATAGAGACCTGACACAGCTGAGTGAACACTGTGAAGCTGTTGGATGCTCAGTGACAGTAACATCTGTGTGTTTCCTGTTTCCTGCAGACGTCCAGCAGCTGTTGGTGGTTAAAGAAGAGGTTCCTCCTGAGCAGCAGGAGTGGAGCTCCAGTGTGGACCAGGAGGACCCAGAGCCTCCACACATTAAAGAGGAACAGGAGGAACTCTGGATCAGTCAGGAGGGAGAGCAGCTTCAAGGGCTGGAGGAGGATGATATCACCTTCACATTCGCTGTTGTCCCTTTGAAGGCTGAAGATGAAGAGGAAGAACCTCAGTCCTCACAGCTTCATCAAAGTCAAATTGAGGAGAACAGAGAGGCAGAGCCTCCAGCCAGCAGCTCAGCTGAGCAGATGGAAACTGGAGCTGATGGAGAGGACTGTGGAGGACCAGAACCAGCCAGGAACTCAGATCCAGATACACATTTACAACCTGAGACTGATGACAGTGATGATTGGACAGAGACCAGAGAACCTCAGTCGGGTTCAAAGTCCCTGAAAAATGATGAAGACCCTGTCAGTGATTTGAGATTTCGTGGTTGTGAGAAACCATTCAGCTGCTCTGAGTGTGGGAAAAGATTTGAATGCAAACTACACCTGCAGCTACATAGGAGAACTCATACAGGAGAAAAACCGTTCAGCTGCACTGAGTGTGGGAAAAAATTTAGTGAACGTGGAAATCTGAAGGCACACATGAGATCTCATACAGGAGAGAAACCATTTAATTGCTCTGTATGTGGAAAAAGTTTTGGTGTAGGTGGAAATCTGAAGACACATATGAGAACCCACACAGGAGAGAAACCATTCAGTTGCGCTGAGTGTGGGAAAAGATTCAGTCAAAGTGGATCTCTGAAGATGCACATGAAAACTCATACCGGAGAAAAACCATTTAGCTGCTCTGAGTGTGGGAAAAGATATAGTGAACGGCGAAATCTGAAGGCACACATGAGAACTCATTCAGGAGAGAAACCACTAAGCGGCTCTGAGTGTGGGAAAAGAAATTACAGTCGGACAGGTCCGGGGGAACACATGAGATCTCATACAGGAGAAAATACATTGAGTTGCTCTGTATGTGATAAAAAATTTTCTCGTAAGAAAGATTTCAGTGACCACATGAGATTTCATACAGGAGAGAAACCTTTTCGCTGCACTGAGTGTGGGAAAAGATATTGTCAGAGTGGAACACTGAGGCGACACATGAGATTTCACACAGGGGAGAAACCATTCAGCTGTTCTCAGTGTGGGAAAAGATTCTATCGTAAGATAGAATTGGAGGATCACACAAGATATCACACAGGAGAGAAACCTTTCAGCTGCTCGGTTTGTAAGAGGTCTTTTACAGAAAGAGGAAACTTAAGGAAACACATGAGAACCCACACAGGAGAAAGACCGTTCAACTGCTCAGTGTGTAGTAAAAGTTTCCCTCACAAACAAACCTTAAATAATCACATGAGAACACACACAGGACTGAAACCTTTTAGCTGCAGTGTTTGTCACCAAAGTTTCACCTGGCGTTACCAGCTCATAAACCATCAGTGTCATTCTTCACAGACTCATCAAACTCAGACTGAGGAGAACAGAGAGGCAGAGCCTCCAGCAGCAGCTCAGCTCAACAGATAGAAACAAGAAGCTGATGGAACCAGCCAGGAACACAGATCCAGATACTCATTTACAACCTGAGACTGATGACAAGACTGGAGAGTCTTCTGAACTTGAGACTGAACACTGATGATCATTGGAAAAACGTTTGGTAAAATATTTGTCCACTATTGTCTGAGAATGCACCTGAGGATTCATACATTAAGTTGTTCAGTTTTTGATACAATATTCCCTTGGAAGAAAAAATTAGTTTGTAACATGAGATTTAGGCTCGTTCAGGAGAAACCCCTGAGAATCTCAATCAGGGTAAAATTCTGAAAAATAAAGTCTGTGTCAGTGGAGTGTAATCTGTAAGCCTGAATGACATTCATCAGGTCTGTATCAGATAGGAATTCACACTGAGAGAAACCGTGTAATTGTTCAGTTTTTAATACAAGAATCCTTGGAAGAAAAATTGAGACTTTCACATGAGATTTAGAGTTGGAGAAAAACATTTTTGCTGCTGATTTTGTAAGACACAGTGACCACACAGGAGAGAAACCCTTCAGCTGCTCAGTGTGGGAAAATATTTAAATTTAAGATTAATCAGGCAGTCACGTGTCACCGGCCGTAAGTGTGTCATCGGTAGCAGCGGCATTAAAACTACTGCTTCAGATGAAACTCTGGAGCAACAGAGAGTTGAAACAGTTGTTGACATGTTTGAGATGAGAACAGTTTCTGTTGTAAGCAAACAACATTTAGGGTTGGGTATTATTTCACTGTTAGAATTATGATCCTGGTTTTTCTTGATGTCTCATATTAGTTCTTCAAAACAACTCTTCTTTTATAGATTGAATTGAGAAGAATCTTCAGAATCACAGCGTGTACTGAACTGCTTTATTTTCTTTTGAGGCGTGTAATGATAATTGAATGATACATTTGACCTGGTTTCTGTAGATTGTTTATTTTTATACGATCGTGTGATGTACTTTTATAAGCTTTACATATTGTGTATATTGATCTGGTTTGGGCTTATTTCCAACAGTAATGATAGCCTTCCTTACACAGATTTTTTTTCTATTTTCATTTGTATATGTCCATGAGTGTTTATGAAATGTGGTGAGATATAAGGAGCCCTGTATGTTCAGATGTCCACAGGTGGTGGCGCTTTCACAACATTAAACTGTCTAATAAAATCATAACATTAACTTTGCCTTCAACCGTCCCACAACATTAATAACATGTCATATAGTAGTGTTGCACGGTGTACCAGTACTAAAATAGTACCGCGGTACTAGAGTATTCCAAACGGTACTATACCGGTACATTGAAATTGATTCAATTCATTAATTCAGTTAATTTATTTTACTCATTTATGCACACAAACACCTTTCTTGTTTCTGTTGGAGTACAGATTGCCCGAGTGGTGTGTATGACAACACCTGTATCAACATTCGCAGCTGGCGCACGTGAAAAAAGACAAGAGAAAGTCTGCCTCGCAAAGGGAGACAACACGAGACAACACCAACTTGGTGAAACATTTGAGCAACCAAACCGTGACGTCCGTACCGAGGTACTTACCAAACCATGATTTTTTTGGTACCGTTACACCCCTACTATTTATTGTTCTAAAGGTTTGTATCCAAAAGGACTTTTCCTTAGGAAAAGTACCGAAGAGTATCGAAAAGTATCGAAATTCATATTGGTATTGGTGCCGAAACAAAGATTTTGGTATCATGACAACACTATCATATAGTGACATCTCCATGACAACCGAGTAATAGATTCCCTGAGGATGGCTCAGGTTGTGGTTGAAAGCTTCAGAAACAGCAACTTTATTTGGATCTTGTGTTGAGAAATGTTTTGAAGCTTTTCTTTCCAAGTTCAAGTTTTTTCAGCGACTATTTGGACTAACGTGTCACTAACGCGTCCGGTGTGTCCAGGGCGTTATGTCAACAACGCTACATGAAGCAGATGAATGACTTTTTCTCTGCAGTGTGAAAACAGCAGCCACTTAAACCACTGACTGTGCACTCCGCCACCAAGTGGGCAGGGGTGGTAATTGCAACCGGTCAAAATGACCGACGGCCTTCAGATTTTCCGGTCATTGTTGTAAAAAAAACGGTCAATGACCGAGAATATCCAGTTAACACGACCCCTGGTTCATGATGTTATGAGCCTGTCCGGAGAGCCTTATGGAAAACGCCAGTGTAAATACCTGTCCTTTCCCCTGCAATAAGGAAACTAAGGTGAATGCCTTTGAACACAGTGACGTAAGTGAATACAAATAAGGAGGAAATGGAGAGATGAGAATTGGGACAAATCGCCTCAACAACTGAACATGACACATGACAAGCCTCTGATTGTAATCTCTGAGTGGACTTTAAGGGGGAGGGGTCTCACTGGGACTTGCAATGGTGGGGTTTTTCACCTCTGCAATGTGCAAATGATGCCCTATCATCATTTTGGAGCCTGACGTATAAATCACATCCAGATTGTTAAGTTGAAAGTCAATATTGCTAATTTCAGTGAAATATGGTCTACATGTAACCGTTCAATCGACGTCTTCCAATAACCGGTGAAAAAACTTTTTGAACCTTTTCTGAACATCTTTTACCATCACTGATTTTTAAACGCCCGCTAAACCTCAAAAAGCTCTCAGTGGTTGTGGTTTAGGATGACAACAATAGCAGCTTAGAGGTTACACTAATATATTTACAGCTTTCACTTTGAGGACCTTGTGACACACGCTACAATATTTTGTATTAAATAAACAGCACTGTAAATATAACCAACAGTTTGAACATGAACTTTTCGACTTTTATTTTGAAGCTCAGCAACTCCTCTGACCCGGAAGTTGTATTCTTTACTGCCGCTAACTTCACACTGTTTGATCAAAGATGGTGCCAGCAGAAAGACGTGTTAGCAGAGTGTCTTTGTTGTGTTTTTAAAGTGTGAACATGTCTAAAGTCCAAATGCTGAGATCGTTGGTGAATCAGCGACTAACTGCGGCTACTGAAGAGATATTTGGGCTGTTTGAAAGAACGATAGCAGAGTACGAGGAGGAACTTTGTCGATCAAAAGAGGAGAACGAGCGACAACGGAAACTACTGGACGCTGTTTTCAACCCTCAGCTTCGGTTACACAGAGCAGGTTTGTTCATTAAACATTACAAGTTCATTATTAATGATATAACTGCAGCTTTGTTCAATAAATATTCAATCTGTCGACGATTAAAGCCACGTTAGCTTCTGTGGTGCAATTAGCTTCATGCTAAAGGTCAATATAATATAGGGTTAAGCGGTTATATATTTCGAATCAAAATTATTGATGCATTAATGTGTTCATTATTATGTTGCAACTGGTAAATGTGGAGCAAAATTGCAAATGTGTGTATAGATAGATAGATATGTATATTTATGTATATGTGTGTGTATATATATATATATATACACACACATACATACATACACACAGTAGGTACTGTACCTGCTGGAGATAATGCTTCGCCTGGCCTTCTGCGTACCCTCACATTAGTAAGAGGAAGATAAAGCTGGAAACTGGACTCATCTGACCACAAAATCTTCTTCCACTTCCTGGCTGTCCAGTTCTTGTGTGCCTGGGCCCAACGACGCCGGGCTAACCTCTGTCTCTCATTGATCAGGGGCTTCTTGATAGCCTTGTAGGACCTTAAGCCATGATCTAAAAGTCGGCCACGTACAGTGCGGGTGGAACACTGGACACCAGTTTAGTTTGTCCACTGCTGCTGAAGCTCCTGTGATGCCATTCGGTGGTTTTGCCTGCACATGCGGATCAGGATGCGGTCATTTCTTGCTGAAGAAACCCTTGGACGCCCAGATCTTGGTTTGTCTTCCAAGCTGTTGGTTCGTCTGTATTTCTGCAGAGTGTATCCAACTGCTGAAGGACTGCATCTGCACTTCCTGGCTATCTGGCGGCAGCTGTACCCTTCCTGGCTGAGAGTCTTTATCTTCAGGCGTGTTTCCTGCGTTAGGTTCCTTGTTTTAGCCATTTTTGTGTCTGATGAACTTTCAAATGTGCTGGCTTTATGTAGACATGAAGCTTGGCAACAAAAATTGTGTCTTTTAATAAAAAGAACGACCTTCATCACTGGTACCAAAATGACCCAATACTCAAAATTTCTTATGTATTCTTATGGAACCAATCAATTTTAAGTTTTTAATGGCTTTTTTAGGATTTATTTAGTATTTTGGCTGTGACTGTACTAAAAGAAATTGCACTTGAAGACCTAAGAGTGATTCTTAATGCAATATTTCACAAATGCATGGGGTGTCCGAAAACTTTTTTCCACCACTGTATGTGTGTGTGTATATATATATATATATATATATATATATGTATATACATATATGTGTGTGTGTGTGTGTGTGTGTGTGTGTGTGTGTATGCATGTATGTATGTATGTATGTGTATATATATATATATATATAGTAGAGCACAGTATATAAGCATATAAGGAGTTTTTGAGCTGTGATGTGAATGAATGACATTTCTCTGTAACGTGTGTGTGTGTGTGTGTGTGTGTGTGTGTGTGTGTGTGTGTGTGTGTGTGTGTGTGTTTCCTGTTTCCTGCAGATGTCCAGCAGCTGTTGGTGGTTAAAGAAGAGGTTCCCCCTGAGCAGCAGGAGTGGAGCTCCAGTGTGGACCAGGAGGACCCAGAGCCTCCACACATTAAAGAGGAACAGGAGGACCCAGAGCCTCCACACATTAAAGAGGACCAGGAGGACCCAGAGCCTCCACGCATTAAAGAGGACCAGGAGGACCCAGAGCCTCCACGCATTAAAGAGCACCAGGAGGACCCAGAGCCTCCACACATTAAAGAGGAACAGGAGGAACTCTGGTTCAGTCAGGAGGGAGAGCAGCTTCAAGGGCTGGAGGAGGATGAGAAGTTCCCTTTCACTCCTGTCCCTGTGAAGAGTGAAGATGATGAAGAGAAACCTCAGTCCTCACAGCTTCATCAAAGACACACTGAGCAGATGGAAACAGAGGCTGATGGAGAGGACTGTGGAGGACCAGAACCAGCCAGGAACTCAGATCCAGATACACATTCACAACCTGAGACTGATGACAGTGATGATTGGACAGAGACCAGAGAACCTCAGTCAGGTTTAAACTCTCTGAAAAATGACAAAGTCCCTGTTTGTAACTGGAGATGGAGTGCTGGTGAGAAACCATTCAGCTGCTCTGAGTGTGGGAAAAGATTCGGCTCCGGGCAACATCTGAAGAAACACATGATGACTCATACAGGAGAGAAACCTTACAGCTGCTTTGTTTGTAACAAATATTTTACACATGGTGGAAACTTACAGACACACATGATAATCCACACCGGAGAGAAACCATACAGCTGCACTGTTTGTGAGCAAAGATTCTCTTGGCCTACACAGCTCATAAACCATCAGTGTGTTGGGTGTCAGTCCTCACAGACTCATCACAGTCAAACTGAGGAGAACAAAGAGGAAGAGCCTTCAGCCAGCAGCTCAGCTCAACAGATGGAAACAGAATCTGATGGAGCAGAACCAGCCAGGAACTCAGATCCAGATACATACCTACAACCTTTTGACAAGTATGGAGACTGCTCTGAACCTGAGACTGATGTCAGTGATGATTGGACAGAGACCAGAGAATATCATCCAGGTTTAAACTCTCTGAAAAATGATGAAGTCCCTGTGAGTGATTTTAAATGTAGTGCTGGTGAGAAACCATTTATCTGCTCCAAGTGTGGGAAAAGATTTGACCGCAAGACACTTCTGAAAAGACACATGACAACGCATACAGGAGAAAAACGTTTTAGCTGCTCAGTTTGTGAGAAATCATTTAGACAGAGTGGACATTTACACACACACATGAAAACCCACACAGGAGAGAAACCATTTAGCTGCTCCGATTGTGGAAAAAGATTTGGCCGCAAGACAATTCTGAAGCAACACATAAGATCTCATAGAGGAGAGAAACCTTTCAGCTGCTCCATTTGTAAGAACTCTTTTACACAGAGTGGACATTTACAGAAACACATGACGATCCACACAGGAAACAAACCTTTTAACTGCTCTGAGTGCGGAAAAATATTTGGCACCAAGACAGATCTGAAAAGACACATGAGAACTCATACAGGAGAAAAACCATTCGACTGTTCAGTGTGTGGTAGAACGTTCTCTCACAAGCAAACCTTAGTCCGCCACATGAGAACACACACAGGAGAGAAACCTTTTAGCTGCTCAGTTTGTAACAATGTTTTTACAGAGAGAGGAAATTTACAGACGCAAATGTTAATCCAAACGGGAGAGAAACCTGTCAGCTGCTCGGTGTGTGTTAAAAGATTCTCTCACAAGCAAACTTTAGTCCGTCATTTAAGAATCCACACCGGAGAGAAACCTTTCAGTTGCAGTGTTTGTGAACAAAAATTCTCTTGGCCTACACAGCTCAAAAACCATCAGTGTGTTGGGTGTCAGTCCTCACAGCCTCATCACAGTCAGACTGAGGAGAACACAGAGGCAGAGCCTCCAGCCAGCAGCTCAGCTCAACAGATGGAAACAGACTCTGATGGAGAGGACTGTGGAGGACCAGAACCAGCCAGGAGCTCAGATCCAGATACACATTTACAACCTGAGACTGATGACAAGACTGGATCAGGTTCCTGTTATGATTCTGAGACTGAACAGTAATGATTTGAAAGAGGAACTCAGTCAGGATGAAACTCTGAAAATGAAGGCCATGTCAGTGGGTCTGCTCCATTTTCAGTGCGCCGATGCACCACCTAACATGTAACAGCACGGGCCAGGAAAGCTGTCAAAAAGGAGTGTAATCTGTCAGTCTGAATGACATTCATCAGTCATTGGTCTTCAGTCTCCCTTGACTTGTTTGTGTTTGTACGGGCCATTTGGTCGTGGTGACATAAATGCCGATCTTGCCACTGAAATTCAGCAGCGGATCCAGCTGATCTGCCGGCTGAGAACTGTCAGATGATGTGCAGTCTCCGCTACTTGGTCCACCCAAAGGCGTAGTGCCGAGTGACACACCGATTCGGGATGCATTGCTGGTGAGAAACCATTTAGTTGCTCTGAGTGCAGTAAAATATCTATTCATAGTGGGAATCTGAAGACACACGTGATCACTCATACAGGAGAGAAACCATTTATATGCTCTGACTGTGGGAAAAGATTCAGCTTCGGGCAGCATCTGAAGAGACACATTACACTTCACACGAGAGAAAAATGTTCGTAGGTTTAAAGATAGAGGCCGAAGGAATGGCAGTGAAATGTGCTTTCAAACCTTTGTTGAACAGACAGCGCCATCTAGTGGCTTCAGAAAATGAAGACAGTGGCTCATGAGGCTTCATTTGGCCATCACTGGCTGGCAGATCCAATGGACCTGCCATAAAATTTCAGTGGCAAGACCAGTGTTTACGTCAACAGGACAACATGGACTGTTGATAAGACAGCGAACTGATAAATGTCTTTCAGGCTTACGTAGAATCACATCGTAAACATAATTGTCCATGTAGATAAAGCCCAGCTGGATACTACTCCAGGTGGAGGTGTCTCGTCCTCGGTCACATCCAGACCTTGAAAATAAGGCTGCAACCGGTCCCATTCCTTGCAACAGAGGCATTCCTCTTCTGTGGGCACTGGGGCACAGCATTCACAGGTACACCACCAATCTCCAGAGCTACGCAGCCTTGCAGCAGCCATTCCTCCTCTCTCGTCCTCTACCTGTTGCGCCTCTCTCTCTCTCCTCCTCCGTTCAGGCTACTGTCGGGTTCTGCCTTCCTGCTGTTGCTGCTTGTTTAGGCACAATTATAATCGTCAGCGATTAATAAAATATATCTTCTTCTCCTTTTCACATTATTCACATTCATACAGCATATCATTAAGTCTGCAGTAAGTTTAGCTTCTTTGAAGTTTAAACTTTGAAGTTGGTTCCAGTAGGGACCCAACTTTTTAGGTTCTGAACCAATTTATATTTGATTCATAAGTAGGTGCAGAAACCAGAACCGAACCAGCTCTATGTCGTCAGAAAATGTGCATTAGAGTGAATTTTGTGTATTCAATGTTATTGACATACTTTTGGTGATGTCAGAGTCAAAGTGAACTTTATTGTTATTCAGAAGCAATTGCACAGTAGAATGAAATTGCGTTTCTCCACACTCCAATGTGCTGGTTTGTTAAAACAAAACAACATTAAACATAAAAAGTAGTGCACACAGACAGCAACAAGTTCACCTAAACACAACATAGACAGTAGGCATTACTGCATACACACAGACATGTAGATAGACACTGACAGACAAAGTATTGCACTTAAAAAAAAGTTTCTCACAGTGTGCCAGGGATGTAAACAGTGATGAGGCATGTAACAAAGGTAAAGTGCAAAGTGCTGAACATCATCATAGAACTATGTTGTGAGTGAGTGTGTAGGCATCCAGTGTAATAGTGTAGTTATATTGAGAATGTTGATACTGCACATATGCTTTGAGTGACAGTTAAGATTTATTGATATCAAGTCACTGAGGGATAAAATACAACTCAACTCAGCTGAGTGCGTTATGGTTGAATTTTTTTCTCCCACACACCTGAAACAAGAGTCTGTCTCTCAGAGGCGTGCAAATACTTTCTTGCTATGTTTGTCCTTATATTTCATCATATGTATATGAAAATGAGTCATTTGGTGACACAGGTAAAACACTGACATGTCCACAGGCCATGAGTGGTGAGTTTAAATGTGAGGGGAAGAGCCCCCTGACAATCAGACGGAGGAGCAATGAGAGACCAGAAGACATCTTTGGTGAGCTTCTTCATCTCTCTGTATGTTTTAGGGTATCAGAACAGGGCAGCAGTCTGAGGTCTTTGGGGTAGACAACTGAGTTACAGTGAGATTCTGGAGCTGATGTGTGGCTGCTTGGGCTGGGCACCTGCTGTATGTAGCAATCTGTCCTCTATGTCCGGGAAAAGGTTGCTGTTTATGAAACTGGCTCGTCATTTCACAGCTGGTTGGGTGAATGGTAAAGACTTAAGTCTGATAGGCTCATAGTTAATGCAAGGCTGTACACAGCAAGACGTGAATACAAGAAATTATATTTGATCCGAAATCTGAAATTGATCTGAGGCTTGGTGTGATGTGATCACATTTCCTTTTTCTAAACTTTTTTCGGGGGTTATGTGCCAAACAAGACATGATGTGTTAATTAGTGAGATATAAGGTGCTTGAGTTTCCCTTAATATCTTTTAGTCTTTAACAAGGACGTTGTTTTCCAGGAGTCAGAGATATGTACACTATAACATGTATAGTGTTTGATGTGGCTATGTTTTCATGATGTGCCTTAGTGGCAGTTCCCTCAGACTAAACAACAAGGGTCCAAGCATTGAACCCTGGGTGCCTCCACATACTGTATCAACCTTAATGTAGGTACAATTCCCAAGAAGCACAGACAAATAATGGTCCTTTGGTTAAGATGCAAACCAATTTAGAACTGAGACACAATTCTCAAATGTTTGAATGTCATCAACGATGTTGAACTGACAACTAATTAACACATTAAATATTGTTTGTTTAATTCTCAGAAGACCTCAATTGTGAAAACAACTTATTGTTCTTTTTATGGGGAGTTATGTGCCAGACTATTTCCCGATGTCTTTCTCTCATCATGAGCAGAGACTCAAGGAAGTGACTTTGTCAAGAATTAGTGAGGCAAATATTCACACTTTGAACTTCACCTTTACAGGTGATGTTTCTACCGTGGATCACTGAGAGTTATTGAGGCCTGAGCCATGCGTCTAGCTGTTGGTGTGCATCTGTGACACTGTGACAGCCTGCGGTAACTATCATACCATCACCATCACCATCACCAACACATTATTGAACTAAAACTCAAGAAACTTGTTCCTTAAAGGACGCGTGTTCCATAGATGTCTGTGAAAAATATCCTGACAAGCCATGTGGTGGAGGATGGAGCCGCATTGATGCACAGTGCTGTGCCAAATTCTTCGACGTGTACAAAAATTACTTGGATGCAAAGGTGATGCAAACACACACACACACACACACGCGCGCGCACACACGCACACACACACACACAAGCTGGGTGTGAACACCCGTTAAACACCAGCAGAACTCTGATGAACTTCACACGGAGTCACACCACCATTTTCTTCATTTTCTGATCCCACTAGGTTGCACTCTTGGAAAAAGCTTAAGAATTTGGAATCCACTATACTTTGAACCCTTTGTTGAACAGAGAGCGCCATCTAGTGGGCCCAGAAAATAAAGAAAATGGCTCATGAGGCATCTTTGGCCATCATGGCTGTCGCTTCTTCTACAGGAACTCAGCACACACAGGCGTCAGAGAAAAAAAAAGATAATGAATGTATCCTCTTGTGCATACAGTTATGATAACGTGCTGGTGAAGACTCACACTTCTCATCTTTCTGTTGAATTCAGAACTACTGCGTCAGACAAGAAGGGGGTCATCTGGTTTCAATCCACAATGAAGCTGAGATGAAGAACGTGCCTTGTATATCTGCACGTGCCATGGGTGGTGTTCGCCATAAGTTTTGGATTGGAGCCCAGGTAGTGGGGGCACATCGCAGATTTGGCTGGCTTAGTAAACTCACTGATGGATGATTTGGAGGAAACACTCTGATGCATGATACATAGAGGAGTATGTGTGTCAGATGTCATTACTGATCCCCACCTTTGTGTTTATCAGAATGATGGATCTGAGTTCAAGTACACTAGATGGCATCGTGGTGAGCCGAGCAACTATCATGGACGTGAGCACTGCGTCAAGTCGAACTTTGTTGGTAAGAAAAAATAGAGGAGGAAGAAAGACTGTAGTTTTAAGAAAGGGTTGATGCCAGAGATTTACTTCTGATTATGAAAAAGTCGTATGAGTGAATCTGAAGAACATTGGGCCTCATGCAAGAACCAATCGCATCAGCAGATTTCTGTGTAAACAGTACTTACGAGGAGTTGTTGCGTCAAGCAGTTTCTGTTGAGATTTTTGTTGTAATTATGAACAGGCGATCAATATTTTTTTAATTAACAATAAATGACATGACTACTTGCTCTGAGAGCTGCATCAGGGTCTTTATGCAGGTCGCTGTCCAGGTGAGATCATTGGCTCATCATCAAACTTCGCCTGTAATGTAAAGGATTATACCGTCTATTTATGTTTCTCATGTTGATTTGACAATGTCCTGTCTGATTCTGTATCAGTCAGTTTTTACTATTCGGTGACATTTTCGGGATTGAATCTCGCTCAAACAGTGGAACATGTAGCTTTATATAGCAGTTTAGGGGCGTTGACCATGTTAATGATAGTCTATCATGAACGTGTACCTACTCCTGAACAGGTGGCCTTCATCCAGTTGAAACAAAAACTTGAAGACAGAAATTTCCTGCATGAAGCTCAAAGCAGAAAATGTGCCAAAGTCTCTAAAGTTAGAAGATGATTCTGTCTGAATGCTGACATTAGTGATGGCCAAATGAAGCTTCATGAACCAATTTCTTTATTTTCTGACCCCACCAGATGTCGCTCTTGGTTTAAAGATAAAGGCTGAAGGAATGACAAAGAAATGTGCTTTCAAACCTTTGTTGAACAGACAGTGCCATCCAGTGGATTTAGTGAATAAAGACAGTGGTTCATGAGGCTTCATTTGGCCATCACTAGCTGACATTATGTTTAATAAACCACTGAATGTGATGTTTCCTGTTGTGTTTTCCAGACTGGGGATACTGGAATGATGCACGCTGCCAAGAATGGGAATACTTTATGTGCGCCAAGAAAATGTGATCATCAGCTGATTTCACATTTTCAGTCAGTGCCGACATCAACAGCTGATCAGCTGTGTTGCAGGTGGACCAGTCTGTTTCATGGAAACACTGCAAACACAAGCTTTTAAATTTACTGCAGTAAACGCTTCAGCATTCATGTTCCAGTGTCTCGTTTTATTAGTCATTCAGTGATGTGAAGAAATCTACGTATGACTACTAGGACTATGTATGATAACAACTAAAAGATCCTGAATTAGGTGTCTTTAATCAATAACCTTTGAAATCAGTGTAGGTATAGGACACATTGAAGTTCATTTCTTTCATACATTCCTCTGTTCATCATTTGTCTTATCCTCTAGCCCAGATTTAGACAATCAAGCAAAATATAAAATACTTGATGAGATGACCCATTTCCCAGAATGCATTGCTGCATTTATTTGTGCTTTTTTTTTGCTTATTAGCTACTTAAGTTCTGAAGGTTGTGTAGACTTGGAATGAAGTCCTGCTCCCATATTATCCATGATATCACATCCAATGGTAACAGCCCTCATCGCCCCCGACCACAGGTAGTGAGAATAATGAATATCCTGAATGTGTTTTCCTGAATAACTCCCTCGGACATGGGCGCAGAGACTCAGAACCAAGTGCTACTGCCATGTTATTCACAGCTCTGCAGAACTATGACTATGTGATGGCCAAATGAGGCCTCGTGAATTACTGTCTCTATTTTCTGAAGCCACCAGATGGCACTATCTGTTCCACAAAGGTTTAAAAGCACATTCAATTTGCCAGTCCTTCAGCCTTTATCTTTAAACCAAGAGCGCCATCTGGTGGGGTCAGAAAATAAAGAAAGTGGTTCATGAGGCTTCATTTGGCCATCACTACCTCCGATCACAGGAGGTGGGAGTGATGGACTTTTTTTTTTAAATGAAATCGGGATTGTCAATAGAGAAAACATACAAATAAACAAGTCATTAATACAGAGAAAACAACATCAGAGCCAAGGGTAATCTTTAAAGAAAACATTAAACAAGGAGCACAAATAAATGATTTTTGCTCCTTTATTTTTCTGAGTCAAAAATGTACTGTTAAAAATAACGGTTTTAAATGGCTTAATTTAGATTTAGAAGTGATACTTTGCGAGAATGATCATGGACGTAATGTATGTAATTCTTTAAGTTCTATATTATTGCTGTGGTAGATGCCAAACAGTACATTCTCCCAGTGAAGGCAAAGCCCTGAGTCAGTGTTATCAACACCACACCGGAACAACTTTCCAAACTTGGTTAGTGTAGGGACAGATGCAGCATTGTTTCTGGAAACATCTCACAAAATGAACAGTAAACAGAGGTAGATTAAACAGTAATATGTCTTTATTTAATCTAAGACAATGGCTTTCATGATAATATTGATGAGGAGATATTTGTATGGAAGATTACAAATATTGTTCCAATTCAAATTATCAACAAATCTAAACCAAGAGGAGATGGCAGACAGTTGTATCTTGGGAACGATAAATTCGGTGTGTGTGTGTGTGTGTGACCACGCGTGAAGTTTGGCCAGTGTGGGGTTAGGCATTTCATTTCGTGACACCTCCATGACATCTGAGCAATAGATTACCTGAGGACGGCTCAGGTTGTGCTTGCAAGCTTCCGAAACACAAACGTATTTGGACCTTGTGTTGAGAAATGTTTTGAAGCTTTTGATTCAAAGTTCAAGAATGAATCTTTAAGGTGTGTTTGGTTGTGTCTGAATCATTTGTCTTCTTGAGTTTGTTTTTCTGAGTTAACCTCTAATTTCAGGAAAACGTCTGTAGTTTTATTTTGAAGCGCCATTAATTATCTGACCCGGAAGTTGTATTCTTTGCTATGGCTAACTTCACACTGTTTGGACAAGATGGCGTCCAGCAGAACCAGGTGTTAGCAGAGTGTCTTTGTTGTGTTTTTAAACATGTCTAAAGTCCAAATGCTGAGATCGTTGGTGAAGCAGCGACTAACTGCGGCTGCTGAAGAGATATTTGGGCTGTTTGAAAGAACGATAGCAGAGTACGAGGAGGAACTTTGTCGATCAAAAGAGGAGAACGAGCGACAACGGAAACTACTGGACGCTGTTTTCAACCCTCAGCCTCAGTTAAACGAAGGAGGTTTGTTTCATAAACATCTCAAGTTCATTATTAATAATATAACTGCAGCTTTGTTCAATAAATATTCAGTCTGTCGACGATTAAAGCCACGTTAGCTTCTCTGGTGTCGTTAGCTTCTGTGGTGTCGTTAGCTTCTCTGGTGCCGTTAGCTTCTGTGGTGTCGTTAGCTTCTCTGGTGTCGTTAGCTTCTGTGGTGTCGTTAGCTTCTGTGGTGTCGTTAGCTTCTCTGGTGTCGCTAGCTTCTCTGGTGTCGTTTGCTTCTGTGGTGTCGTTAGCTTCTCTGGTGTCGTTAGCTTCTGTGGTGTCGTTAGCTTCTCTGGTGCCGTTAGCTTCTGTGGTGTCGTTAGCTTCTGTGGTGTCGTTAGCTTCTGTGGTGCCGTTAGCTTCTGTGGTGTCGTTAGCTTCTCTGGTGTCGTTAGCTTCTGTGGTGTCGTTAGCTTCTCTGGTGCCGTTAGCTTCTGTGGTGTCGTTAGCTTCTCTGGTGTCGTTAGCTTCTGTGGTGTCGTTAGCTTCTGTGGTGTCGTTAGCTTCTCTGGTGTCGCTAGCTTCTCTGGTGTCGTTTGCTTCTGTGGTGTCGTTAGCTTCTGTGGTGTCGTTAGCTTCTCTGGTGTCGTTAGCTTCTGTGGTGTCGTTAGCTTCTGTGGTGTCGTTAGCTTCTCTGGTGTCGTTAGCTTCTGTGGTGCCGTCAGCTTCTCTGGTGTCGTTAGCTTCTGTGGTGCCGTTAGCTTCTGTGGTGTTGTTAGCTTCTGTGGTGTCGTTAGCTTCTGTGGTGCCGTTAGCTTCTCTGGTGTCGTTAGCTTCTCTGGTGTCGTTAGCTTCTGTGGTGTCTTTTAGTTTAGAAAGCACTGAATTTAATATGCAGCTGAGTGAACACTGTGAAGCTGTTTGATGCTCAGAGATCTGTAGAAGTTCAGTAAGGAGTTTTTGAGCTGTGATGTGAATGAACGACAACATTTCTCTGTAACATCTGTGTGTTTCCTGTTTCCTGCAGACGTCCAGCAGCTGTTGGTGGTTAAAGAAGAGGTTCCCCCTGAGCAGCAGGAGTGGAGCTCCAGTGTGGACCAGGAGGACCCAGAGCCTCCACACATTAAAGAGGACCAGGAGGACCCAGAGCCTCCACACATTAAAGAGGAACAGGAGGAACTCTGGATCAGTCAGGAGGGAGAGCAGCTTCAAGGGCTGGAGGAGGATGATATCACCAAGTCAATATCCATTCCTGTCCCTGTGAAGAGTGAAGATGATGAAGAGAAACCTCAGTCCTCACAGCTTCATCAAAGACACACTGAACAGGTGGAAACTGGAGCTGATGGAGAGGACTGTGGAGGACCAGAACCAGCCAGGAACTCAGATCCAGATACACATTTACAACCTGAGACTGATGACAAGACCGGAGAGTTTTCTGAGCCTGAGACTGATGACAGTAATTATGACTGGAAGGAGACCAGAGAATATCAGTCAGGTTTAAACGCTTTGAAAAATGATGAAGACCCTGTCAGTGATTGGAGGTGTAGTGCTGGTGAGAAATCATTCAGCTGCGCTGAGTGTGGGAAAAGATTGAGCTCAGGGCAACATCTGAAGAGACACATGATGACTCATACAGGAGAGAGACCGTTCAGCTGCCCAGTTTGTAAGAAATCTTTTACACATCGTGGAAATTTACAGACACACATGAGAACTCATACAGGAGAGAAACCTTTCAGTTGCCCCGTTTGTAAGAAATCGTTTATAGAGAGTGGGTATTTACAGAAACATATGATAATCCACACAGGAGAGCAACCTTTCAGCTGCTCTGAGTGTGGGAAAAGATTCCTTCGCAAGCAAACCTTAGTTCATCACATGAGAACCCACACAGGAGAGAAACCTTTCAGGTGCCCTGAGTGTGGGAAAAGATTCAGCCTAAGGCAACATCTCAAGAGACACATGATGACTCATACAGGAGAGAAACCGTTCAGCTGCTCAGTTTGTGAAAAACCTTTTACAGAGCGTGGAAATTTACAGAAACACATGAGAACTCATTCAGCAGCGAAACCTTTCAGCTGCCCCGTTTGTAAGAAATCTTTTACAGAGAGTGGAAACTTACAGACACACATGATAATCCACACAGGAGAGAAACTTTTCAGCTGCAATGTTTGTGAGCAAAGATTCTCTTGGCCTACACAGTTCAGAAACCATCAGTGTGTTGGGTGTCAGTCCTCACAGACTCATCACAGTCAGACTGAGGAGAACCGAGAGGCAGAGCCTCCAGCCAGCAGCTCAGCTCAACAGATGGAAACAGACTCTGATGGAGAGGACTGTGGAGGACCAGAACCAGCCAGGAGCTCAGATCCAGATACACACTTACAACCTGAGACTGATGACAAGACTGGAGAGTCTTCTGAGACTGATGACTGATGATGACTGGAAGGAGACCAGAGAATCTCAGTCTTGTTGAAACTCTGGAAGTCTCTGTATTACATATGACACTTATTACTAACCAAAAGTAGTTAGATGTTTTGAGTGTGCTAAAAGATTTGGCTGCTGGAGTCTGAAGAGACACAAGGATTCATACATTATACTCTTCTTCCCAAGAGCCAACGCGGGGGTGGGGGTCACCACGATGCCGTCTAGGGGGTCATCCAGGTAGCCGAGCTTCTTTCATCTAATCTACACCACAATCACACCAAACTTGGTGAACCGACTACAGATTGCGTTATCTCTCTAAATGTTGTGCATGATCACATAACAAACACATGATGATCCACACAAACAACCACTCAGATGAATCCTCAGAGGCTAACGGCTTTCAGTAGTGTAAAACACATCTCTGGACAGCACAGACTCACAGCACAGATAGTCAAAGCAACAAACAAAGCGAACCTCCGTCATACATTTACATCAACAGATTCTGTTTCTCTGCTCTTGTGTCTGTTTGGATAAAACCGCCAGATTTCTGTTGTTAACACCCCTGTGATTGCGTTTGTTTACATGGCGGTGGAAGCTATGAACGAGCTAACCCTCGTCTGCTGAGTTTTAACAATACCAGCTATTTTGTTGCTTTCTGTTCACGTCACATCCCTCCTTGAGTATATCCAATCAGCACCAAGTAATCCCCAAGCCCCAGCCAGGAGTTTCTCGGGGCTGTTCTGAGTACCTACTCTGAGGTAGGTCCTTGTTTAGCCCCTGTAAAAGTTCCGGAACTCTGTCCTTCAGGGTGGTTCCTGCGGTGGAGACACACACCAATGGCCCCGGCCCCGTAAAATTACCCCAAAGTTCCAGCGGTGGAAACGGGCCTAATATTGTAATGGTAAATAAGTCATGGTACAATCTTGTGATTTAAAAGGCGTTGCGATATGCTGAGTACTGCAGTAAAATATATTACCATTTATTACCTTTTTTCAGCTGCAAATTATGTCCCCAGAGGAAAACTTTGTCAACATCAACAGTTTTATCGAATAAAATCAAGTAGTTCGTCTGTTCATCTTCCCTCAGTCTTTTTTTTTTTTTGCAGCAGTAGCAAAATGTATTCAGTAACTGAAAAAGCATCTGCTTATATTATTCTAGTATGCTGTAGTATGCTAATCTGTATTTGTAATGTTAATTTATATAATAAAAGAATGACACGTGGTGTCAAAAATATCACGAAACTATGCTGCAGTATTTATTCTGGGGTTCTATGAGTGGAAACATACAGAGGTCGGATCGATTGAGTTTTCAAAATAAAGCCAAGTACTGTTGTTTTTACATGATGTAATACTTCTAATGACATTTAAGTGACATCAGATTAATTTTCCATTATTTGGGGGCCAAACAAGGCACACAAATGTACCTAAAAAGGCCAATTTCAAGATTTCGCCCAAGATTTTCTTTCATCCTGTTGAATTTGTCTTCCGATTAAATCGGAACCACTGAAACAAGTTGTGGGAAGCCTCTGCAAGTAATTGGTTGCTGGCAGACACTCTGTGCTGCAATAAAATGGTTAATCAGCAGTGCCGTGCACTGTAGAGCCGATGCGCTGCTGGTTCTGACGGCCTGAATAGAATATAATGTCTACAGCCTTACTGTTGTGTACAGCCTTATAGACTGAGCTGAGTAGTGATGCGCGGGTCGACCTGTAACCCGCAAGACCCGCAAATGGACCTGCGGGTCGGGCAGCAGTGATCGTCTGTTAAATCGGTCTGTAAATTATATTTTGACATTATTGGCTATTACTGTCATGGCATCCGAAGGTACTGATGCGTTGAGCCGGTGACAGTCCGCAGCTGTTTTCGAAACACACTTGTGTCACGCACTCCAAAAGAAACTTGTTGAAACTTTAAAGAATAATTTATTGCACAAAACGGGGGAAACAAACGTTGACAAAATGGTTCCATAATTCATATTAAATTCAAAAGATAACGAAAAACCAGCTACAAGTTAGAGGGAATAGTGATAAAGTGGTAAAACTTGGCATTGATCCACAGCCTCAGACGGACGCGCTCAAGCGTGCCGTGCACAAACTTAGCAGGCGATACTATATTTTCACATTTTTAACAATGCAATTTAAAAGTTTTGATTTTTGTTGATAACCTACATTTACCAACAACAAAAAGACTACATTTAGCACCAAAGAAAATGTAAAAAAAAATTTAGAATACCAAATTTTCATAACGATACCTACCCATAGAAACGAATATTCGAATATCCGAATATTTGGGTACAGCCCTACTTCTTACGTTCAAATATTGGCAGCTTTACACGCTCTCCCATGACGGTGAACTGAAACCCTTTGACGTGAGTACGAAAGAAGACATTAGATGACATAAATTTGGGGTTTGGGAGAGACAGACCGACATTTTAACACATTTTTCGATAAAATGATTAGTCGAAAAATAATCGACAGTTTAGTCGACAATGAAAATAATCGTTAGTCAGATGAGATTCAGGCTTGTTCAGGAGGAAAACCTTTTTACTGCTCGTTTTATAGGACACATGTCACACAGAGTCACCACACTGACGCTCATGAGAATTCACACAGGGGAGAAACCCTACAGCTGCTCAGTGTGTGGTAAAAGTTTTAAGTTTCAGATTCACCAGGCAGTCACATGTCAAAGGTCATAGTGTTTTTTGACACCACCTCAGAGCAAGCTTGATAGCTTTTTGTTTTTGAGCGTGCTGAACTGAGAGAATGTATCGCTTGAACTTGTTAGAAGCAATAAAGCTTGTTTTTCCACCAGTGAATTTACACTTATGAATATGGAATTTGCCCATTATAATGACAATGACGATTAATCGTGTGTTACTTTCCAGCAGACCAAACAGCACATTCCTCCAAAGCAAGACAAAACCTTCATCAATATGATGAGAAATAAAATCACAAATGTCATAAGAATTTCTTTGTAATGACCTTTAAAGCAAATAGAGACTGGAGCCAAAATATCAAAGTTCAACAGAATTTATTATCTTGTACAAGAGGAGCGTTTCACAGTGCAACACACAAGATGAGGTAACAGAGAAAAGGCTCCCTGAGGAGCGTCTACTACAAGCTTTGATACAGTATATTTGGGCGTTGGAGTTTGGAGGTTTCAGTTCCCCTAATCTATCAAATACATACTTCTTCGATAACAATGGTTGTCAGTTGGTGTGACATCTTGTCTCGCGGTCCTCTGGGTGACCTTGTCCTTGTCCTGTCTCCGACCCTCTGTTTTTCTCGCTTCCTCTTACATATATAATGACAGACTTCCCTTTGCTCTTAACCACCTGCTGATCTTGCAGTTGCTATAGCATTAAGCAGGAAGTCCCAGCACTTGCACAACACAGTGGCATGTTTACATCTTGTGATCATAATTTTTATAACAACAAATGTTCAGCCAGAAGAACTTAATAGAGGAACAATACCAAAATAAATGCACCACAGTCTCGGCACAGTTAAAGCAGAAGCTACAGTTCACATCAGCGTCTCTTAAATCTTTTTTTTTTTTTTTTTTTAACACAAACATTAGCAGGAGAACATTTATTATTATTAATGGTTTAAAACTCATTTCTTTAACTTTATTGGTGATTAAGTATCGATTACGTAGAAACCAGCCTTTCAGATTTATTGCAGTCTGAGATCACATATGGAAAAGTAATAATATCTCTTTGGAGCAGAGCTCTTGTTGATGTGCTGTTGTTACTAGAATTACTGGGAAAACAGATTTTACCTATTGGAGTGTGTGATGGAGGTAACTAAGGATAATTGTTGGATATTAACCCGTTGGCTGAGAAAATAAAGAAAGTGGTTCATGAGGCTTCATTTGGCCATCACTGGCAGACAGACTCCCGAGGGTGTTGCACCAAAGACTCTTGACTCGTGAAACAGGGATAGTATGTTCTACAAAAACTCATGAGAATAAAGACGCCGTCCTTATTAAAGAACTGAGCTACATGCATAATATCATTGTGAAACCAGTATTCTGTAGAGAGGGCTGCATGTTTATATTAAATATCCTTGTTATTCCATGTATTTGATATTGATATTTATTTTAAACATGTAAAAAAAAGACATGAGCATACAAACAAACAGACACAGAAAAAAGTAATATTTACAAATTCTCGTCTCGTCTCGTCTCGTCTCGTCTTCGTTGTCCTCCGCTTATCCGGGTCCGGGTCGTGGGGGCAGCAGCTTCAGCAAAGAAGCCCAGACAGTCCTCTCCCCAGCCACCTCCGTCAGCTCTTCCGAGGGAACCCCGAGGCGTTCCCAGGCCAGCCGGGCAATGTAATCCCTCCAGCGTGACCTGGGGCGGCCCCGAGGTCTCCTCCCGGTTGGACATGCCTGAAACACCTACCAAGGGAGGCGTCCGGGAGGCATCCTTACCAGATGCCCGAACCACCTCAACTGGCTCCTCTCGATGTGGAGGAGCAGCGGCTCTACTCCGAGTCCCTCCCGGATGTCTGAGCTCCTCACCCTATCTCTAAGGCTGAGCCCAGCCACCCTGCGGAGGAAACTCATTTTGGCCGCTTGTACTCGCAATCTCGTTCTTTCGGTCACTACCCAGAGCTCGTGACCATAGGTGAGGGTTGGAACGAAGATCGACCGGTAAATCGAGGGCTTCGCTTTCTGGCTAAGCTCCCTCTTCACCACAACGGACCGGTTAAGCGCCTGCATCACTGCTGACGCCGCCCCAATCCGCCTGTCAATCTCCCGCTCCATCCTACCCTCACTCGTGAACAAGATCCCGAGGTACTTAAACTCCTCCACCTGAGGCAGGACCTCCCCCCTGACCTGGAGTGACCTCGACCAAATTATGAAAAGCAATTGTCACTGTGTAGATACTTTGATTTAATACATTCGACAACTTATGAAATCTCACCCCTTCTCCATAAGTCATGGAGTGAAATGAAACAGACAGCTTTCTCATATAGACACACTTACACCTAAGACTTCCCTAAATATACTATTGTTGTTGCCATTTAACTTTGTCACACAAAATGTGTACGTATATAATAGTGAGTACCAAATATCTATCTTACAAAAACCTATCTTAGTGTATATATAAATTACAAATTAACCATGAAGTATAAACCAGTCCAAATTTATGATTGATGTATTACCAATTGTCTTTGCCTTACTGAAAAAATAAATATTCATAATACACATATATCTTCATCAACTTGTCCTGCGATCTTTTTTATGTTTAAATAAGTGATCATATGAATTACACAAAGTATGAATATGTTCTTCTACCAATATATACTTGTGTGTACACCCACATACCCATAAATGAATAAATTCTTATTTAGATATTAATACATTGTTATACACACAGATACTAAGACATATTGAAATACTTTTTTCTGGTTGTTCATAATAACTATGAAGTGAGAACAAACTGATATATGAGTCTGATAGCATTTTAATGAACCAGGAAACAGGAAGGAAGTGTTTCTGTGACTTCCTGTACACGCTGAAGGCTGCCGGAAACTATCTCCACAGCTTGAACAACATGGCGTCCAGGAGAAACAAGTGTTAGCAGAGTGTCTTTGTTGTGTGACCTGCAGGGGTGGAAACATGTTGGCTCTTTCAATGATTTAGCTCCCACAATAAAGGCTTTTTAATTCTTCTGCATTCTTCCTGTGTGTGCTGTTGTTTCTCGTCTCTCCATGAGCACCTGACACAAGGTTTAGATCTGTGTTTGATCACACAGAGTAATCTCTGTTTTACTTAAAATACTGGATTGTCATATCGGCAGAAACCAGCATTTATGATATTTCATTTTAAAGACAATATCAGCCAGTACCGATGATGTGTAGATATTCGTCGTGGGCCGCTACCCTCACTCTGTATTAATGTTAGAACTTACTTTTTTAAATGACGCTGAATGGCCTAGAAGTTTGCAGATTCCCACGTGGCAGAAGGGAAAAGTAACTTGCTTTGCTTAACGTCCGATCTTCAGATTTTTGTACGTCTTACTCTTGTGAACGCATGTTAGACATTTCGGGTGAAGCCTCAGCTCTGTCTGCAACACTTTGAGATCTGTGAAACCTTTATTCTATTTGTGAATATGCAAATAAAGGGACATTTCACTGTGTTTATCCACATGCAGACTGATTTGGACACGTCCAGATCACAAACCGCTTCACTGAGACTGTTCATATCTGGACGAGATGATCCCAGAGAGACTGTTATGGAATAGAGACTGAAAACACACAGGATTGGATATTTGATGGTAGAAGTGATGTTTTATAGTGTCTGATAAACAAGCATCAGCTCACCGATATGTGACAGTCCTTCAAGCCTTCCCATTCAGAGGGGCTTCCTGTCACATAGACGTCTGCTTCCTGTTATTCAGATAAGCAGCTCTGGAAACAATTGCTTCTCTTCACATAACCAAATTTGGTCAGACACATGTCAGGTCATCTACAGTATAAGACCAAATATTATTTAAAACACAGTTTCAGATTTGTGAAACATTTGAAAGGGACATTTCACTGCATTTTTTACATGTAGACCACACTGGACCAGGTCCAGATCAAAAAACACTATACTTAGACTAGTCTGGACTAGATGATCCCAGAGAGACTTAATATTACAACACAGTGTCCTGATGTGGCCTAAGCGTAATGGTTTTTGTTATGGAACTGTTCTCATGTGGTCTACATGTGACACATGTAGTGAAATGCCCTTTTTGCATTTTAAAAGGTGGAATAAAGGTGTCACGCATTCGAAAGTGGGTTTCATACATCATTGAGTCTTTACCTCAAATGTCTAAAATGCTTTCACAACAGTAAAAGGTACAAAACCCCGAAGATTGGTCACTAAGCAGTGCAAGTGAAACAACAGGATACACAGGAAGACGTTCCACACACTCCATAAATATGGAAAACAAGGAGGGAAGTATTAAATTGCCTTTATTGTCGTGGAGCCAACATATTTCAGCTGCTGCAGGTGTTCGTCAGGGCTTTAAAAAACAGATTTTACATCTGTTTTACATTTCTTAAAACACCACAAAGTAGAACAGTCTTTGAAAACAAGAGGTTGTAAATTATTATTATTATTTTGTTATTTTCTTTTTTAAATTTTAAAGTAAATGTTCTCCAGACAATGAAATAATAATATGACACAATGCAGACGCAAATACGTGGTATTAAACCAAAGCATTACATAAGCAGGCCATAAATGAAAACACAAAATACGGAGCATACAGATTAAAAGGTTTGTTCAGTCAGAGGTGTGGGGGAAGAAAGTTGCATAATTTTTCCATAATATATGAATAATAATTAATAGTATAATTTAAAAAAAAAATGTTATAAGTGTGTTTATGTACAGTCTGTGAATAGAACACTATGCAAGTGTCACATTTAGAGTATAGAGAGCAACAAAATCATCTACGCAGATACTCGACGAGAGAGAAGTTGCTCTTTACTGCTGGAGGCATTAAAACAACACAGCGGAGCACTTCACCTCCCCCTTATGTTGCTACTCCCATACAGGCTGGACTCTTGCTGTGATGTGAATGAACGACAGCATTTCTCTGTAACATCTGTGTGTTTCCTGTTTCCTGCAGACGTCCAGCAGCTGTTGGTGGTTAAAGAAGAGGTTCCCCCTGAGCAGCAGGAGTGGAGCTCCAGTGTGGACCAGGAGGACCCAGAGCCTCCACACATTAAAGAGGACCAGCAGTTCACATTCACTCCTGTCCCTGTGAAGAGTGAAGATGATGAGGAGGAACCTCAGTCCTCACAGCTTCATCAAAGACACACTGAACAGTTGGAAACAGAAACTGATGGAGAGGACTGTGGAGGACCAGAAGAAGCCAGGAACTCAGATCCAGATACACATTTACAGCCTGAGACTGATGACAGTGATGATTGGACAGAGACCAGAGAACCTCAGTCAGGTTTAAAATCTCTAAAAAGTGTTGAGGACACTGTCAGTGGCAGAACTGGTGAGAAACCATTTAGCTGCTTTGAGTGTGGGAAAGGATTTGGCAATCTTCAAATTCTGAAAGTACACATGAGAATTCATACTGGAGAGAAACCATTCAGCTGCTTTGAGTGTGGGAAAAGATTTAGTCAAAGAGGTAATCTGCAGCGACATTTGAGATCTCATACAGGAGAGAAACCTTTCAGCTGCTCTGAGTGTGGGCAAAGATTTTACCGCAAGACACATCTGCAGGACCACAGAAAATATCATACAGGAGAAAAGCGTTTTAGCTGTCCAGTTTGTGCGAGATATTTTATGGAGAGTGGAAATTTACAGTCACACATGAGAATTCATACAGGAGAGAAACCTTTCAGCTGCTCTGAGTGTGATAAAAGATTCCTTCGCAAGCAAACCTTAGAACATCACATGGGAACCCACACAGGAGAGAAACCTTTCAGCTGCTCAGTTTGTAAAAAACATTTTTCAAGGAGTGGAAATTTACATTCATACATGAGAATCCACACAGGAGAGAAACCCTTCAGCTGCTCTGAGTGTGATAAAAGATTCCTTCGCAAGGAAACCTTAGAACATCACATGGGAACCCACACAGGAGAGAAACCTTTCAGCTGCTCAGTTTGTAAAAAACATTTTTCAGGGAGTGGAAATTTACACTCACACATGAGAATCCACACTGGAGAGAAACCCTTCAGTTGCTCCGTTTGTCAAAAAAGTTTTTCAAAGAGTGGAAATTTACATGAACACATGAGAACTCATACAGGAGAGAAACCTTACAGCTGCAGTGTCTGTCAGCAAAGATTCACTTGGCCTCACCAACTCAGAAACCATCAGTGTGTTGGGTCTCAGTCCTCACAGCCTCATCAAAGTGAAATGGAGGAGAACAGAGAGGCAGAGCCGCCAGGAGCTCAGATCCAGATACACATTTACAACCTGAGACTGAACACTGGTGATGAGCGGAAAAAGGTGCTGAGTATGACAACACATTTGTCCACTATGGTCTGAAGAGGCATCTGAGGATTCATACGTTAAGTTGCTCAGTTTTTGATACAAGATTCCTCTGGAAGAAAAATTGAGTTTGTCACATGAGATTTTGGCTCGTTCAGGAGAAACCCTTTTGCTGCTCATTTTGTAAAACACATTTCACATTGAGTGCCCACACTGTTACACTCATGAGAATCAACACAGGAGAAACTCTTCAGCTGCTTAGTGTGTGGGAAAAGTTTGACACAATAGATTCACCAGGCAGTCACATGTCAAAGGTCATAAATGTGTCTTTGACAGCAGCAGCGGTAAAACTGCTGGTTCAGATGAAGCTTTTAGCTTTGATGAAACTCTGGAGCAACAGAGAGCTGAAACAGTTGTTGACATGTCTGAAACGAGAACAGTTTTCTTGTGAGCAAACAGCATTCAGAGTTCTGATCCTGGTTTTTATTGATGTCTCATAACTTATTTATATTTTTGCTTGGTTTTATTTTCTGTAGGCATGAGATGCTAACTGAATGATACAGTTGACTTGGTTGCTGAAGTTTGAATGATGATAAGTTAATGTTTTCACAGACTGATCTGATTCTATATGATAATATGATGTATTTTTATAGGCTTTGCATATTGTGTATATCAGTCTATTTTGGTTATATTTACAAGAAAGAAAAATGAATATCATATTCTACGCTTCCCATATTTTTATTTATATATATGTTTATGAATGTTCATTGAACTGTGATGAGATTCAAGCAGCCCTGGATGGACAGAATTTTTAGCCACTCTTCACCGTGCCCAGCTGCACAGCGGGGTAACAAAGTGTTGTACCTCGGTCCTCTCCTTCAGGGAACAGGAGTTCTAGTAAAAACATTCTGTTTCCTCTCAGTCGATTCCCTCGGAGCAACACACATAGAATGGTGCCTGCAGACACTTAGCCTTAGTGATGGCCAAATGAAGCCTCATGAACCACTGTCTTTATTCTCTAAATCCACTGGATGGCACTGTCTGTTCAACAAAGGTTTGAAAGCACGTTTCTTTGTCATTCCTTCAGCCTTTATCTTTAAACCAAGAGCGCCATCGGGTGAGGTCAGAAAATAAAGAAATTGGTTCATGAAGCTTCATTTGGCCATCACTACTCCCAGCATGCCCCACAATTAGCGTTCCCTATTTAGGACTTCTTTTTTTTTTTTCACTTGTATTCAGAATGTACATAACAATACTGGGACAGTGATACAAAACTTAAACACAAAAATCAAACAACAATGGTGGAAATGATATTGCAGCAACCAAATATAAACATAAAACAAAAGAGAAGTCAAACTGCAAAAACCAGGGTTTAAGCAAAGTGAACAAAAAGAGACAAAAAAGAACAAAAAAAAATAGAAAAGCAAGGATCAAGCAGCAGACGTGTAAGGGTTAACAGCCATACAGTTCTGTTTTTCCATAATTTCCAGCAGCCTAAAATAAATGGTAAAATCACTCAAGAACACTGTGAATGAGAGAGAGCTTCTGTTCCATTAACAAGTATGAATATAATATTTACCCATAATAATCACAAGAATGGTAGTATCAGAAATGTTTGTTGTAAAGTTGTCCATAAAATAAATAAAACCATTGTTGGTAAATGGAGGTATCTTGTCCATTTTCAAAGATTTCAAAGACAAATTATGGCTTTCAGACCAGAACAAAGTGACCTGTTAACATTTATATAAAAAAGAAGAAGTTCAGCGTTTCAGCCTTTGTGTAGAAAAGACACTAAGATCAACAGAAAAACTGAATCTTTTACACAGAATGTCACTGACTGGGTATATTGCTAATACTATTTTAAAATGGGCTTCTTTAACTTTGGGAGCAACAGGGCAACATATTTTAAAAGAGAAGGTCTGTGTCTTTAAGGGGACCTTTATGTCCCTATTTGGGACTTGTGTTGAGAAATGTTTGAAAGGTTTTGTTAAGTTCAACAATGAACCTTCAAGCTCAGTGAAAGTTTTTCTTCTAAACGTGTATTTTTCATCATTTGTCTTCCTGTGCTTTTTCCCAATTAGGCCTGTAATTGCTGTCAAACTTCTGGGCTTTTATTTTGAAGCTCTGCAACTCATCTGACCCGGAAGCTGTGTTTGTCACAGGCCAACGTCACCGCAGCTTGGACAAGATGGCGTCTGGCAGAACTAAGTGTTAGCAGAGTGTGTTTGTTGTGTTTTTAAACATGTCTAAAGTCCAAATGCTGAGATCGTTGGTGAAGCAGCGACTAACCGCGGCTGCTGAAGAGATATTTGGGCTGTTTGAAAGAACGATAGCAGAGTACGAGGAGGAACTTTGTCGATCAAAAGAGGAGAACGAGCGACAACGGAAACTACTGGACGCTGTTTTCAACCCTCAGCTTCGGTTAAACGAAGGAGGTTTGTTTCATGAACATTTCAGGTTTATTATCAATAATATAACTGCAGCTTTGTTCAATAAATATTCAATCTGTCGACGATTAAAAGCCACGTTAGCTTCTCTGGTGCCGTTAGCTTCTGTGGTGTCGTTAGCTATTCTTCCTCCCGGCCTGCATGGCTTGTTTTTTACCTGTGAGTTTAATATGGACCCAGTGAAATACGATGCGGGGCCTCTATGTGATGATTGTCCCATGCAGTGTTGTCCTGATGACTTAGTGGACCCCAAACTTCATGAACAAAAGGGCGACTGGTTGTAATAAACACTGTCAAATATTTCAGTTCAAAGTCCAAATGGTATCAGCTATGTCTATTTTGTAAAATTTTAGTTTCAAAAATTCTGTACAGGGTTGTTTGTTTCAGGGCATTTATTGCCAGACCAGAGTCACATGACCTGGGGCTCAAAATCAGTGCGTGTATGAGTGTGTGTGTGTTTTCTTTTTCTTTCCACAGTTGAATAAGCAAACTACTGGACCAATCAGCCTCACATGTGCACATTTATGACTGCATGTTCAAGAACCTCTTGTTGTTGTGATTTATGGTTTATTAACAATCTGCTTCAAGGTCCAGTGTGTAGGATTTAGGGGTATATACTGGCAGAAAGAGAATCTAATATATCAAGTATGTTCTCTTCACTGATCTGAAAGTAATAATTGTTGTGTTCTTACCTTAAAATCAGCCGTTTATATCAACGTAAGGAATGGATCTTCATTTATGTAGACTGTCAAGTAACACCGCCATGTTTCTACAGTAGCCCAGAATGGACAAACCAAATACTGGCACAGGATAAGGTCATTCACGTTGTTGTGTTTTCACGTCGGCGACTGCAGCAAGAAGCCCAACTGCATTGTGCAGTGCTGGACTCACACTGATATGAAAGGTTTATTCAGTGTTTTGAAGAGGAAGAAACCTTTTTGGATAACTTGTCACTTCTGGTAAAAACCATCTGAATATCTGGATGCTTTGTTATCTGAGAAAAAAAGGTGACCACATATTAGTATGTGTTGAACTAGATGCCTGCAGCAATATGCCGAACTGGATCAGAAAGACATAGATTTGTAAAGAGAAACTCTGTTATCTGGTGTTTTTACTGGTTTTATCACCGGGGCAGGTTTTTTTGGAGAGGAAATGAATAATTTGGCTCATGGTAAAATCGTCCGGAAACTCTAGATCAGACAAAAGTGAGCACACGTTAACTTATGAGAGAAAAATTGTGAGCACACAATAGCAAGGTGTGGGCAGGCTCTGAGATGCTAAATGGGGTCAGAGATGTCTTGATTTGTCACGTGAAGCGGCTTTATTCAGTGTTTTCAGTGGCATTAATCATCTGGTCTGTTTGTTTTGGAGAGGAAGAGACCTCTGTAGATGATTTAGCTCCTGGTAAAAACCTCCTGAACAGTGAACACGCAAGAAATTCTAGCTGGCAGGAGTTTTCAGCTGGTTGCAATCTGCAATTCTCAGTGACACCACCAGATATCCCTTAAATCTTACACACTTGTTGTCACACTTGTTTTATATCATTACTTTAGCAAACTACTGGGCCAATCAGCCTCATATCTTCTTCACACTAATGACAGCATGTTCAAGGACCTCTCGTGGTTGTGGTGATTCACAATTGTCAATAAAATAGTTTTATCATCCTGGATAAACTTTTGTCATAAAGGATGACACATTTAATTTTCATAGTTTTCAGCTTTTATTTGTATTAATTCTGTTCTTATTGTTTGATAACAACACATTATTATGAACGTTGTTGTTCAATAGTAACATTATATATTGATAATAATATAAGTATGTTTCAGTGTTTGAAGAGGGGTCTTCACATATTGTGATGGCTTTCAGTCTAACTATTTGTTTTATTATTATGAGGCTATGTCTTCATACTGGTTAAAAAAAGCATCATTTGGCTCTTTCGATACATTTTCTAGATATTTTTCAGTTTTGTTTCAGAGGATGCATATTATTTTCCTATGTCCCATTGCACTGCTCATTAAGTATCTGACGGGCCTTAATCACCATTTTATACGTTTTCTTCAGTTTGTACTTGTGGAAGGTTTTAAGAAAAATCGACATCAGATTGATGACATGTTCCTAAATTATTACTATTATTATTATTATTATTATTATTATTATTATTATTATTATTATTATAACAATAACAGAACCTTCAAAAATATTATAAATGGTGAAAAAAAACAAAAAATATTATAAATGATAAAATAAATAACAGGACCTTTAAAAAATATTATAAATAAAAAATAACCTTTAAAAGTATTACAGATGGTTAAAAAAAGTAACAGACCCTTAAGAAATATTATAAATGATAAAAAATAACAGAACCTTGAAAATAATTTTAAATAATTAAAAAAATAGAACCTTTACAAACATATAAATGGTAAAAAAAACATAACCTTTGAAAATATGATAAATAATAAAAAATAGACCTTTTAAATAAAAAATAGAAATAAAAAAAGAACCTTTAAAAGTACTATAAATGTAACAAACTTAAAAAATCTTACAATGATTAAAAAAAATATTGGTAAATGTCTTACTTGTTAAATCAAGGAAAGAAATTACACTTAATGATTTCTTTGGTGATTTCTTCACAGTGTAGCCTAATTAATTTGTAAAAAAAATAAAAAAAATTCAGTGTGATTGCCTATTTATGAACACCAATTGTGTTTAAATAACAATTTCACTCAGGATTATGTTTTTTTCTCTTAAGTCAAAGTTTCATTTTATGGAGTTGAGAAAACAATGAGAGCATGATGTGAAGCACTGTAAAAGATTTTCAGACACTTTGAAGCTTAAATCACCGTAAAAATAAGCGCAAAGAGCACGTACTGTTTTATCCTCGATACTTGAAAACCTTATTCATCGCCGGGCCGACAACATTTCTCTGTAACATCTGTGTGTTTCCTGTTTCCTGCAGACGTCCAGCAGCTGTTGGTGGTTAAAGAAAAGGTTCCCCCTGAGCAGCAGGAGTGGAGCTCCAGTGTGGACCAGGAGGACCCAGAGCCTCCGCACATGAAAGAGGACCAGGAGGACCCAGAGCCTCCACACATTAAAGAGGACCAGGAGGACCCAGAGCTTCCACACATTAAAGAGGAACAGGAGGAACTCTGGATCAGTCAGGAGGGAGAGCAGCTTCAAGGGCTGGAGGAGGATGATATCATCAGGTTCCCATCCACTCCTGTCCCTGTGAAGAGTGAAGATGATGAAGATAAACCTCAGTCCTCACAGCTTCATCAAAGACACACTGAACATATGGAAATAGAAGTCGAAGTAGAGGACTGGGGAGGACCAGAACCAGATACACATCTACAACTTGAGTCTGATGACAAGACTGGAAAGTCTTCTGAACCTGAGACTGATGACAGTGATGATTGGAAAGAGACCAGAGAACCTGAGTCAGGTTTAAACTCTCTTAAAACTGATCAAGTCCCTGTCAGTGAATTAAATGGTGGTAAAAAACCATTTCGCTGCTCTGAGTGTGGGAAATATTTCAGCTTGTGGCAGCATCTGAGGAAACACATAAGAACTCACTCAGAAGAAAAACGTTTCAGCTGCTCAGTTTGTAAGAAATCTTTTACAAGGAGTGGAAATTTACACAAACACATGAGAACTCATACAGGAGAGAAACCCTACAGCTGCTCCGTTTGTAAGAAATCTTTTACAGAGAGTGGAAATTTATACAAACACATGAGAACTCATTCAGGAGAGAAACCTCACAGCTGCTCAGTTTGTAAGAAATCTTTTACATCACGTGGACATTTACAGACACACATGATGATCCACACAGGAGAGAAACCCTTCAGCTGCTCAGTTTGTAACCAAAGATTCACTTGGCTTCACCAGCTCAGAAACCATCAGTGTGTTAGTTGTCAGTCCCGACAGCCTCATTAAACTCTGCCTGAGGAGAGCACAGAGGCAGAGCCTCCAGCCAGCAGCTGGAGAGTGAAGATGATGAAGAGACACCTCAGTTCTCACAGCTTCATCAAAGACACACTGAACAGCTGGAAACAGCAGTTGAAGTAGAGGACTGGGGAGGACCAGAACCAGCCAGAACCTCAGATCCAGACACACATTCTGATGACCAGACTGGAGAGTCTCTGTGAATCTGAGACTGAACACTGATGATGATTGAGGTTCCCTGGCCTCCTTTCAGTCAGGATGAACTCTGAAAAATTACTAAGTCCTTGTCAGTGGTTTGAGATGTAGTGCTGGTGAGAAACCAGTTCGTGAAAAGATTTGGTCAGTGCAAATCTGAGGACATGTGGGAACTCATGCAGGAGAGAAACCATGTAGTTGCTCTGAGTGTGGAGAAATTATGAGCATAATGCAACATTCACACTCAGCTCATATGAATTTCTTTACACAGAGCAGACATTCATTCTCTCTCTCTTCCTCTCTCTCTCACTCACTCACACACACACACACACAGCATTTCAGATACTCAGTCTGGAAGGAATCTTTTACAGAGAGTGAACACTTACACTCGATGATTCACACAGGAGAGACACTATTTAATTGCTCTGTAACATAGGGTACATTTTTGCTACCCTGTCTGAAATCTTAAACCCCTGCAACCCAGCACTCTCATGACACTGTTTAGGGTTCCAGAGGACTCCACCACTCTGACCGCCTGACAAGCCGATACAGTGGCGTATATGGCTCCATCAGGTTGTTGCAGCATTTTGCTAGAATGGAAGTCCACTAACCCCCATCGGCCTCTGTCTGGATTAAAGACCTGTTATATTTTATCTCAAACTTGAGAAGAGTGCAGTTAGTTACAGAGTGGGCACCATGCTTACTCCAGTAGCTTGATGGACCATCACAAAGGGGCGGGGCTTAGCGAAAGGTAAATTGTACAATGTTACTATTCACTCTTGTGCACTGTTGTTTAAAAGACATATTCCTCTTTTCTCTTCCCTTTCTTTTATGTACTTGTTCCCCATTATTCTACTGTGCTTTATTTTCTATATGGAATTAAACTCGTGTGTTGAACCTTTACCTCCATGGAGTTTCAAGGTAGGGGTGGGGGGATGGGTGGGAGATGGGTCTGTTAAAGAAAAGAAAAATGGAAGGAAAAGTATTGTAATTCTGTATGATTTGCAGTTATCCTTTAAAAAAAGTCATTTAAAAAAATAAGATTTACGCACAAGCAAGCCTTAGTTCATCACATGAGAACCCACACAGGAGAGAAACCTTTCAGCTGCTGTGTTTGTGACCAAAGATTCAATTGGCTTCAAAACCTGAAAAACCACATGGAAAACATGACATTTGTGTTTGTTTCATGTATTGTTGAATAAATTCTTTGGTGCGTGCCGGTACACTATTTTTTTTTATCATCGTGCTAACCCAAGGCTAATTCCCAGGTGGCTAATACACAAATTAACGAGTGAACTCACCAAGAAAATGGAGGACAGACTTCAATGGTCTGTTTGTACAATTAACTGCAGCAATCTTTGGCATGCTCCTTCCTCCACCATCAAACCTCCAAAGGATCCTCCTTGGGTGTGTTGAACTCCATGTAGGCTGCCACCTCATTCTCAGGCTGCAAAGTTTTATGACTGGAGTCCTCCACATTGGTGACTAACATGATGACGAGGTCAAAGGCGACTTGACAATAGTGATTTAGATGTCAAAATATTACACAGGTACTGCACGTTGTTTTACTTTGTTTTATTCTGAAAAACAAAACATATTTTTGTTCTCACCTGCTGCCTGCCCGCGTGTGGTTCATTTTACCTGCAAATTTATATTTATATATGTATATATATATATATATATATATATATGTATATATGTATATGTATTACAGAGCTTTTTGCGGGTTACCCACCAGGTACCCGACCCCGTGCAGGACTCTGCTATGGGGACTTGCTCTGTTTAGGAGCCAGCCTCAAGTGGCCATTAGGGGAACTGCAGTTTTTGGCACTTGCTTCATTTTTCAGCCTCAGAGGTTCCCAGCAGTGTGTTACTGCAGTCACGGGGCTTCTAATCATACTGAGCTCATGTACGTGTAGCCAGTGGTGCCAGCAGCTGTAATCTTGTCGGCACTGTGCATATGTTTTTTCCAACAATTTATCATCCTGTGTTGAAAAACAAAATTGTGACAAAAGCGGTAGATCGTGTCTTTGGGTTCTTTTTTACTGAATGTGCCTGAGATACATTTTGTGGCTGTGTCCACTCACTATGACACAAATACATTTGGATGCTGATGATTAGTGCACGTCACGGGCCAGAGGTCAGTGTACAACTAACATTTCTGGCGCTCAATGGCGATGCTGGCAATACTGTGTTTCTTATCTTGTGTGTTAGCAAGCAAAACTAGTTGGAAATGAGAGAACAAAAACAACTAGGCTTTTTCAGGCTTTTGAAATAAAGCAAACAAACCTCAGCAGCGAAGAATATGCAGAGAGCAAAAGTACAAGCACCGAGTCTGCTAACGTTACTGTTGCTAGCATTAACGACACAACAGAGGCAAGCAGCCAGCTACATGTTCAGGATCCACCCTCTTTGCAAGCAATGAGCCCCGGGATCATCATGATACTGGATTTGATGCGGAGGCCGATGCAACAGGGAGACACAGCATGAACTTCAGATAGGTAGGAATACCACGTAATTTTCTCATCTTGCAATTTTTATTGTTTATTGTAGCAGCTTGTTGGGCTTTGTGTCACATATTGTTGCCGTATATTTTTTATACCTAACTGTTGATGTGATACTGTGCAAAATGAGGGAACCTGTTGTCTGCTCAACGCCTGTACATTTCTCTTGGCTATATTCAGTGTATTATATTGTATTCTATCATTTTGCTGGCTGTTGTCGTCAGGTCTGTTGGCTTGTCTTTAAAATGCATGTGGTCGGCTAATCAGTGGATGTGTAAGGCTGCTTAGTGATGAGGCCCATGATCTGCCTGCTCACAGCATGTAATGTGACTACCTCTGTAAAGTAACAAGATGATTCTGTCTGAATGCTGATATTGTGTTTAATAAACCAATGAAAGAATGGTTTCCACTTCAACTCCTGATGTCACTGAATGTGAAGTTTTCTGTTGTGTTTTCCAGACTGGGGATACTGGAATGATGCACGCTGCTCACACAAGAAATACTTTGTGTGCGCCAAGAATATGTGATCATCAGCTGATTTCACATTTTCAGTCAGTGTCGACATCGACAGCTGATCAGCTGTGTTGCAGTGGGACCAGTGTGTGTCATGATAACACGGCAAACACAAGCTTTTAAATTTACTGCAGTAAACGCTTCAGCATTCATGTTCCAGTGTCTCATTTATTTATGGTTATGATTAACAATGTCAGTGTGGAAATGTTTGAGCTCTTCCAGATGCATTTCTTTTAAACATCTAAGAAAGATTCTGCAACAGATTTGATGGTGACAGCAATCTGTGTGCACTAACGTCTTTATAAGATATGACTAATCATGTACTATGGGTGTGTTCTGAGCCGCATACTTTTTCTTTTAACTTTTAGAAGGTTCTGCAGCTGCTTTTATACAATATGTTCTGTTGGGACATACTCCTTCTTCATAACACTGTGCCTTGAACTTTGACCTTCTTTTTCATATATCTGTTACCGTGGAGATAAAACAAAACCATTCTCCAAGCTTGCCAGAGACGGAGGTCAAGCCAGAGAACTCCGCTGCATACAGTCTAGATTCTTTTTCAGGGTTTTCCTGCTACAACGGACATCCTCCATTCCATTCAATTATCTGTAGGTGTGAATGTGAGTGTGAATGGTTGTCTGTCTCTATGTGTCAGCCCTGTGATAGTCTGGTGACCTGTCCAGGGTGAACTCTGCCTCTCTGGTATAGGCTCCAGCCCCAAGCAACCCTCAAGAGGATAAGTGGTTACGGAAAATGAATTAATGTAATACTATGGTGATTTCCTTTATTCCTCTGTAAAAAAAATAAATACAAAATCACATGATTGTGTGTGTGTGTGTGTGAGAGAGATTAATGTGATCTCAATCTTTGATTTTATCTGTCTGAAATAAATTTTTCCATCAGAATTAAAGCAGTAAATCCAATTTAGGCTTTTAGTTTTGTATTTTATGAAAACAGTAAAAGGAAAAATGACAGTCAATGTAAAATTATAGACTCTATAAACAACTATGGAAAGTAAATCAAAGTAACTGTGTCTGTCCTCTTTATTAAACTTTCAATAAAGTGATTACAAATCATGTTTTTGGCATTGCTGTGAAGTCTGTACATATGAGGATGTTGTTGTGTGGAAATGGAGACAACACAAAACCAAAGGTAAAACAGTACAGCTCTGTGATCATACTCATTCTGAAGTCGTAAAACACTGCCGCTTTGTCAGTGATTTTGGTGTCAGACACATGCCTGACACCAAGAGTCACCTTTTGCAGGATGATTGGCAGCCAGGCAGTGTCAGTAATATGCTGCTGGTTGGCTGGGATAGCACCTGTTGGTATGGTGGTATGATACGCTGCTGGACAGTGTCAGGTTGAAACGCTTCCAGTACTGACGTGATGTAAGGAAAAGCCCTATAGGGCTAGCAGGAGGGGTGGTGGATGTGTCCAACAAACCCTGAACTTTCACCTGGGAGCCCAGTGTTTGTGTCCCAAATGTGAAACCAAGATGTTTTTTTTCTAAATCTAGCGAGTGTTTTTCTTGCCTAAACACAAATAATGTGCTTTTGTTGACTTTCCGGCGTTGGTAGTGTATCCTGGAACATCAACAGCAGATGCAGGATACCTAACATGTAGTCATGAAAGGTCACTGACAAAGTGGCAATATGTGACGACTATGAGGTCGTGTTGGATGTTACAAACTTCCATTTGTTGAAGCAAATAATGTAAGTAAAGGTTATATTTCATGCTTTAAAATGTCAACATAGAGGTTAAAATATTAGAACTGAAATATAAGTAAACACTGGTGACCTGCGCTGTGATTGGTTCCAGTCTCTGGAGGGATGAATGGAAGTTTAAAGTGAAGACAAAGTTCATCTGAATTTTAGTCAGTTTCTGAGAAATTAATCGCTGTTATAAATATCCTATGTAAAATTTTATAATGAATTACTGCATATGCTTTTTTTAACCTTTAAACATCCTGTTCAACCATTAGGGCACAGTTTTAGTTACTATTTTAATGAAAAATATGTTGAACTTGGATTAGGAATGTTACACTAAAAACAAAACAAAACAAAAAAAACACTAGATGTTGATGTGTCTTTTAATTGTTTGCATTTTCAGTTTGCCTCCTTCAAGAAGTTAGTAACAAAAGAAGTCACTCCACACATGACGACTCTGGGATTTTTTTAAGGTAATTTAATTTGACATGTTAAAGTTTCAGAGGACTCACTGACCAGATTAAACATCACACAAAATACAAAATCTAGTAAAGGTCAAATAGTGTTTATGAAGATAGTGCAGCTAAGCTAATGAAATTAAAGTTAAATATTTGCAAAGAAATTTAAAAAGAATTCTGACAAAGATGAACCGTGATGCTGAGAGAGCAAAGACAGAGACGGAGCAGCTCATGGCAGAACATGTAACATGTATAACTGTTGCCTGCTCTAGGTCTATTTTAATATTTCTTTTCCTGTTTTGGACTATACAGAAATGTTCAGCTCTTTATTTTACGTGTCATGTACCATAAATGTTAAAATGAACAGTTTTTCATGCTGGATGTCCAGAAGCAGAATAAACTTGAAATTCTTTCACTTTGGAGTTCTTCCTTTATTCAGAGTGGAAATGACCGAGCTGATAACAAAGTGGGTTTAGAGGGAAGTTATAGCATCACATGGTGGGTTAAAGCATCAAAGCAAAAGACTCTGTTACTGATAAGATTACATTTACTTAGCTGATGCTTTTATCCAAAGTGACTCACAATATGAGCATTAACCCTTTAAACACTGACTTCCTGCAGAGGGCCACAGGGCTTGTTGTTTGAATGATACCGTTTAAATCAATCTAAAATAATAATCATAATAGCTACGACTTTCTTTCTTTTTCTGCAGTAGAAAACTCAGGCTTGTGTCTTGTGTGTCTTCAATACGTATGTTCATAATAACATCACTGCACCACATGCACACACGGTGCCAGAGGAATGAATGAACGCTACATACTGTACATGGATCAACTAACTTAGGACGTGTGAAGAAATATTTAGTTTCTGTTTCTACATTTAAAAATATTTTGGATCATTGTGTTTGGTGTTTTTACTTTGGTGTGTGAAGCATCTGAAAACACTCCAAGAATTTACATCACGATGAGCAACAAATACAACTGCTGGACCATTTCCATCGCAGAGTTCAAAGGGTTAAAATGCTGTGTTTAAATATGTATATATAAATATATACATGTAAAGAGATATATTTAACTTTTAGATATAAACAGCATATGGTTACACTCGCAAAAGTTGGGGCTCAAGGTTAACTGACATGCAAACACAATTGCCCTTCTTCATTGGAAATCTAACATGTGCTTAATACTTGAGACTTGAAAACACACACACACACACACACACACGCTATCTGATAACTGCCAGCTACCGTGAGAGAGTGTTATTTGTGTAAAGGCTCAGTAGATAACCAGGTTTGAACCCAGATGACACGAGCAGGTTGGCTTCACATTCATTTGTCGTCAAAAGCCTGCAAAAGTAAAACCAGGCAGACAAACAGAAGCTGTTAAACTTATCCAAAAAGAATTTATGCACAGAGGGAGGAGTCTAAGAGTCAGGCAGGACGTCATGTCGTTTAGGCCAGGTGGAGGGAACTAAAGGCTGGAAAGATAAGGTGTAAGCAAAGTGAACAACCTGGCTGACACATAGAGACAAACAACCATTCACACTCACATTCACACCTACGGACAATTTAGAGTTATCAGTTAACCTAGTCCCCAATCTGCATGTCTTTGGACTGTGTGTACATGCCATGAAATAAAAGAGGAGCTAGGCTGCAAAATCGCCTTATCAACCATATCTAGACCGCCATCTTTACTTGGCTGCTGGCATAATGTGTTTCTGCAGCCGTCTGCCTGATGTGTGGAAATGAGATGTAATAATAAGAGACAGATTCAGTCTTTTTCTTTTTTCTTTTTGGGGAATGAATCACCTTAAGGTGCTGGAATACCCACCTGTTTAAGAGGCAAACATTATTTAAGCATGACATGCTTCTGTGCCTTTTTAATGTCCTCTTCAGTAGGCAAAAAATAAAGAAACTGAAGTTAAAACATGACACGCAGACGTGGTTTAGTAACTACATCACTGAAAAGATTAGTTCTTATGGTACAAAAACATGCCTGCATTTACCTTCACTTAGACTAAGGTAAACCAGTGAGAGATTACAGGTTATTTGGTGTTAAAAGACAGTTAAAATTACAAGTGTTCTGCTTCAGATTTGGCTATAAATGTATTTCTGTTTTGTGTTTTATTGTTTCAGATGATTTATAGACCTGTAGAGATCTTCTTGTTGTGTCATTGTTGGCTCTTTAGATTTTTCTGGGGCTGTCTTTGGTGCGTACATATGGAGATGTAATAATCAGTGAGTCACTTCTTCATTTCTTTTTATTCCCTTCTTTTAGAAAGGCCATAATTTGAATGGTCTTTTTTTAACTGTGCTGATTATGCCGCCATCTTGACCAGGACTCCCTGGAAGAAGAGATCTTGTATCTCAATGGGGTCTTCCTGGCAAAATAAAGGTTACATTGTGGTCCTGCATTTTGTGTCTATCTCATCAGATTATATGTTATGATTATATCATGTTCCTGTCAAGATCTTCTCCTGCGACTGTCAGTGTCAGCGTCATTGCAGTAACTGTCTTTGCATGGACATGGAAACATCAGGAAATCAGTAAGTTCATTAATTATTCCATCTAATATGCATAATCTATTCTTGTAGGCTTTTGATGTGAGGGGCCATTCTGCTAAATCGGTACAAGTCTTTACAATACATTTTATTATTGAGCAGTGTCCTGCCCTTTGTTTCCTTATTGCACTTTGAAGATACATCATAAAGAAAATTAAGAAAAACTACCTTATACACCTAAAAATAATAATAATAATAATAATAATAATTGGGTGAGCCTGTGCTCAATTGAAACATAGTGTACGTTTTCGTATCAGAGTTAGTTAGAATACACATTGTTGTTTTGTCCCCAGGTTTTCACTCAGTTCCCTCCTTTGAACTTCCTGAAGTTTCCTCCTTTCCCTCTGTGTTAAAAAAATCCAAAAAAGTCCAGACGTTTGATTTTAACACTGACACCATGCTCCTTACTTCTTTCTCCATTGCCTCCATCTTTGTCGTGATGAACTTCCTGCCAAATGCTGCTGACTGAGACCTCTGCTGACCTCACCAGGAAAGAATCAACAAAACGTCAGCACCATCTAGTGGACTGAAAAAGCAACTGATTTTATAATTCCAGCACCTGAAGTTGTATTAAAATGTGAAATTGCAAAAAATTAATTTTGTATAAAAGATCAATACGATGCTGTGTCAGATTTTCCCACCTCTAGTATAAGTATAAGTCTGGAGCTTATAAATGACAGTGAGAGCACCCAGAGGAATGTTCTGAGCACACTGGTTATTTACAATAACCTCCAGGCATGTCACACCCATGAATCAAACCGACTGCACTAGTTTTTAGTTTTTAACCACCTTGAAAGGCTCACAATACATCTATACCAGTTTAAGTGTGCGTTATATTTAGAGTGTTTTCACCACTTTACCCTGCTGTCACACAGACATGTGGACCTGAAGCCATTATATCAAAGCCACCAGACTCCACTGACAAAAACAGAAATGTAACTGAGCAGATCACTGAGCTGCTGCTCTGCTGCAGAGTCGATTGGTTCATGTGTGAGGTAAAGCAGAGCAAATATTCAGATATAACTATGTGTATGTGTATTAGTGCTCTGCATTACTAAAACATAATACAAATGTATTTTTTGCAGACACCCGGGGCTATGTATACGTTAGATATCTGACCCGGTTAACCCTCGGGGGTGGCTCATGTCGTATACCACATGAGACGACTCTCGTTACTATTTTTAGAATGTCTCCGGGAAAAAAAAGATGTATAGAACTTGATTGAGCAGTGCAGGGTTGAGGTTATACAAGCATTAATACACAAGGAGACCAGGCGAACCAAAAATTGGGGTAAAAATGGCTTGTGTGCAGTGAGTGTGTGCACAGATGTTTTATACCACAACAAGCAGAGGAACACATATTAACCCCGCTGCAAACTACACATCTAAATTAACCAACACATCAAGCGAGGGCGGTAATAGTCTCTGACCAACATTAACACTGTTTACACACAGACATTGATGAAAGGGAGCACAACAGACCTTGAGCAGCTAACGTTAAGTTAATTCCAATCATGCCCTCGTTTTTACACAACAAATGTAGCTAAACCCACCATACGGCGGTAGTAATTTGTGCATGCCGAGATTCCCCACATAGACGTCCCCCTTATGATTCGATACATTACATAGAAATACATCTTAGAGAACATAACACACGTGTTAAAATATAATGAAGATGACAGCGCGTATAAACGCAGCGGCTTGGTACTCTATGCTAGTGCTAGCTACTAGCTAGTACTGCTAGTGCTAAGTGGCGAACAGAATTCTGTTGTACAATGTACAATGACAATAAAGTTGTCTAAGTTGTCTCATTGAACGCTGTCACTGACATCATGACCTTTGCTTCTTTTATATTTTCCTTGCTTGGTGCATGTCTACAAACTCTATGATAGTCCTGCCACTGTGAGCTGAACAGAGAGAGTGTAGAGTGACCTTGTTTGTTAAACAGGTGGACCACATATATTTATATTAGGAATGATAAGCTGCGATCCGAGACAGACCAGACCAGACTTTGGACACACCTGGACCTGTGTGTGTGTGTGTGTGTGTGTGTGTGTGTGTGTAGCACAGCCCTGGCCTCCTGCAAACACACCGACCAAAGTTTAATGCACCAAAGTAATAAAAGTGATAAAGATTGTTCATGAGTCCCATATCTCTCAGGCAACTTTATTTGACTAAACCAAACTCCTATGAATAAAAGGGAGGAGGTGCCAACAGGAGGGAACACAGAGTCTAAAGTCAGTGTGTTCAGACTCCATTTTAAACTGGACAGAGCAGTCAGAGGAATACAGGTCGTCTGAGACACGGTGAGTGTTAATACTATAAAAATAATGATTACTGTCATTATTGATTAATCAGCTGATTTTTATTCTGATTCATTGTTTAGTCTGTTATAGGGGAGAGTGGGGTCGGACAGTGCCGCCTATTTAGCAAGGTAGAAAGAAACTGTGTCATCCACCATGCTCAGCCACACCCTGTTCACTTTCAACCTCAAAATGGAGACCGTCTGACTATTGCTCACAATTTATTCACAGTTTTGAAATCTACAGCATGTAAGTAAATGTTTTGGCTCTTTTGTCATTTGTCTTCTACCATACTGTTTTTAGTTGTGCCACATACAAAAACATATGGTTGGAAAGTTGATTTTCAGGCCTATCAGGTTGTGCTAGTGTTAGCTGAATGTTTGTTGGAGCTAACACAGGGGCGTTCAGAGAATGTTGGGGGGCACTGGCAGCAATAATTTAGAACGGGGGGTGTTGAGGTGTTTGTGTACGTCAGTGCCTCATCTTCACAGCTTCATCATCACACTTGCTTTTACCACCACCATCATCTGACGCTGTTTTTACAACCAGGCTTTTCCTGTTAAACACGAGGCCTGCGCGCAGCTACGGATCTGCGCGCTCCGGTGCTTCGGGCGCGCTCTTGTGTCAACTCTTTGAATGTGCGTCACAGTGAAAAGCTCTAGTACCGCGAGCAGCGGCACTTTATAGACACACAGAGAGAAAAGGGGGACTCTGCCGAGGGATTGTGGCGCAGTTTTGTTGGATAGGAAGATGTTGAGTGTACAGTCAGCTCTCCCTGCTCTTTGTTACAGATCAGATCAGTGCACGGACACTCCCTAAACTTTGTCTCATCCAGTCCCAAACAACTGTGTGTCTGTCAGAGGGGAAACTAGAGCGCAGAGCACAACAGACTATAGGACAGGACTGTTTTTACTACGACTTTATTTTTGACTTCTCAGAAAATACAGGTATGTGGGACACGTTTTGAACGAACAGAACATTTTGAACATGAGCAGAAACCGTTCTTAAACACATCTGAGCTAAAGTCCAGAGGTTTATAAATTAGTTTTACACATTTTAAGGTGTGGCACAAAATAGGACTCCAGAGTAAATCATGCCTACCTGACTCAGCAGAGGTTATTTATTCATTCATTCATTTTCTGCAAGTGCTTATCCTGTTGGGGGTCGCAGGGAGGGCTGAAGCCCATCCCAGCTGACATGCTGACATTGGGCAAGGGGGGGTGCATAATAATACCTCCATGCCAACAATAGCTGTGATTTGACAGACACTATCACATCTTATATAATGTTCTGTGCAAGTAACAGTATCCACACAAAAACAGTTAGAATATTTCCAAATAATAAGTTATGGATAACCAGTGACTTAAAGGATTGTATAAATCAGAGAAAACTTGCTTTTGTTAACGGGAATACAGAACTTGTCAAAGAGAAGACATGTGAATTAAGCTAAATTGAAAAAAGCAAAAATAGAGCACAAGGATAAAGTAGAGAAACACTTTTATTCTGGCAGTGCTAAAAGAGCATGGGAAGGTCTAAATCAAATGATGGGGAGGGAGCAGAAACATGCCCCTGTGATCCACCTTTCTCCACCCTGGGCTAATGAATTTAAATTATTTTATAGTCAATTACTGAGCAGGATGAAGTGTCTCATTCTATCCCACAATATGTTCCAGTGACACTCACAGAACATGAAATTGCTTCAAGTCTGGCATGAATAAAACCCAATAAGGCACCAGGGCCTGATGGCCTCAGAGGGAGAGTGTTGAGAGATTGAACTATACAATTAAAAGGAGAATCCTTGTAAATGGTATTGTCTCAGATGAGATCGTATTGAACACAGGCGCACCACAGGGTGCCATTTTTTCGCCCTCTCTTTTCTCTGTGTACACAAATGAGTTTAATATTGATCATGCATACTTTCGTATATTTAAGTATGCAGATGATATGGTGTTGGTTGCTCTCCTGCAGGAGGGCAATACTGAAAGAGAGAATTTGTATTTAACCATGCACTGAGCTTTCAAGATTGGTGTTCAACCAGCTCCTTAGGAATAAATGTCTCCGTTGTCTCAAACAAGCCAACAGAACTCGCTAGCTGGCGTTAGCTAATGTCTGTGGAGAACTGCAGCAGGCTGGAGGCAGAGCTCAGAGCACCATAGAAGGAGTGAGGACCTCCAGGGGGAAGCCAGGAAAAAGACATATATCTCCTTCCAATATCTCTAGACATGGGACTGAAGAAGAACCCGACGACTGAAGAAGTCGAGGACATTAAAAAGTCGTTCGACTTTATTACGGAAGAAGTTTCTGCTGTTAGGCTGCAGCAGAAGAGCATTATGGAGTTGGTCGCGGAAGTGAAGGATCTGCGATTACAAAATGCTGAGAAGGAGAAGCGTATCACCTACCTGGAAAGCAGAGTTGCGGACCTGGAGCAGTACTCCCGGATCAATGATGTGATCGTCACTGGTCTCAAAATAAATCCGAGGTCATACGCACAAGCGGTGGCCACTGACAACGGAGGGGAGCCCAGTGAGCTGGACGCTAACTGCATGGAGAAGCTAGTGGCCAATTTCCTACAGTCCAAAGGGATCGAGTTGGTCTGTAGTAACATCGAGGCATACCACCCCCTGCCCAGGAGGAACGCCAGGGATAGACCGGCCGTAATACTGAGGTTCGCTAACAGAAAGCACAAGATTGCACTTCTGAAGCAGGGAAGGAAGTTAAAGGGAACAGATGTTTTCATAAATGAGCACCTAGCCAAACATAATGCTGACATAGCCAGAAGAACGCATCAACTCAAGAAACAGAGGAAAATACAAAACACCTGGACTTCAAATTGCAAAGTATTCATAAAACTAAACGGGGCCCCTGAGGAAGCTAAAGTGATCTGCATCAGAAACATCATGGATCTAGATAAATTCCAGTGATTGTTATGAACTGAACTGCACTGGCTCAACCAACAGATCATCTGGATTGATCTGGACTGGCGGTACTGGAGATTTAGGTAATAAACAAAACACAAACATGTCAAGCACTGACAGAGTTTACTCTACATCTGGGGGTGATAACCACATAACACAGAGGATAACTGAATATGAACAACTGGAGTTAAAGGCATTTGAATATACTGATCACAACATACTGGACTTGGAACAGAACATAGACCCAGACAACAATTTCTTCTCCTCCATAAATAATAATTGCTGCTATTACACGGATGATCAGTACAACAGGACCATTACTTCTAAGGACAAACTATCAATTATTCACTTTAACAGTAGAAGTTTATATGCAAACTTCAACAGCATTAAGGACTATTTACATACATTTTCACATCCTTTCAGTATAACAGCAGTATCAGAGACATGGATCAGCACTGAGAAGGGGACTGACTTTGAATTAGATGACTATGAACTCAGGTATAGCAACAGACAAAACAAAGGTGGGGGAGGAGTGGCCATATATATCCATAAGTCTTTAGACTTTAGGGTTTTGGATGGAATGACAACTATGGTTGATGAGCTACTTGAATGCTTAACCACTGAAATCTGTAAAGAAAATAATAAACATGTTATTGTGAGCTGCATATATAGAGCTCCAGGGGCAAGCATCGGAACTTTCACTGAGTGGATGGAAAGTATGTTTTCAAAAATTAATGATAAAATAATTTTCATATGTGGAGATTTCAACATAGACTTGTTAAATCCCAGTAAGCACAAAAGTACAGACGAATTTATCACCACGATGTACAGTATGAGCCTATTTCCAAGAATCACTAGTCCCAGCCGTATCACATCCAACAGTGCCACTCTCATAGATAATATCTTCACCAATGACATTGACAACAGTGCAATAAGCGGGTTAATGATTAATGACATTAGTGACCATCTGCCAGTGTTTACAGTTTATGAAGGCCGCTTAAGGAAAAAGTTAGACAAACAATCAGAATATAGACGAGTAAGGTCAGTGGAATCTATAATCACCCTAAGGAACAAATTATTGGAGCAGAACTGGGATATAATATATAGAAGAAAAAGATGTCAATTGTGCTTATGAGGAGTTTCTAAGAATATTCAGCTCATTATATGATAAGTGTTGTCCAATTAAGAAATTCAATAAAAAACTATCATACATTAACTGTCCATGGATCACAAAAGGGTTACAAGATGCATGTAAAAAGAAAAATACACTTTACAGAGATTTCATAAGACAGAGAACTAAAGAGGCAGAACAGAAATACAAAAAGTATAAAAATAAGTTAACTAATATTTTAAGGGCAAGTAAGAAAGATTATTATAAGAGGTTATTAGATGCTAGCAAAAATAATATTAAAGGAATATGGAGTATATTAAATAGTATTATAAAAAATGGCTCAAGACACAATAGTATTCCTAAGTTTTTTATCGATAAGGACGTTGAAAATCATAACATGAATGAAGTGGCTAATAGATTCAATGAATTCTTTGTAAATGTTGGACCCAATTTGGCAAGGACAATCTCTGATCCGGGAGCATGTGAAGAACACTTACCAGAGAGAAATCCCTGCTCATTGTTTCTCAAAGCAGTGGAAGAAAATGAGATATTGGGAATTGTGAAAAAATGTATGAATAAACGGTCTACTGACTTTAACGATATTGACATGTCACTGGTGAAAAAGGTAATTGACGGCATTTTGAAACCATTAACTTACATCTGCAACTTATCATTTCAAACTGGTTCATTTCCAAATAAAATGAAAATTGCTCAAGTAATACCTCTGTACAAAACTGGGAGCAGACATCATTTCACACAATTTTCAAAGGTACTAGAAAAACTCTTCAACAGCAGACTGGACACATTTTTGGAAAAGCACAACATACTTGAAGAGAATCAATACGGGTTCAGGTCAAACAGATCAACTTCACTAGCAATAATAGAAGCAATAGAAGAAATCACAAACGCTATAGACCATAAACAATATGCTGCTGGGATATTTATTGATTTGAAAAAGGCTTTTGACACAATCAACCATGATATTTTACTTAGCAAACTGGAAAGATATGGTGTTAGGGGAATAGTGCTTGACTGGGTCAAAAGTTATTTAAGTGGGAGACAGCAGTTTGTGAGATTGAGTGACTGCTCCTCATCATGTTTGGGAATTACTTGTGGTGTCCCCCAGGGGTCAGTATTGGGCCCTAAATTCTTCATTGTGTACATAAATGATATTTGTAAAGTCTCTCAGTTATTGCATTTTGTTCTTTTTGCGGATGATACAGATATTTTTTGCTCTGGGGACAGCTTACAACAATTACAAGAGGACATCACTAAAGAAATGAAGAAACTAAAAATGTGGTTTGACAGAAACAGGTTGTCATTAAATTTGAACAAGGCAAAAATAATGTTATTTAGTAATTGTAGAATGAATGTACAGGTCAGGATAAAAATAGATGGAGTTGAAATTGAAAAAGTTAATGAAATTAAATTTCTGGGAGTAATTATAGATGACAGAATTAGCTGGAAATCACATATCAAACATGTACAGACTAAAGTCGCAAGAAGCATTGCAATAATAAACAAAGTAAAGATGGTTTTAGATCAGAAATCATTCCACACCTTATACTGTTCTTTAGTCTCACCTTACTTACAGTACTGTACTGAGGTTTGGGGCAACAACTATAAAACCACGCTATCTCCTCTAACTATTCTTCAAAAAAGAGCTATACGAATTATTCACAAAGTTGGTTACCAGGAACACACAAACGCATTATTCATACAGTCAAAATTACTAAAGTTTACAGATGTTGAATATGAAACGGCATAAATAATGTTCAAAGCTAAAAATAATTTACTACCAAAAAATGTACAGAAATTATTCACTGACCAGGAGGGGGGTTATAATTTAAGGGGAAAATTCAATTTTAAAATTAACTTTATTCGAACCACCAGGAAAAGTTTTTGCATCTCAGTCAGAGGGGTGAGACTATGGAATGGGTTTACTATGGAACTTAAGCAGTGTTCAAGAATTAAACAGTTTAAAATAATGTACAAAAACATCATTTTCAAGAGGTACAGGGAAGAGGGAGGTGCTGGAAATCACCAGGTGTTATAGGGGTATTGTTTATTCACGTAGTTATTCTCGGGTCTCTGTTCTTTTTTTGTGCATGTGTACATGTATATGTGAATGCATGTGTACATGTATGCAGTGCATATGGGTATGTGTATGTTGGTGTACATGTATGTACATGTATGTATATATATGTGTATATACAGGTGTATGTCTATATGTGTATTATATATGTTCTTGCTGTACGTATTAACACAGGACATTAATGGATACTTTGGTTTAGACTAGGTAGGGAGGTTGTTATTGTTATTGTTATTTATTATGTTAGGGAGAGGGGGTGGGAGTAAATAATAATAATAATAATAATAATTTACTTCTTCTCACTCCTTTTCGGATATGCGTATTGTTTCTTTCTTTTTCATATTGTTTATTATTATTTTCCTTTTTATTATTGCATCATATTCGAAATAAACATCTCAATCAATCAATCAAAAGACCAAGGAGCTAATCTTACAAAATAACAAAAATATAATGAAGCCAATAATCATCAATGGACAAATGTTCGAGATGGTTGATGATTTTGAATATTTGGGCACATACATTGACAGCAGTCTTACATTTCAAATAAATATGGATCACATTTTTAAAAAATGTTCACAATGCCTCCACCTGCTATGCAAGCTCAATACTTTTGGAGTGAGTCAAACTATTTTAGAAACAGTATATAAGAGCGTGGTGAAAAGTATCTTATGTGGTATGGAAATCTGAACATTAAATGGAGAAACAAACTGCAGAAAATAGTGAACATGGCCTCCAAGATCTTAGGGAAGCCACAGAAGCAGCTGAGTAGTCTGTACGATGAATTAATCAGACGCAAAGCTGAGAAGATCATTAACGACCCTTCTCATCCTTTGTACAGTGAATTTGAACTTTTACCTTCAGGGAAGCATTACAGACTACTGATGGCAAGGAAAAATCTCTATAAAAAGTCCTTTGTCCCAGACGCTGTCAATACAATAAATAAAACTACAATGCGGTAGATATTTAGCTTTACTCCTACTTTTTACTTTTGCTGAGGGTTTCTCGCACAGCAGGTTCTTTGAATAAGACAGGTCCTAGACCTATGTTTTGTAATTTGACTCATATTGCGTTCAAAACAAAAGGTGTTCAAATTTAGACTAATTTCTTTTTTCAATATAAATGATATGTTCTCTCGGCTGGTGTCCCAACTGTCCCAGGAAGTCAGAACTTTGGGAAAATGCACTCCTTGTACATTTAACAAAACTGTGCCTTTCACGTTTGGGTTGGGCTCTAAAAACCTGATCAATAGTTAGCAGACGTCTGTATCTGTTCAGAGATCAAATTATTTTCATTACTGTTCAAGTAGTCTGTGAGTAATCAAAGGTTATTTAGTGTCAATACAAAAGTGTCCCAACTGACCCCGCTCTCCCCTACTGTATGTCATAAAAATACCCAGCCAATATGTAATCATGTCCTATAAATAAGAAGTTACTGACTTCATCACACTGTGTATGTGTGTTACAGTTCTCTCAGATTTGGGAAGATGGCTGATTTGGAGGCAGACGGGGACAGATCAGAGTCTCCAGTGTCCAGCTGTCAACTGTCTTTGAAGAGTGACCACAGTAAAGATCTTCCTCTAGACTTCAGTCATGAAGCTGGACCCTCAGACACAAAGTAAGAGACTGTTTCTACTGTAAACTGACCTGAAGATGATTCTGTTTTTATTATTATCTGATCATCTACACCACAACACTGTTTTTATAATGACATGTATGGGGTGCCGTTTGTAAAGTGGCTCATGCTGAAAATAACATCAACATTTTGCCACATTTAGCTTCAAACAATGTTTAAAAAAGTGTTGTGAATTTTTTAACGTCACCTTTTACCACATTTACAGCAATATTTGTTAACTTAGAAATATATTAAATAGTTAAATCTAAATATTAAATGTGGCACCTAAATGTTAAATGTTAAATCTAAATATTAAATCTAAATCTAAATCTAAATGTTAAATCTAAATGCTAAATATAAATCTAAATCTAAATGTTAAATCTAAATGCTAAATGTAAATATAAATATAAATGTTAAATCTAAATATTAAATCTAAATCTAAATCTAAATGTTAAATCTAAATGCTAAATATAAATCTAAATCTAAATGTTAAATCTAAATGCTAAATGTAAATATAAATATAAATGTTAAATCTAAATATTAAATCTAAATCTAAATCTAAATGTTAAATCTAAATATTAAATCTAAATCTAAATCTAAATGTTAAATCTAAATGCTAAATATAAATATAAATCTAAATGTTAAATCTAAATGCTAAATGTAAATATAAATATAAATGTTAAATCTAAATATTAAATCTAAATCTAAATCTAAATGTTAAATCTAAATGCTAAATATAAATCTAAATGTTAAATGTTAAATCTAAATGTTCTGGGTGAAACTAAATATTTAGCTAATATGCAAATTCACACTGCCGGTCACCGGAAGTACCAAAATAAAAGCTCGAGATGGTCAGACTGTGTTTATAGAATCAAATAACGAATTAAAACCAACTTATCGGGGGAAATGAACACTTGAACATATATTAGCGTGATGATAACTACCTAAAATAACAAGAAACATGTTTGGAGAAATTTTATTTGACGTGTACTTTGAGTTGTTAGTGTCCCTTCGGAGGGATTAACGACCTAAACTAAGCTAACAACCGTTAGCTCTTAGCCCCGTTAGCAGTGTCTGTAATGACTCATTAACTCATTAAACGGTCCGTGAAAAAATATTTTTTTCCAGCGGATGACTTAGTTACAACATGATTGAGCTAGCAAAGCAGTTTTGTGTTGCGATGTGTGGTATTTATTCAGTTTTGGGAAATCACGATGAATCACGAAGCATCAGTGGCTGCAGCAGCAGCAAAGCTAACATCAGGACGTCATCTGTTAAAAGCCTCCCGTTGTCAGATACGACATGAAACTACTCCAGTTAACTCAATCATGTTGTAACTAAGACATCCGCTGGAAAAAATGTGTGTTTTGAGTTGTTAGTGTCCCTTCGGAGGGAATCACCTTGTTGTTTACAAATACTTCCGGGTAGAAAACCAGCGGAGTTTAGCTACATATATATATATGCATATCTCACATTTTTCACGTCACTATATCACCGTTTAGACTAATCTGGTGTTTGTAAAGTCTATAAACACAATGATTGAACAAACATTTCTATCACGTTCTGAAATTAATAACATGGTTATCGTAGATTAGCGGGGCTAACCGTTAGCTGTTAGCCCCATTAGCGGTGTCTGTAATGACTCATTAACTCTAAATGGTCCGTGAAAAAAAATATTTTTTTCTAGCAGATGTCTTAGTTACAACATGATTGAGCTATCTGGAGTAGTTTCATGTCGTATCCGACAACGGGAGGCTTTTAACAGATGACGTCCTGATAGCTTTGCTGCTGCGGCAGCCACTGAAGCTTTCTAGACATCGTGATTTCCCAAAACTGAATAAATACCACACATAGCAACACAAAACTGCTTTGCTAGCTCAATCATGTTGTAACTAAGACATCGGCTGGAAAAAAATATTTTTTCACGGACCGTTTAATGAGTTAATGAGTCATTACAGACACTGCTAACGGGGCTAAGAGCTAACGGTTGTTAGCTTAGCTTAGGTCGTTAGCTAATATATGTTCAAGTGTTCATTTCCCCCGATAAGTTGGTTTTAATTCGTTATTTGATTCTATAAACACAGTCTGACCATCTCGAGCTTTAATTTTGGTACTTCCGGTGACCGGCAGTGTGAATTTGCATATTAGCTAAATATTTAGTTTCACCCAGAACATTTAGATTTAACATTTAACATTTAGATTTATATTTAGCATTTAGATTTAACATTTAGATTTAGATTTAGATTTAATATTTAGATTTAACATTTATATTTATATTTATATTTACATTTAGCATTTAGATTTAACATTTAGATTTATATTTATATTTAGCATTTAGATTTAACATTTAGATTTAGATTTAGATTTAATATTTAGATTTAACATTTAGATTTAGATTTAGATTTAATATTTAGATTTAGATTTAGATTTAGCATTTAGATTTAGATTTAATATTTAGATTTAACATTTAACATTTAGGTGCCACATTTAATATTTAGATTTAACTATTTAATATATTTCTAAGTTGACAAATATTGCTGTAAATGTGGTAAAAGGTGACGTTAAAAAATTCACAACACTTTTTTAAACATTGTTTGAAGTGAAATGTGGCAAAATGTTGATGTTATTTTCAGCGTGAGCCACTTTACAAACGGCACCCCATAGACATGAGGTATTGTTTTATTCAGTCATCGGGGATGTCCTGATCAAGTTATTTGGCCCTGATCAGAGTCCTTTAAATTTGGCTATCTACTGAAAATAGAATATAACAATAAAATATGCAGATAAATAGAACACAGTATATAAGAGCAGCACTGAGAGAAGAAATAAGAAGGAAACTAAATTACCTGTATATTTACAAGGGTGTTCAGATAAAGGAGACACGTAGCTGCTGGTGGGTAAAACACAGGCAGCGCCAACGATGATACTGTTTGAACCTGGTCTTTACAAGGACTAATAATATGTGTCAAACATTTGTTGTTTCCACAGACAGAGAGCAGAGTCTCCAATGTCCAGCTGTCTGTCTATGAAGAGTGACCGGTCCAAAGATTATCCTCTAACCTTCAGTAATGAAGCTGGACCCTCAGACACAAAGTAAGAGACTGTTGAAAAACATGAGGGAGCTTTTTGCCTTTTGAAAGTCGTCTCACAGTGGAGCACATTACTCAGGAGGTTTTCATGAAGCTCCACCATGAGATATTTGAACTGCCTGTGACTGAGTGTGTGAATAAAGCAAATAATTTTCAGCACAGTTTGCAGGACGAGATCTAAATAATGTGTTCATCTCCACAGAGAGAAGAAGAGGAGTCATGTTTCTGTGGAGGAGCAGCCGTCCTGCTGTAGTTTGTGTCAGGACGTCCTGAAGGATCCAGTCTCTACCAGCTGTGGACACTGGTTCTGCAGACAGTGCATCAGCTCATACTGGGACCAGTCTGCTTCATCAGGAGACTCCTCCTGTCCCCAGTGTGGAAAAAGATCCAGAACAACAGCTGGACTGCAGACAGCCAGTCAGACCAGCACTGTACAAAGTAAGACTGTGCATCTGTCTGCTGATGTCATCATGTCTGAAAACAGGATTCTTCTTGGTTTATTTGTGTTGTAAAGTGTAGACATGAAAGATTTTATAAAACTAATGTATAAAACCTTCATTTGTTTGTGTTACTTGTTTTAATGTTGGTCATGAAAATAATCAGAGTCCAGATTTATTTCTTTAGTCTGACATGTTTCCTTCTCTTTCAGCAGACAGTGGTCTGCAGGAGGTTTTAGATGAACATAAGATCAGTGTGAGGAGGAGATGTGAACGTGTGACTGAAGGAAGTGATGAAACAGGAAGTGGAACCCTCCTCAACAGGATCTACACTGAGCTCTACATCACAGAGGGACAGAGTGAAGAGGTTAATACCCAACATGAGGTGAAGCAGCTTGAGAGAGCTTCTAAGATGAAGACCCTCCATGAAACTCCAATCAAGTGTCAGCACATCTTTAAAGCCTTACCTGAGCAACAGAAACACATCAGAGTGGTTCTGACCAACGGCGTCGCTGGCGTTGGAAAAACCTTCACAGTGCAGAAGTTCACTCTGGACTGGGCCGAGGGTTTGGAAAACCAAGATGTCAGTGTGGTGATTCTGCTTTCGTTCAGGGAGCTGAACTTGATCAGAGATGAGAAGTTGAGTCTTCTCACTCTGCTCCATGTTTTCCATCCAACATTACAGAAGGTCACAGCAGAGGAGCTCGCTGTCTGTAAAGTTCTGTTCATCTTTGACGGCCTGGATGAAAGCAGACTGTCTCTGGATTTCCACAACAATGAGGTTGTGACTGATGTCACACAGAAGTCATCAGTCAACGTGCTGTTGACAAACCTCATCAAGGGGAAGCTGCTTCCCTCGGCTCTGGTCTGGATAACTTCCCGACCTGCAGCAGCCAATCAGATCCCTCCTGCATGTGTTGACAGGGTAACAGAAGTACGAGGTTTCACTGACGCCCAGAAGGAGGAGTACTTCAGGAGGAGAGTCAGTGATGAAGAGCGGTCCAGCAGAATCATCTCACACATGAAGACATCCAGGAGCCTCCACATCATGTGTCTAATCCCAGTCTTCTGCTGGATCACTGCTACAGTTCTGGATCACATGTTGACTACAGAGCAGAGAGGAGAGCTGCCCAAGACCCTGACTGACCTGTACTCACACTTCCTGCTGGTTCAGACAAAGAGGAAGAAGCACAAGTATGATGAGGGACATGAGACCAGTCCACAGGAGCTGACGGAGGCTGACAGGGACGTTCTTCTGAAGCTGGGGAGGCTGGCGTTTGAACATCTGGAGAAAGGAAACATCATGTTCTACCAAGAAGACCTGGAGCGCTGTGGTCTTGATGTCACAGAGGCCTCGGTGTACGCAGGAGTTTGTACAGAGATCTTCAGAAGAGAGTCTGTGATCTTCCAGAAAACAGTCTACTGCTTCGTTCATCTGAGCGTTCAGGAGTTTCTGGCTGCAGTCTACCTGTTCCACTGTTTCACCAACAGGAACACAAAGGTACTGGAGAACTTCCTGGGGACAGACAAGGATAATTACAGATCCCTGGATGTCTTCTTACAGAGAGCCATGGTGAAATCCCTCCAAAGTAAAAATGGTCACCTGGATCTGTTTGTCCGCTTCCTTCATGGCCTCTCTCTGGAGTCCAACCAGAGACTGTTAGGAGGCCTTTTGGGTCGGACAGACAACAGTCCAGAAATCATCCAGAGAGCCATCAACAACCTGAAGAAGATGAACACAAACAAGATCTCTCCTGACAGAAGCATCAACATCTTCCACTGTCTGCTGGAGATGAACGACCTCTCAGTACATCAGGAGATCCAAGAGTTCCTGAAGTCAGAGAACAGATCAGAGACGAAACTCTCAGAGATCCACTGCTCAGCTCTGGCCTACATGCTGCAGATGTCAGAGGAGGTTCTGGATGAGTTGGACGTGATGAAATACAACACAACAAGTGCCGGACGATGGAGACTGATTCCAGCTGTGAGGAACTTTCTTCTGGAGACTGGGCTGGACATAAAGGTATCTCAGTGGGGAGTGGCAGGGCAGCAGGGGAAAGACCTCAAAAGCAGACAAAACAAACAGACTGGTGCAGTTCAGTGATATACATAAATGAACTTACAGGCAGGTGTTGGGAGGCAGGCACAAGGTTCTGGCAGGCAGATTCAGGTCCATGGCAAAGAGCAGAGTCAGGTTCAGGTTGCTTGAAAACCAAAGTACAGGGCAGATGGTGACGAAGCTGAAAGGAACAAAGCATCAGCATGGAGTGAGTGACTGATGAGGTGAGTGAGAACAGGTGAGCAGGGGAATGAGGAAGTCGAGTGAAAAATGTCTGAGGGCATCTGGTGGACAGGTCAGGAACTGCAGTTAATGGTTTTGAGGAAGTGGCTGAAGGGTGATGTCTCAGTAAAAAACAACCACTTTGCCATTATCCCTGCTCGAAAGTCAGCAACGAGTTGCTATGAAACAGCAACATTTAGGGGCTCAAGGGCTGCAGGAAACACGAGTGACAGGTCTCTATATACAAACACACATTCTGTGGTTGATTAGCTACAAGAAAAAAACAGCCACAGGTCCAAAAATAGGAAGATTGTGATATTGTGTTAGTGGTACTTTTACTTCAGTGTAAGGTTTGAGTACTTCACATCCCAGAGACTGTAAGTAGTGTGTCAGTGAGCAATCCTTGCCCACATTATGGGCACGAGACACAGTCGAGCCAAGTTAAGACAAGTGAAGGTGTTTCTTGTCATATGCACAGTTGAAAACAGGTTTCCCTGCGCAATGAGATGCTGCTTAACAATGAAACACCGAAAGTAAAAACTATAAATAAAAGATTATAAGAAAATAACAAGAAGGATACAAAGTATCACGTAAAATCAAAAGCAACTAAGTATCCCAAAAACACTATATACCATATACAGATACACAGTGTCATCGTGTTGATAACTTGGCATAACTACAACTTGAATTTTTCCCCCCAGAAATCCAGGATGCTGCGTTCAGCGATGCCGTCCAACAGTGGACTGTCCGTCAGTGAAATCATCGCTTCAGTTTTCCATAAAGCTGTAATCTGTGTTCTCCTGCTGCAGTAACCTTTCACGTGAAACACCTTCAGCTCTGAATAATCCCTCCATACATCCCTGTGGCAGCCATGCTTTGGTCAGAGGAGAGGACTGAAGACAGTGTCCAGGGCTGTTGACACACAGTCTGGTGCCAGTCAAGTGTTACTAAAACACATTTAACATCTGAACACATCTCCTGAATCTTTAAAGTGAGGTTTTTATTTGATTATGATTGAAGTAACGCAGAGCTGCTGGTTTATTATGTGCATCTGTATGAAGCAGCCCAGTGAGACCAGTTAGTGGAGACGTTACACCTGTTGTGTTAAACTATTTACGACTACAAATTCCTGGCTCTGTGGTAGTTTAATCTTACTGGAAAAACATCCAAACAAAACCTGTTAATCTTCACTGAAAACACAAATTACATTACGTCACAGAAACATTATGAAGACTTTCAGTAATGAGACAATAATCTGAGCACAAACTGAAAGACAGTTGGTTCCGTAATTTTCCTCCAGCATGTTCTGCTTTTGTGACTGTGTGGTTAGACAGACAGCTACAGGTCTCTTCCCAAACACAAGGAAGGAGAGGAAGAGACTCACACTCTCTGAAATAATGTTGTAATTTCACCACGTAGGACCTTTATTTATCTGAATTTACTGTCCGAGCAAAAGCCTGGAAACACCTGCCAGCTTGAACAGGATGTGCCAACTCGTCAAAATGGCTTTGGTTGCAACCAAAAAGAGAACAGTCCAATTATAGAACGTGAAAGTATGTTATTAGAAATATTAATTAGAAAGATCAAAATCTAAATCTAAATTTGGGTGCACATTCCTGGGACGTGTGCTTGCTTGAAGTAACAGTATGGCATCAGTCAGTGTGGGTATTGTGTGAGGCCAAGGCCTTCACACAGTATCACAAGCAAACCAAATGGAGTAGGGAGCCCTCTAGTGTACGTGAGGGTGCACATGGTTTATTATTTGTGAGACTTGGGGCAGAAATGAAAACAGAAACACATCCAAAGAAAGGAACTGAACATCTTTATGAGCTTTACCTTCTCTGTGAGACAACAGTCCAGTCGTCAGAGGAAAATGTGACACTGTTTCTGCGAATCACAAATATGTTGCATTAATGTGTCAAACATTTCATATCAACGTCTCTAAAGTGATGTAATGTATGAGCTGATTGGTGTCATAATGCTGTTTACACCTATGGAGATTTTTTCCTATCTTTATTCAAGAGAGTGGTCTATCAGTTTGAGAGCATTATTTACTGATTTTCACGTTCAGATTTTGTAATATTGTCCCTCAAAACCCTGCCCTCACACTCAAATAGCCTCTGTTTGGCACTTGGATCTACTCTGTTTTCTGCTCAGACCATGTGCTCGCACTCAGATACCATGTTGCTCGCACTCAGATACCATGTTGCTCGCTACTCAGATACCATGTTGCTTGCACTCAGATACCATGTTGCTGGCACTCAGATACCATGTTGCTTGCACTCAGATACCCATGTTGCTGGCACTCAGATACCATGTTGCTGGCACTCAGATACCATGTTGCTCGCACTCAGATACCATGTTGCTGGCACTCAGATACCGTGTTTGCTCGCACTCAGATACCATGTTAGTTGCACTCAGATACCATGTTGCTCGCACTCAGATTACCATGTTAGTTGCACTCAGATACCAGTGTTGCTGGCACTCAGATACCATGTTGCTCGCACAGATTTCCTGCTCCAGCTTCAGCTTTTCTCCCCGTGCTCAAACTGCTTCTGTGCACTCCTGGAATTTCTGCTCTCAGATTTCTGCCTTGCTCTTGGATCATTTTTTTGTAACAACCCAGTCAAAATCCCCCAACAAATAGAACACCAGGTTTATTGTTGACCAATGAAATGACCCCCTGCAGCTCGCTTTAGTTTTTAGAGCGTCCTATCCGGGCGGGGTACTCTTTGACCGGGTTCATCCACTCCCACCCTCCAGGGCTTTATTAAATGTTCTTCCCTTGATTTTCTTTACGACTTTTGGAATAAAGGGACATACACGGGATTTACACACGTTACTATAACAACCACATACAGTATAATAGTACAGCTCCCCCTAGTCGGTGTACTGGAGGAGAAAACGACGTCACCTTTATCATGACTCGGGGAGCGGGAGTCTAGCGGATTGCTGGCCAACATGTGCCGTTCAAAGTCAAGGACCTCAAGTAAGTTTTTTTCTACTATGGTGAAAGCATGGGTCACCCTACTCTCCCTCTGATTGGCTCGTAGTCATTGCCTTTTTTTGCCTGGATTGGTTAGGTGTAGGCATGAGGAATGAGATTGGTTAGGGTAAGAATATCAGGGTAAGTCAGTCGGATGCAGAGTAAGGCAGAGAAGGGCGGGGACAGGCGGGGTCTTGGCATGGCTATAGTAGGATTCATAATTTTGCAACCCGGTTAAAGAGTACCCGCCCAGACGGGAAGCTCTAAAACTAAAGCGATGCGCCGCCCGCCAAGGAGGCAGGGGATCATTTAATTGGTCACCAATAAACCTGGCGTTCTATAGGTTGGGGGGATGTTGACAGGGTTCTTACACAAAAAAAATCCAAGAGCAGAAACTCCACCAGCGCATAGAAGCAGACTGAGCGTGAGGAGAAGAGCTGAAGCTGGTGCAGGAAATCTGTGCAAGCAACATGGTGTCTGAGTGCGAGCACACAGTTTGAGCAGAAACAGAGCGACCCATTTTTGTTCTTCCAGCAGCTTTTTATAACATCAATCTTTTTTTTTCAGTGGCTTTTTTAGGCATCAAAGGTTGGTGTTTTGTTGTTACCCATCATACACGGGTGCTTTGTAACGACACAGCTTTTGTAGCGCCCATCACTGAATTTGAGCAGCTTTTAAGGCACAAACGTGGGTGTTTTTGTAGCAACCAGTCACTCTTTTACCAGTGGCTTTTTAGGCATCAGCTAGTGTAGTGGTTTGGTACTATCACATTGCGTTGTGTAGTTTCACAGATGACAGGGACAGTCAGTGCCAGACTCTGATGCTGCTTTATTGGCATATACAGTATCTGGTAGTAAACACAGGAAAATATCTCTCAATCAGGTCTCACAGCCACAGCAAGGATCAAACATAAACACGAGTAAGGGCACGGGCACATCATGGGCCTCATGCAGGAACATTTATGTCTTAAAGTGCGTGTCTCAACTGAACGAAGGCCACCTGTTCAGGAGTAGGTACACGTTCATGATAGACTATCACTGGCATAGTCAAAGCCCCTGAATTACTGTATAACATCTACCTCTGTTTATAGACAAGCTTCTTTCACAAAACATGTCGCCCAATAGGAAAAAGAATTTCACGCCAGATAAATCTGCAGAATCAAATGCAGCAGAGTCAGTGGTCCTAAAAGTTAATGAAAAAACAACATAACTGTCATTGTCATGTTACTGTGACTGAAATGCTCCATAAAGCTAAACTGCAGAGTCAGGTAAGTATTTCCTGTGGGCTCGTCACCATCAGCAACCTCCTTCATCTAAAATTAAACATTTAATCCATTGTTAATTAAAGAATATGTTGATACAGCAGCTTTAAACTACCAATTTATTTCCAGTAAGTCAAGTGTTTTTACTGTTTTGAATCTGTACATGACTCGTATTACAGGTTTAGACCACTGGTTGGAATTTGTTTGTTCTCACAAGAGGAAAATTAAAATAAAAAAACTGATTGTTCTTCAGATGTACTTTTCAATTAATTATTATTATTATTCATATTTAAAAGTTAACGTTAGCTGCCACTCATTATATATATATATATATATATATATATATATATTAATATATTAATATTATAAGCACAACCTGGGTCTATTGCTCACTGAGTTTAAAAAAGTCTGAGCATTTTTCTAACCTCAGTGTCTAAACTCTCTGCAACCAAACACTCATTTTTACTTGCATATGCAGTGAACTGCTGCAGTGTATGCTGTCGTATAGGAGAGTCTTGTTGCAGCAAAAGCACGCTGAGGAGGACAAAACTGCAGATTTCAGTAAGGAAAGGATTTAGCTGTTTTCTTTTCGTTGGCAGAAAACCATTAAACTATGTTTGGATCAGCCCGGAGGATCGAGACATCTCTGATAAAGACAGGAGACAAAACACAGACCAGTTTGTTTTGATGCTTGAGCCCTTTAATTTTGCATAAGACAAGAAAGAAGAGTTTACTTTGCAGGAATATATGTAGATTTGTGCTAAAAGCATTCTTTTCATAACACATTCAGTCTGCTCTCATTAAAGGCACAAGGCCTCAGAGACATATCCAGCTCCTGTTTATGTCACTTGTCGCTTCATTCCTTCAGTAGCGTTACAGCGATAGCAAAGACAAACTCAGCTCACATGTGAGACTGAGGGTGTAAAGAAAGATGTATATGAAAGCATGCACACAACACAAGTGTTTTGTGCTATTAATGGGTTCTTCATGTCTCTGTGTCAGACCTGGAATCATCATCTCTTCTTGGCACAGACAGATGGTAACTGGTGGGTGCATGGGAGGTCATTCCAGCACTGCCCACCTGCAAGCAAAGAAATAAAGAGTTGGTTGAGTCAGTGAATGTGACACAAACAAAGACCTCAGACTGTTGATGTGATCAGTGACTCCTAACTGATTCATCATGAATAATTTTAACAATAAAAACTGAACTTTATTAATTGGAGAGGGCTGCTGTCAGTCAAAGAAAATCTTGGTCAACTAAACTCATCTTATTCTTCAGCCAGCTGATTGGTCGCTGGGAAGAAAATCTTCATGTTATCTCTAGATGAACTAAATCTACCTGGCAGTGTTGTGTGTCATCCAAAGCATTTTGAAGCTGCGACCAGCAGCTCTATCTCGCTCTGTCGGTTTCACAAAATGTCTCCACTGTTTGGTGGGTCACAGTTTTTGTCCTAGGAGGCTGAATATTCGGTGTGGAGGTCGCAGCTATCATGAATTCATGCTTGTTTTTTCTGAGGCCAGCGCTGTAATGAGACTCAGGAGTGTGTGTGTGTTTACACTCTGCTACAAACCTCAGTGTCATTATGAGGCCCTGAGCGTCTTCATTTTTCTTCACTAAGCCATGCATGTTGCTGTTTTCTCTCTGGTCACAGAGATTTGAAAAATGTTTAACTTTGGGTAAAACGCTGCCCTCGTCACTTTTTACCATGGACTGTAGAAGGAAATGGACGTGGCTACAGTGACGTCACCCATTTGTTTTGTGGTTTTTGAAGCCTCATGTTTGACACATCAGCCGTCACCATCTTGGTTTTTTGGAGCCAGAGGTGAACATAGTTGGGCAAGAGGCTGGCGCTGTGTGAGTGAGGGGTACGTGGATCTGACTGAGAGGCCGAGGACACTATCAGCAGACAGTCTGTCACTCAAAGTGGTCGGCTCTTAATTATGTGGCTATTGCTGGCACAGAGCCATAAAAATGCTTTGGTCGACACACCAGTCTTATGACAGTAACACCAGTGACTGTCTGACCAATAAGAATTTGGAGGAACAAGAGCACATCAACCAACTGACCAGAAGATGTCAGCACGATATATTTCTGAGTTAACTCACTGTATTCCTTCCTATTTTATCATTAGCATCACTGCTACAGTTAGCACTATGTTGTTTTACCTGAGAAATTCATCTGCAGACAGTGCTCCCTGCCGCCCCTGTTATTAGGCTCTCCAGGACACCAGTATTGGTAGTAGAAAGGTTGTGCCATCACTCCAGAGCCAGTAATGGCTCCTGGGAAGAAAGTGTATCACACAACATTAGACAAGATAAAAGTGAAAAAATGGGGGAGTGAGGGGGTCGAAAAAGAAAAATTTTTAAAAAGAAGAATTTAAGAAAAACAAGAATAGAAATATGAATAAGAAACTATACAACAGCAGTTAAAGCCAAAATTACAAGACACCTGTGCCCACAGTACCCTGTACATACTGTCTCAAGTGAAGTGACACAGTGGTGTGATTAGTCACTGCAAAGTCACAAAAGTATAGTTCGTGTAAGAGTAATGTGATACCATCAACAGTATTATAACGGCATGAACTATGATATAATATAATATAATATAATTCATCATTAAATAAATATTATATGTATTTGTTGTGCAATATTTCCCAAGTTGTGCAATGAAAATACCTCTTGTGCATCAGAGCCTCCAATCCATGCCGGGTCGTACTTATGAGTGACTTGAAAAATCAGCCTCTGAATATCAAAGTATTGCTGGATGTTGTGAACAGACGCAAGGTTTCCACCCATGGACAGACAGTTTTTCTACAGTGGAGACAAACAGAGAGACAGACGGACAGAGAGGAGTTGTCAGGGAGTAAGAATTAAAAGGTCACCAAATGTCCATGTGTATGCAAACAAAATGAGCTTGTTGTAGAAGCCTCCTGAGTCAAAGTCACCAACATTACCTCAGCTCTAGCCCAGCTCAATAAGTGTTGGAACGTAGCGGTAACAGCGATCACCTGACAAAAACCAGCCCGGGGGACAATCTGTCGATCTCTTCACCAGTTGACTCTCTGTGAAGAACCATTAGAGTTTGGTTAATGTGGGGTCTCCAGTAAAAGTCTCCATACTATATTAAATAGATTCATTTTGATGGCACGAAGAAGCTACAACATCACATAACATTACATGACACAACATAAATATAATATACGTGAGTTAACATAACACAATATTACGTAACAAGACAAAATAACAGCATGTGTAAAATGTTCCCAGGACATCCCAGCTTACATTGAACGAGAGGCAGGGTTCACCCTGGACAGGTCAGTAGACTATCACAGGGCTGACACATAGAGACAGACAACCATTCACACTCACATTCACACCTACGGACAATTTAGAGTCACCAGTTAACCTGCATGTCTTTGGACTGTGGGAGGAAGCTGGAGCACCTGGAGGAAACCCACGCTGACACAGGGAGAACATGCAAACTCCACACAGAAGGGCTCCCCGACCCTTGGATTCAGACCCCCCCACCCTCTTGCTGTGAGGCAACAAGGCTAACCACTGCATCACCATGCTGCCCCCACAAAAAAAAAAAAAAAAAATACAACATAAAGTGGGTGTGTGATCATATAACACAGAACAATGTGATGTCAGTTAATCAAAAACAATATAACAAAACAGTACATGATAAAAAATAAAAATAATAATATAAATTAGTGAATATACAAAATAACATATTACATAACATGATGCAAAATAAAGTAACAGTACACAAAATAACATAAGCTAATGTAACAAAATACAACAACATGGTGTCTGGTAAATAACTCAAAATAATACTACACATGTTTAGAAACACAATATAACATAACACACATTTACATAAGTGAATATGGCACTATATATATATATATATATATATGTGTGTGTGTGTGTGTGTGTGTGTGTGTGTGTGTTATTTCACCGTTTTCATATATTACATTGTTTTGATTAATGAAGTAATGATATTACATAAGTTAATATAACTTGATATAATATAACATGATGGTGTTTGATCAGACAACACAAAATAATATACAGAATTTCATAGTGTAAAACACAATATAGGCTAATATAACAGCATTTTTCAACACACTGCATAAAAAAACAACATAACACTAAATAATGCTATATAGGACTATGATAATATAATATTAGCAGTAATAATAAATTCAATTTTCATTAGCATTGTATTAACCATTTCTAAATTGTCAGTTCTGGCTAAGATCCTTGAAAAACTGATTAGTGAACAATATTGGTGTGTCTGACCAGGCAGTCCGATGGTTTGTGAACTACCTCTCTGAAAGATCTCAATGGGTCCAGTTTGATGAGCTCTCTTGGTTAAGTGTTTTTAATGGTGTTCCCCAGGGGTCCGTTTTGGGTCCACTGTTATTTTCTATCTTTATTAATCCTATGGGCCCTAGGTGTTTTTGGGGTATTTTTTACTGCCTTTACTTCTAAGCTCATATCACAGTCATCATAAAGGCTACATACACATGCTATATCTTGTTTTTTTTTCAGGACAATCTGGGCTTACCAGATTTGCCATCATTCCATGTCCTTATATGTGCCTGTATTTTATATTAATTTTTATATCAATGAAAAAAACAAATCTGTGTTACTAAATTCTTACATTTTTACATGCATCTCACCATAGCAAGTTGGAAGTTGACATATTCTGCCATATATGAAGAGGGGAGACTCTCTGGAATCTGGCAATATAAGAACCATGATGCTGGGACATTCTGTCACTTCACAGCTGTCCAAAACATGTGGCTTGTGCCAGGCGGACATGATTGCCAGTATGTTTTCATTATTGCAAGAAATTCCATTGACTCATTCACAAGTCAAAAATGTGTTTTATCTGAAAGAAACATGCAATATTTACATCTAAGATCATAGAAGAATAGTCAACCAAGTGCAGTGATGTCCTCCAAGATAATATTTGCCACTTTGTTTGCAGTAAACAAAGTTTGTTGTTGTTTTTCAGTTTCAGTTATATATTGGGGGGGGCATTTTGGGCATTGGGGGACACACGTGTCCCCCTCAATGTATATGGTGACTACGGCCCTGTCATGCATGCATAATTAGGCTACAGTTGTCTGGGTGCACAAAGGTGAAGTGTCTGACAAGTGTCTTGTCATACAAAGTTTGATGGAGTGTCAACTGGACAATATGGAGATATTTGCATCTTGAAAGCCGGACTACAAATGTGGATAGACAGGGAGAAACACACGCAAGCCTAAGACGTGGTAAGATACGATATTCCTCACTATATGAAGTGACTGATAACAAGATCTGTATAATGGTTCGTAAAGAAATTCGTCAGGTTTTTATTTTGTAGACAATTGATCTGTATTTACAGCGTGATGGAATGACAGCACAATGATGTGTGTGGTGTCATTGGAAAGCTCTGCTCCTGCGCTTTCATGTGATATGCGTGGTATTCCTGTGCGAGCCTGCATTTGCGAGTAATCCGTCCAAGAGTAATGTGTGTGCAGAGCTGCACGAAAGCTCTGTTATTCATGATTTTAGTGTAACTTTATCTTTTTTTTTTGCGGAGGAAATCAATAGAGAAGAACAGGTGTGAATTTGGACGCACTATGCGTTGTTCGGGCCCATAGGGTTAATAGTTTAGGTTGTAATGTGGATGGAGCCTATTTTCATTTTTATGCAGATGACACTGTGATCTATTGTGCTGGTCCCTCCATTGCTGAGGCTCTTGCCAAACTGCAGGGTGTTTTTAATATTATACAGATTCAGCTTTCGCAACTAAAGCTGGTTTTGAATGTTGATAAAACTAAGGTAATGCATTTTTCAAATGCTCGTAAAAAGCCTGAGAACACTGCTGACATTATTTCTGCTCAGGGAAAGAAGTTAGAAGTTGTCTCCAGTTTTAAATATCTTGGTATTTGGCTTGATGACTGTCTTTCTTTTAAACCTCATGTTGAAAATCTTCTTAAAAAGCTGAGACTGGAGTTAGGGTTCTAGTTCAGAAATAAGTCCTGCTTCTCTATGGAGGCCAGAAGGAGACTGATCTCTGCTACCTTCTTACCGGTTCTTGATTATGGTGATCTATTGTACATGAATGCATCTGCACGCTGTTTGCACATGTTAGATACTGTATGTCACAGTGCTCTGAGGTTTGTTACAAACTGTAAAGCCCTCACTCATCATGGGTGGCCATCTCTGACTATGCGTAGGCTCAGTCACTGGTATTTGTTTATTTACGTATATAGCCATTCTGGATAAACTACCATCGTACATTTGCACTTTGATTGCTCAGAGATCTGACTTTATAGTCTGAGATCGCAAGATTTGTTTTTATTGTCTGTCCCACATGCACGGTTGTTGATGCCTGTAGGTATTTATCATTTATATCTTAGTGAGTATCTTTTATGTTTGTGTTTTTTTATGTCCTTGCTGGTGTTGTAAATTTATGCTGCCCTCTTGGCTGGGTCTCCCTTGAAAAAGAGATCACTAATCTCAATGGGACTAACCTGGTTAAAAATGGGTTAAATAAACATAAAAAGCATTTGACACAAAGCGCATCGTAACAACCACATTCTGTTGAAGTGAAAATCTTAAAGCCACTCACCTGGTTCATCTTGGGGAGTTTCCTCTGGAGGAGCTGGAAAGTTTGACACTGCAGTTATTGACTTGGACTGTTTGTGTTTATTAACATGTGTACCGTATGTATTATACTCACGAGCCGCTCTGGTCAGAACCATCATGGCACAAACAAGTGCAGACACAATCAGCATCTTCATGGTGACGGTGACTACGAGAGACAGACGTGTTACTGAGACTTGTTTAGGGAACAGCCGTACTGACTGTCAGTCCTGTGAATAAAAGTCAGAAGATGATAAAGTTTGGTGCAAACCTGCTGCAGCACTTTCTTCCTTTTTCTTGTCTTCTCTTCGCAGTGTCTGTAGACTCAGCGGACCCTGTGAGGAGGTGCTGATTGAGAGGAAAACCAGTTCTTATATACAGCCATTTATCTTAACATCTCTCAAAAACAGGGAACTGAGGAGAAATATTTGTCTGTTCCCATGAACAGAGGCAACATTTTCACAATACTCAGAAACTTATCAGTTAAGAAACATGCATGTGTCACAGTGATTCTGCTGTGCTGTGGTCCTTGCTGGGGTCACCACTGCACTTTGACACTGTCATGTTCCATTTATTATTTTGTGTCTACATACATGCAGACAATATGATTCACCTTTGAAAGTATTTGATGTAATGGAAAGGTATGCAGCAGCTGGGCTAGTTATTCAGGTGCAGATAACACATACTAGCTAAGGAGGTCCCATGGTGGCCCTGAGAGCTCAACACACTTTAGAGACACAAAACAAGCAAACTATTAAAACATCTTCACCAATAAGACAATACAGACACAGCATTTAGAAAAAAACACTGCAAACAGAGAACACACTGCAAGCAGCCTACAACCAAGGGGTAACCTCCGAGGCTGAAACACGTAGCCCAATCCCATTTCTACCCCTTAAATCTTCCACTTGGTATTAAGTGCCCTTGTTTGTGAGATAACCCTTGATAAGGGAAGTGAGACATATTAGGGTAGAGATCTTTCCCTAAGAAATGAGACACCACTTCATGCAAATCGGCGTGGCCAACGTGCAGGCGTATGTCACGTGTGGTAACGACGCAAGATACTGGTATCTCAAGGCAATTGAATCGAACGCAACTGGACTTAGTTTTTGTCTTAGAAGACGTTTCACCTCTTATCCAAGAGGCTTCATCAGTTAATGCTTGTCTGACTGGCCTCTGAGGAGGTCTTCACAAGGCCAATGATGTCACTGTTTCGTTAGTGCTCCACTGGTGTGTCAACTACAGTCGTTGAAACTCCTGCTGCAACGGTGGTCGTTGGACTCGTTAGAGTCACATGAGGCCATTTGTGAACGACTATTGTTTTTAGAGGTTAAGCTGTTAAGTCTCCTGGGCAAGGATGAAAGGACAGCATTATAGGTGGGGGATAGGTGGTGTCGCAGACCTCCTCCTCTGTTGAGAGATGGTTTTTCCAATTTCACATAGATGGCTTCTTTTACACCTCTTTCAAACCATCTGTCTTCCCTGTCCAAAATGTACACGTTGCTGTCTTCAAAGGAGTGTGCTTTCTCCTTGAGGTGTAAATAGACAGCTGAGTCTTGCCCTGACAAGTTAGCCCTTCTGTGTTGGGCCATGCACAGAGATCTAGCAGTTGGCATATCTGATCTGGACTGAGCTGGGTTCTGTCGTGGAGGGTATTGTCATGTAGCAAACGTTGCCTGTCTGTTTCCACTGCTTCCATGGTTGGAATGCAAGTGAACAGGGAGGTCACATCATAGGATACCATGGTATCATCTGGATCCATTTTTAAACCTCTTAATTTGTTCACAAAGTAAGAGAGTAAAACTGTGATATTGTAGGCGATCAATGGTGCCCTCATTCTGTAGTTTCTGTAGGCATTCTATTGTCTTTTTCTTGTACTCAGGAGGATCTTCAACAAACACCACATCCCTGTGTATTTCAAACCCAGTAACACACTCTGACAAAGACTGGTGCATCCAAAAGACCGTACACCACACACCCAGAAGAGCAACCTGGTGTACGCTGTCCAATGCAGCGAGGAATGCCCAGACTTGTACATTGGTGAAACAAAACAACCACTAAACAAACCCATGGCCCAACACAGAAGGGCTAACTCGTCAGGGCGAGACTCAGCTGTCTATTTACACCTCAAGGAGAAAGCACACTCCTTTGAAGACAGCAACGTGCACATTTTGGACAGGGAAGACAGATGGTTTGAAAGAGGTGTAAAAGAAGCCATCTATGTGAAATTGGAAAAACCATCTCTCAACAGAGGAGGAGGTCTGCGACACCACCTATCCCCCACCTATAATGCTGTCCTTTCATCCTTGCCCAGGAGACTTAACAGCTTAACCTCTAAAAACAATGGTTGTTCACAAATGGCCTCATGTGACTCCAACGACTCCAATGACCACCGTTGCAGCAGGAGTTTCAACAACCGTCAGTGACACACCATTGGAGCACTAATGAACCAGTGACATCATTGGCCTTGTGAAGACCTGTTTTTAGTTCTAGTCTAGTCAGACAAGCATGAACTGATGAAGCCTCTTGGATAAGAGGTGAAACGTCTTCTAAGACAAAACTAAGTCCAGTTGTGTTTAATTCAATTGCCTTGAGATAACTATGACCTGGATAAATGAGAATATCCACAGCCATGTTGCAGAACAATTTGGGGTTGACACCCTCAAAATGGTGAAGGAATATGAAAGGATGTCTTGGAAAATTGCAGATTACAGAAACCACCTACGGTTTAATCTGAGATGCAGACAAAACAGGCTAATACCAACAAGCCTACGACTATGTTCTACTATGAAGGGCTATAGGGTGGACAAGATCATGGAAAAGGCACAAAACAAACTATTAAATGAGAGAGTGAGAAAGACCCATTTCACCATAGTGATGGGCATTTTATCCGATGCGCAATCAGTGCATCGATGCAAGGGTCTATGATACATTGCATCGGTTGGAGTGGTGTGCATCGGATATAAACTGGGCTGAAACCACGATGCATCTCCTTGTAAAAGCTTTGCATCGGTAAAATCCGATTTCTTCTTCTTATATATATTTTTTAAATGATTATTTTCAGTCAATTCACTTCCATAATTATCTCAATCAGCCGTTTCTCACGAGCGGACACACTCTGATTCACCTATTCACCACTAGGCGTAGTACGCGTCACTAGTCACTGAATATATGCTTGGCGTCACTTCGGATTTTTCAAAAAGGACGGAAACCTTGATAAGTCCCAAGCAATTTGTAAGATATGCCGTCTTGCTATAAAGTACACAGGCAGCACGACCAACCTGATAACTCACCTGAAACGACGACACAGTGTGGCTGAAGAAGCCCCCTCGGTATTAGCCAACTCGCCCGGCTCGGATCATGCCTCGGATTCACCTCATGCTACTAGTAGCTCCAGCGGCGCTAACAAACAGCCAAGCATCAGTACTTTTTTCCAAACTCCGCTGGGTGCAAACTCTGCCCGCGCCAAGGTAATAACTAAAGCCATTGCTTTCTATATATGCAAAGATATCCAGCCGTACAGTGCTACAGAGGGCGAGGGCTTTGAATACCTCATGAGCGTTCTGGAGCCGAGGTATAAAAAGCCAGGCAGGAAGGTTTTCGCTGAAAAAGAAATACCCGAGCTGTACCAGAAAGTAAAACAAGACATAGCTAAATCAATGCATAATGCTAATACAGCCGCCATGACAATTGATGGCTGGACGTCTTGTGCTACAGACTCGTTTGTCACTGTCACAGCACATTACATTGACAAAGAGTGGTTTTTGCAAAGCCATGTGCTACAAATGCACAAGTTTACCGAGGCCCACACAGGGAAGAATCTAGCAGCCTTGCTGCAGGAAGTTTTCCACGAGTGGAAATTACAAGACAAGAAAACAGCCTTGGTCACAGATAACGCCTCGAACATGCTACTGGCTGCAGCTTTGGCAAAAGTGGGTCTACACGTGAGATGCGTCACGCACCTACTCAACTTGGCTTCACAAAAAGCCCTGAAAGTGAAAAAGGTGTTGGAGCTACTGGTGAAACTGAGAAAGGTGAGTGTACTTTGGAGAGTAGGCCTGCCAACCAAATCTTGTTATACATGTACCTGTACTGTATAATGACAAAGTTTATTTCATTCATTCACTCACTCATTCATTCATCCATCCATTCAGGTGGTTACATTTTTTCACATGAGCCCAAAGGCAACTGAACTGCTACGTGAAACCCAGACCCAGCACAACTTGCCAAAGCACAAGCTGATCCATGATGTTCCCACGAGATGGAACAGTTCCCTTGACATGCTGGCGCGTTTCTGGGAACAGCAGCCTGCCGTGCTGAATACTTTGCTCTCAAGGAAAATCAAGAAGGACGAAGACATGGCCAGGCTGAGTGAAGACGACATGGCACTGATCCAAGAAGTCGTCAAACTGATGACTCCCCTGAAAGTGGCAACCACACTCCTCAGCGAGGAAAAGAATCCCACCATCACAATGATCTCTCCACTCCAGGCGAAACTGCAGAAGCACTTCCAGGCAAAAGAAAGTGATCTGCCTGAGATTTCAGAGATGAAACGACGATTCAACCAGGACTTTTCCGGCCGCTATGCCAATATCCAAGACACCCTCCACTGTGCCACAGCCCTTGTCCCACGCTTCAAGGACCTGGTGTTCCTTGATGATGAAACCACCAAGGACACAATCTTCATGAAGATTGCTGCAGAGGTGGTGAACATGGATGGAGAGGACGAGGTAAGATTTAGACTACTCAGCGCTCTCTCTCTTTCACTCTCTCTCTCTACTGGCATGTCATGGTGATGTTCATTTGTATAGTTTAAGAAAACCTGTTTCATACCAATTCTGTAGTAGTAATTAATGAATAATGAATACTGATTATGGTCAGGCAGGTGACAGTTACACAGACAGCCAGAATGACAGCCAGACAGCTGAAGGCAGCTCACAACGTGACAGGAGCACTCACCGAGAGGAAGAGAGTGAGACTGAGAAAGAGAGTGAGACAGGTTTGTTTAGTCAGGATATTTCGGAGCTGTGATAAAGTATTTTGTGGATCATGTGAATGTGGCTTTATTAATTATTAGGCCTAGACATTGTGTATTTATTATTTATTGATTTATTATTTATGTATGCCATTTACTGTTAAATGAATGACAGACATAATTGCACAACTTGTAATTCCTTCTCCTCTGATCCACTCCTTAGATGACGTCCCTGAGCCTCCAGCGAAGAAAACAGCCTTGGACCAGATGTTTGGGGGCTTCCGCACTCCGAGAGCACCACTGAAGACCACAAGGGAGAGAGCTAAGGAGGAAATCTTGAAATATCGGGAGAGGGCTTCTCTAGATCTGAGTGGTGATGTGTTACAGTGGTGGAGATATCAAGGAGATCTTCCACTGTTTGCAGCTTTGGCAAAGCACTATCTGTCCATTCCAGCAACAAGTGTAGCGTCGGAGCGAGTATTTAGCACAGCAGGTGACATGGTCACAGCCCAGCGCAGTTTACTTGCCCCTGAACATGTGGATCAGCTGGTATTCATGAAGAAAAACCTTAAAAAAAGACATTTGTCTTAAGTTTGCTGTTATGATAATGGTGAGGCTGGTGTTGCTTATGTAGGCCTAATCTTTATTTTTGTAGTTATGACAGACCTGTTTTGTGACTGTTTATCTGTTTAGTCTAAATTGTTAATGACATGTCCTGACTCCTGACAGCTTTGTAGGCTGAGCTCCACTACTGTTAGGCCTATGTGCCTTTTGTGAATAGGCCAACTTATTTATGTTGACAAACACCTCCTCAATGCTTAAGTAGCCTAATTTAAGACATCTGTCTTCATTTGTTATAAGCCTCTTAATGATGAGAAGTATGGTACTGCTTATATGTTCTTGAAGGAACAATAAAGTTGAGTTGAATTTGCACAGATTTGCATTGTTTTTGAATCGTAATTGCATCGTGATTGAATCGCGGTAGGAAGATAAATCATATCGTACTGAATCGTTAGATGCTTCATGTGAATTGTTAGTGTATCGTACCGTAGCCTACATATCGAGATGCATATCGTATCGTCCTGGGGATGGAGATTTCCATCCCTATTTCACCATTGAAGGGCTGAAGGAGAAAGCTGACCGCTTACTCCAAAAACTAACATCCCTCTTACCTGAGGCCATCCTTGAAAAGATCATTGACTTCACTAAGAAAGCACAACTATCTCAACATACCAAAAGCAAAGAAAGGCAAAAAAGGAAATTCCAAAACCTACAAATACAAAACAACACTAACAAGACAGAAATCCTTAGTTGGAGGCAAAAGACTGACAATCCCACACAAGAGAATGCATGATTAAATGGACATTTAAAGGCTTTTTCCTCTGCATGCTCTTTGTCTTTCAAACAAAGAGAGCTAGGTGACACCCATCTCCACAGGAGGTCTCACCTCACACCTCAGTGAGACACAAGTCTCACAGCTTGATTGGACAGGATGTTTACAGTGGCATGTGACTCTGTGATGTCACAGGCCTGTAGAAGGTCTGCTCCCTTCAACAGATCCCTCTCTTGCTGCAACTGCGGAGCAGCTAACACCTCTTTCTGGCTGGGCCTGGAACAGCCCAGAGGCCCAGACCCTTGCTCCATAGCCCCAAACCACTAAAGGGAGGCTAAGCAAGACTGTTTAACTTGTTGTATGTGATTTAATGCTGTTTACTGAGTTATTGTTGTGATTGTTTGCAGTTAGGTCATTGATTAGTTGGCTTCGCCAAAGCCAAGTGTTTAGTTTGCTAATACTGTTCACAAACAGATTCTTGCACACAACTAAACAATCTCTGCACTAATCCAGACCGTTTGCAACACACGTCACATTCACATAGACTCACTAACAAATAGGCTTACAACAGAGCTACACCCAAACAGGCATCTCAAAGTTCTTGCTTCTTTTCCTTTGTCTTTGTCCTGACCACACGGTCAAACAAACACCTCCCCTGATCTGAAACCAGCTTTGATTTGGCCATCTTGTAGTTCTCTGTTGTCAGCCATTTTGTTTTGTAGGCCAAACGGCTCTTTGATTACCACACTTGCCTTTGTCTTTCTCTTCTTTCTCTCTCTCTCTCTCTCTCTCTCTCTCTCACACACACACACACACACACACATATACACACCAAGCTTGTATATAGTTAGAATTTGTGTGTTTTGGTTTGCTTTGCTAAGTTGTGAATAAATATAATTCTTTGGAATCATACCTGCTGTGTGTTTAATGTTGCACAAGAGTGAATGAATAGTCAACCTCTGCTGCGTCAAGAACTCCGAAATCCTTCAGGCGTTACTGTTTATTTTGGTTCTTGTCATTAATTTAATTATTAATCAAAACTCCAAATTAATAGTTTAGCCTATTTTATGAGACTGATATCTTTAACTGGCTATCATTTTCCCTTTACAGGAATGGTGCCCCACAAGGTGATTTAATGTTAATTAAGTCACATTATTTAACATAATTATTAATTATTATGAATTATTTCTGATAGCCAATTAAATCCCTACATATTTGGTGCCCCTTGGTGAGAAATAAAATTATGTTCCCAAAATAAAAATATGTTCATCTCAACATAGTTGATCTTATCACAGCTACAGAATCAGCTATAAGGAAAAACAACTTGACAGAAACCGAAGCCAGGCAGCTTAGATTGAAAGTATCAGCAGCTCTGTCCAATGCTAAGCCCCCAACCTCCAATCTCACTACTGAGGAAAGAAAAGCCGTGACCATCTCTCAACATTGGAGGAGGTCTGCGACACCACCTATCCCCCACCTATAATGCTGTCCTTTCATCCTTGCCCAGGAGACTTAACAGCTTCACCTCTAAAAACAATGGTAGTTCACAAATGGCCTCATGTGACCCTCACGACCCCAACGACTACCGTTGCAGCAGGAGTTTCAACGACTGTCGTTGACACACCATTGGAGCACTAACGAACCAGTGACATCATTGGCCTTGTGAAGACCTCCTCAGGTTAAATACCTGTTTTTTTTCCACACCAGTTTGTCAGACTAGTTCCAGACTAGTCAGACAAGCATGAACTGATGAAGCCTCTTGCATAAGAGGTGAAACGTCTTCTAAGACAAAAACTCAATAAATGTATAGTCATCATGACAACACATTTCAACATCAGTATGATGCTGCCACCCTGCCACAGGTATGGTGAAATAGTGCAGACTGTCTGACAGAGAGGGTCAGATGCGCAATGCAGAGAACTTACAAGTGCTGCCAATGTAAACATGTGACTGTGGCTAAGGGGCTCTTAAAGGAAAAGGAACAGGGAGAACAAGGAAATTGAAGGAATGGAGAGGCAATGGCCAAATGTCTGGCAAAAAAGGTCAAGAAGCAACAGGTTATTATCAAAATCTATGGATATGACAGGTGGAGCTGATAGTAAGAAGTGAGGCAGACTAATGTTAGCAAATAAAACTTGCTGTAGCAGGCTTAGTTTTAAAGCTACAGTGGAGATGAGGACCTAAGGCATCCATTGGTACCATATTAAACTATGTTGTCAGAAAAGGGGTCAAATAACACTCAACGGTACAATAAATTTTGGCAAGAGAAAAGGGAAAATTGCCATTTCTCAAAATGGTGAATTTAAATATTTCTGCATACTGTGGTCCCAAACAGTCTTGGAATTACCTAAATTCAGTTTGACCGTAAAACAGAGTTGACAGTGATTTACTCTTTACACTACGTCAGTTCTGCACAAATCAATCAATCAATCAATTTTATTTATAGAGCCCAATATCACAAATCACAATTTGCCTCACAGGGCTTTACAGCATATGACCCTCGCAGCGGATAAGGAAAAACTCCCCAAAAAACCCTTTAACGGGGAAAAAAACGGTAGAAAGCTCAGGAAGAGCAACTGAGGAGGGATCCCTCTTCCAGGACGGACAGACGTGCAATAGATGTTGTACAGAACAGATCAGCATAATAAATTAACAGTAATCCGCATGACACAATGAGACACAGAGACAGAGAGAGAGACAGAGAGAGAGATGCAGGTAATAACAGTAGCTTACAACAACTTTATTGAAAGTAATAATATTATAGTTATAGTTCTGGCTACTGTGGTACAATATGTTGAAACTATGTATTAATATCTGGCAGTATACATGTGTGACAATAGTCATTGGTGTATAATAACAGTAGAAGTATGACTAATGACTAATGATGGCAGCAGCAGCAGGAGGCATCTGGCAGGACCACGGCAGCAGCACAACCACACTCGTCACACTGTCCAGGCACCGCTGTGATATGAGTTAATCTGAGAGACAGTGGAGCATAAAGGCTCCGGAGAAGAAACCGAGTTAGTGACATCCAGAATGGCCGAGTTAGCAAGATGCAGTAATAGGATGAGAGAGAGAGAGAGAAAGAGAGAGAGAGAAGGAGAGAAGGTGCCCGGTGTATTATAGAGGTCCTCTGGCAGACTAGGCCTAAGTCAGCCTAACTAGGAGCTGGTACAGGGCAAGCCTGAGCCAGCTCTAACTATAAGCTTAAAAGAGGGGCCTCTGCAATGCCAGGGCAAACTATTACTCAGCATTAATAGAAGACAATAAGAACAACCCCAGGTTTCTTTTCAGCACTGTAGCCAGGCTGACTGAGAGTCAAAGCTCTATTGAGCCTTGTATTCCTTTAGCCCTTAGCAGTAATGATTTTATGAGCTTTGTTAATGACAAAATTCTAACGATTAGAGGCAAAATTCATGACCTCCTGCCCTCAGATAGTACCTATCTAACCTCAAACACAGCTGTAAGACCTAATATATATTTAGATTGCTTCTCCCCAATTTCTCTTCAAGAATTGACCGCAGTGATTTCTTCATCTAAATCATCAACGTGTCTCTTAGACCCCATCCCAACTAGGCTACTTAAGGAGGTCTTTCCTGTAGTTAACACTCATATATTAGATATGATCAATATATCCTTATTAACAGGCTATGTACCACAGTCTTTTAAGGTAGCTGTAATTAAACCTCTACTAAAAAAGCCCACCCTGGATCCAGAGGTGTTAGCCAACTATAGACCAATATCTAATCTTCCCTTTATGTCAAAGATCCTTGAGAAAGTAGTCGCAGACCAGCTGTGTGATTTTCTCCATGATAATAATTTATTTGAGGAATTTCAGTCAGGATTTAGAGTGCATCATAGCACTGAGACAGCACTAGTTAAAATTACAAATGACCTTCTGATTGCTTCAGACAAAGGACTCGTCTCTGTTCTTGTTTTATTAGATCTTAGTGCGGCGTTTGACACAATTGACCATCAAATTCTACTGCAGAGACTGGATCACTTAATTGGCCTAAAAGGTTCTGCACTGAGCTGGTTTAAATCTTATTTATCTGATCGTTTTCAGTTTGTTGACGTTCATAATGAATCATCCTTACGTACCAAAGTTTGTTTTGGAGTTCCGCAAGGTTCTGTGCTCGGACCAATCCTATTTACTATATATATGCTTCCTTTAGGTAACATCGCAGAAACAACATCTCAAAGTAGCCTTGAGATTGAATGAATAAATTATGAACAGAACTACTTACTCATGATTTGACTTCATGATTCAATAACTTGCAGTAATTTCAATGTTTGATTTGTACCTTCTGTAGGAGGCTGAGGGGCCCACTTGGGAAAATGTTCCTACATTTCCTAACAGCTGGCCTCAACTTTAATAAAAACCTGTAAAAATACAGAATACAGCAGTTTCATGTTAGATTTTTTTTCCTACACTGCTCAGTTTCTAACTACGATGGCAGTGCGAAGATATAAAAAAGCGAATGTCCCCATCTAGAGCCAGTGTTTCATTTGTCCATTCTGGGCTGCTATAGAAACATAGTGGTGAACATGGTGATCATCATAAATAAGCACTCAATTACTATGTTGATAAAAACGACTCATTCTAAGGTAAAGAAAAAATAACAATTCAAACATAACAACACTTAAAGGCCAACGCCAGCTTAACAGCAGATGTCTGCACACTATGTTAAACTTTTTTTTTTTTAAAACTGACTAAATTAAGTTCTTTATGCGGCATCACTGACAGCTAGCTGACATTAATAAGCAGCTGTGTGCTGTCACATTGTGAATGTTTCCTTAATTTGCTTGTGCTGTGTCTTTTTGCATGTGTATTTGCAGTGCGTTGAACTCTCAGAGCCACCGTAGATTCCACCGTTTCCTCAAAATGTATTTCATGTGTGACTATTTAACATCAGCAGATACATTTACCATTGTAACTGAATCAAACTGAAAAACTGGGACTGACAAACTAAACTGAGCATGCCACACATTTTTGATGGCACACAAAAATGTGTGGCATGGCACATTTTTCTGCTGGGGGGGCCACTGCCATCAGGGAATACCGTTGCCGTGAGGGGGGGGGTTACTTAGCCCACTGCAGTGTTTGAGTGTAACAAAATTTCACCTACCACTGGTTTTAATGTTTTGGCTGACTGGTGTATATAGAGTCTATTGCAGCTATCAGACAGGTTTGGACTTACTGCCCTTTTACCTCAGTGTTTGTCATTAAGTCTTATGGTGTGTTTGGATGTCAGATGTGTCTTTTTTTCTGCAATAATGACTTGGCATTAACAGAGACCTTTGTTTCACACAAAGCAGACACAGTAAAAATGAGGTGTTGAAGATAAAATGACAATAGTGATGAAAAAAGACCTCAACTTCTCCAATGAAGGGTTTATCAGAGGCTTCTACTTCTTCAAATGTCCTCGAGCAGCAAGAAGACCACAGCTGTTGGTTAACTGATAGTCATGAAAGTATGTGCTAGTCATGTTGGAAATCACCACTGTGTCTGCACAGAGACAATAACCAGAACCTGTTCTCACAGTCGGATCCCATAGAAGTGTTGTAACTTTACTGTCTGAGCTGTTCTCTGCAAATGTGTATCATGGAGAATGCGTATTGGAAACACAAAAGAATAATAAAGGATCACAAAAGCAGTCCCCCATAACCTTTCAGGGGCTCTGTGCTTTGTTGTATCTTTGACCATCCTGTTCTCACTCCCAAGTCATCAAATACCGCCGCTCTGTCAGTGGACCTCAGTGTCAGACACTGACGCACAGAGGCACCCTTTGCAGCAGTCCACATAGAGCAGTTGGGAGTGGAGGTGAATGGGTCAAACAGACTCTGGACTTTCACACAAAGACAGTTATTAGTTTCCCGTGTAGACCAAAAGTCAATCGAGGTATTTCAATTGCAACATAGTGCAGTAGTCTGTGTAGCATGTTACGCTTGTGACTTACGTCACATGAAGTGGAAACTGAGGTGTATTAATAATTATGTGTATAATAATAGTAGAAGTATCCATCCATCCGTCCGTTCGTCTGTCTGTCCATTTTCATCCCCATGTACAGGGCCGGGTCGCAGGGCAGCAGGCCAAGCAAAGCACCCCAGATGTCCCTCAACCCAGCCAACATATTCTCACTCCGACCTCGTCACATATTGACGTTTGGTCATGGACTTTCCACATCCACATACAACGTCCAAGGTACCCTGTGTGCGTTTGTTGTTGACACTCTGGGACATCGTGTCAGGTTCTGCCTGTTACATGCATTGTCCTCTTTCAAGATGACAATTTCCTGTTTTCACAGGAAATGTACAGTTTACATACAGTCTCTTTCAAAATAAACTCACTATGTCGGTACAACACTGTGAATTGACTCCTTTTCCTTCAACAACAAACACACATGGTTGGGTTTAGGAAAATAGAACAGGGTTTGGCTTTCGAATCTTACAGGATGTGAACACCGCCCTCTCTGGTGAAAGTCAGTGTTTGTTGACAACTTCGGAGAGATACCAGGCTCCCCAAGCAATGGTTTCCAGCTCCTCCTGAGAAAACCAGGATTCCTTCAACCAGTGGGACATGCCCAGAACATCCTTAACAGGAGGCATCCGGAGGGCATCCTAATCAGGTGCCTGTAAGGCAAGGCAAGGCAAGTTTATTTGTAGAGCACAATTCGTACACAAAGTAATTCAAAGTGCTTTACAGAACAAGAAAATGCATTAAAATCACAATACAAAATAAAAACATAAATAATCATTATAAAATGAACTTTAAAAGAGAAGAGTGCAGATAAGATCCTTTCAGTCATATGCACAGTGAAATAGAGCTTATTTGAGCCTAGATTTAATCATTTTCAGACTAGAGGCCTGTCTCACATCTTCAGAAAGATTGTTCCAGATTTTAGCTGCATAAAACTGGAATCCTGATTCCCCATGTTTAGTCCTGACTCTGGGCACCAGCAGGAGGCCGGTCCCTGAAGTCCTCAGAGTCCGAGGTGGTTCATATGGCACTAACATGTCAGAGATGTACTTTGGTGCTAGGCCGTGGAGAGACTTGTACACAAGCAGAGCTGCCTTAAAGTCTATTCTCTGAGCCACAGGAAGCCAGTGTAGAGACCTCAGCACAGGACTAATGTGCTCGTACTTCCTGGTTCTGGTCAGGACCCGAGCAGCAGCATTCTGGATGTACTGCAGCTGTCTTACAGCCCGTTTGGAGAGGCCAGTGAGCAGGCCATTACAGTAGTCTAACCTACTAGAGACAAATGCATGGATAAGTCTCTCCAAATCAGGTTTAGACACTATACCTTTGATTTTGGCAATGTTTTTTAGATGGTAAAAAGCTGCTGATGTTATTGATTTGATGTGGCTGTTAAAGTTCAAGTCTGAGTCCATTATTACCCCGAGATTTCTAACCTGATTTGTAGGTTTTAGAGAGAGAGACTGGACCACCTCAGCTGACGACCAACAAGCGAGGCGTAGCCATGATCTGATGGAACCTGCGAAAAATGGGAGCCCAAAGGCTCTAGGGAAGAAGCCAAGTTCATAACATGCATTAATTAGATCTTAGTGCGGCGTTTGACACTCTTGACCATCAAATTCTACTGCAGAGACTGGAACACTCAATTGGCCTAAAAGGTTCTGCACTAAGCTGGTTTAAATCTTATTTATCTGATCGTTTTCAGTTTGTTCACGTTCATAATGAATCATCCTTACGTACCAAAGTTTGTTTTGGAGTTTCGCAAGGTTCTGTGCTCAGACCAATCCTATTTACTCTATATATGCTTCCTTTAGGTAACATCATTAGAAATCAATAAATTTAAAAAAAAAATAATTTCCATAAAATTCCATTGTTATGTGGATGATACACAGTTGTATTTATTGATGATGCCAGAAGAAAGTAATCAATTAACTAAACTCCATAACTGCCTTAAAGACATAAAAAATTGGATGAGCCCCAATTTCCTGATGTTAAATTCAGACAAAACTGAAGTTATTGTTCTTGGCCCCAAACAACTCAGAGACTCTTTATCTGATGACATAGTTTCTCTAGATGGCATCGCTCTGGCCTCTAGCACTACCGCAAGAAACCTCGGAGTAATATTTGATCAAGATTTGTCTTTTAATTCTCATTTAAAACAAACCTCACAGACTGCATTTTTTCATCTGCGTAATATTGCAAAAATTAGGCCTATCCTGACCCGAAAAGATGCAGAAAAATTGGTCCACGCTTTTGTTACCTCAAGGCTGGATTACTGTAACTCTCTATTATCAGGTAGCTCTAGTAAGTCCTTAAAAACTCTCCAGCTAATTCAGAATGCAGCAGCACGTGTACTAACAGGAACTAAGAAACAAGATTATATTTCTCCTGTTTTAGCTTCTCTGCACTGGCTCCCTGTAAAATCCAGAATTGAATTTAAAATCCTACTGTTAACTTATAAAGCTCTAAATTGTCAAGCTCCATCATATCTTAGAGAGCTCATAGTGCCATATTATCCCACCAGAACACTGCGCTCTGAGAACGCAGGGTTACTTGTGGTCCCTAAAGTCTCCAAAAGTAGATCAGGAGCCAGAGCCTTCAGCTATCAGGCTCCTCTCCTGTGGAATCATCTTTCTGTTACGGTCCGGGAGGCAGACACCGTCTCCACATTTAAGACTAGACTTAAGACTTTCCTCTTTGATAAAGCTTATAGTTAGGGCTGGCTCAGGCTTGCCTTGTACCAGCCCCTAGTTAGGCTGACTTAGGCCTAGTCTGCCGGGGGACCTCCTATAATATACCGGGCACCTTCTATAATAATAATAATGATAATAAATGTTATTTGTTGGCGCCTTTCTGAGCACCCAAGGACACCTTACAATAAAAACATACAAAAATACCAATAATACAACATTAAAAATAGATAAAATACATGACCTTCTCTCCTTCTCTCTCTCTCTCTCTCTCATGTCCTGTTACTGCATCTTGCTAACTCAGCCATTCTGCATGTCACTAACTCGGCTTCTTCTCCGGAGCCTTTGTGCTCCACTGTGTTGCAGGTTAACTCATATCGCAGCGGTGCCTGGATAGTGTAACGTGTGTGGTTGTGCTGCTGCCGTGGTCCTGCCAGATGCCTCCTGCTGCTGCTGTTGTCATTAGTCATTAGTCATACTTCTACTGTTATTATACACATATGATTATTGTCACACATGTATACTGCCAGATATTAATATATACTTTCAACATATTGTACCACAGTAGCCAGAACTATAATCATAATATTATTACTTTCATTAATGTTGTTGTAAGCTACTGTCATTACCGTCTGTCCTGCATCTCTCTCTCTGTCTCTGTCTCTCTGTCTCTGTCTCTCTCTCTCTCTCTCTCCCTCTCTCTGTCTCTCTTTCTGTCTCATTGTGTCATAAGGATTACTGTTAATTTATCATGTTGATCTGTTCTGTACGACATCTATTGCACGTCTATCCTCACTGGAAGAGGGATCCCTGCTCAGTTGCTCTTCCTGAGGTTTCTACCGTTTTTTCCCCCGTTAACCTGCAACACAGTGGAGCACAAAGGCTCCGGAGAAGAAGCCGAGTTAGTGACATGCAGAATGGCTGAGTTAGCAAGATGCAGTAACAGGACATGAGAGAGAGAGAGGGAGAGAGAGTGCTCAGAAAGGCGCCAACAAATAACATTTATTATCATTATTATTATTATAGAAGGTGCCCGGTCTATTATAGGAGGTCCCCCGGCAGACTAGGCCTAAGTCAGCCTAACTAGGGGCTGGTACAGGGCAAGCCTGAGCCAGCCCTAACTATAAACTTTATCAAAAAGCAAAGTCTTAAGTCTCGTCTTAAATGTGGAGATGGTGTCTGCCTCCCACACTGAAACAGGAAGATGATTCCATAGAAGAGGAGCCTGATAGCTGAAGGCTCTGGCTCCTGATCTACTTTTGGAGACTTTAGAAACCACAAATAACCCTGCATTCTCTGAGTGTGGTGATAATGTGGGATAATATGACACCATGAGTTCATGGAGACTGACCCAGGATTTTAAATCCAGTTATATATATTACAGGGAGCCAGTGCAGAGAAGCTAAATATGGTTGTTTTTCTTAGTTTCCGTTACGGTTGCCACCTGTCCTGTAATGTACTGTCCCTTACGCACCTTAACTTTCATTCTTGTCCTGCCACATTTCACCCTGACACCGCCAAGCACAGCTAAACTATAACAGTTACCAGCCGCGTATCATGCCAACATTTAAGGACGGCTATTTTCATCAGGGTCGGACGCCACAAGTCACTGCCCAGGGTTGACTCTGTCACTGTAAGAATAGCGTTCCTTTTAACAAGTTGGATGTTAGCTCAGACAGCTAGCAACCTGCACTACAGAACATGTACAAGAGAGCAAAACACAAACCATCAATTAATTTATTAATTACATCACATTGTATTTAACCCATATTATATATTCAAATTAAACAATTATGGTCAATGGTCAAACACAAAATGTCACAAAAACAAAATTCAGAATACAGTTCTAAAAATCAAATGTCATTCAGTAAATAAATCAAATTAGAAAACCAGATAAATATCTCAGCTTCATTCAGTTCAGTGTATGTTTGTCAAAGGAGGAGATATGTAACTGGGAGATGAAGGGTAAAATACATTATCTGGGAGAGCAGTCAAGGGTCCAGTGTGTAGGATTTGAGAGGATATACTGAAAGAAGTTGAATATAATTTATTACGTATGTTGGGATTCACAGGACCACAGATGTTTTGTCATTTGGTAAAATCTACACTGGACATTTAAAGGCTTCCTTCTCTGCGTGCTCTTTGTTCTCCAAACAAAGACCGCAATTTGACACCCATCTCCAGGAGGTCTCACGTCACACCTCAGTCTCACAACTTGATTGGACAGGACTTTTACAGTGACATGTGACTCTGTGATGTCACAGGCATCTGTAGAAGGTCTGCTCCCCTTTTTACTCTAGAGCTGGTGAACAGCTCACACCGCTCTTACCCGGGAACTGCGGAGCAGCCCACACCTCTTTCCAGCTGGGCCTGGACCAGCCCAGATGCTCAGACCCTTGCTCCTTACCCTAAACCATCTAAGGTGGGGCAATTGATCACAGACTCTCTAACCTGAACCAGAAAGTTAGAGGTACAAGCACAAGGTTTGCAACTAGCTTTCCAGCAACAAGGAACTAAGTGAGTTAGCACCCAGCGTCTAACTCTGCAAGGACCCTGAGCGACTGGCTTCCTCGGATCAGAACCTTTGGAACAAAGACCCAACAAAGACTGCACCTGGAACCATCTTCCCAGCCTTCTTCTGCCGTCTAACAAAGCAGCACCACCGAGTGACTCTTTCCTCCATCCACTCAAGGATCGGTAATGTAACACCTGGGCATAGCTTCATCACAGCTTTACAGGCTAAGCAAGACTGTTTAACTTGTTGTATGTGATTTAATGTTGTCATTGAGTTATTGTTGTGATAGATTGCAGTTAGGTCATTGATTAGTTGGCTTCACCAAAGCTAAGTGTTTAGTTTGCTAATACTGTTCACAAACAGATTCTTGCACACAACTAAACAATCTCTGCATTAATCCAGACCGTTTGCAACACACGTCACATTGACATAAACTCATTAACAAATAGGCTTTCAACAGAGCTACATCCAAACAGGCATCTCAAAGTTCCCACTTCTTTTCCTTTGTCTTTGTCCTGACCACACGGTCAGACAAACACCTCCCCCGATCTGAAACCAGCTTTGATTCAGCCATCTTGTAGTTCTCTGTTGTCAGCCATTTTGTTTTGTAGGCCAAACAGCTCCTTGATCACGACACCCGCCTTTGTTTTTCTCTTCTTTCTCTCTCTCTCGCACACACACACACACACACACACACACACACACACTAAGCTTGTATATAGTTAGTTAGAATTTGTGTGTTTTGGTTTTGCTTTGCTACTTTGTCAATAAATATAATTCTTTGGAATCATACCTGCTGTCTGTGAAATGTTGCACAAGAGTGAATGAATAGTCAACCTCTGCTGCATCAAGAACTCCGAAATCCTTCAGGCGTTACTGTTAATTTTGGTTGTTGTCATTAATTTAATTATTGATCAAACTCCAAAGTAATAGTTTAGCGTATTTTATGAGACTGATATCTTTAACTGGCTATCATTTTTCCCTTTACGGGAATGGTGCCCCACGAGGTGATGTAATGTTAATTAAAGCCGCTACAAGGAACTTTTAACTGGATATGCACAAGTCTCTCGTTTCTGCTGATGTCTGTACAGTAAATGAGACCATTGGTGTGAAGATAAGCTATTTCTATATAGGGTATATCCATACCTTTAGGAAACTGTGTCCGGGTCCGCCCCAGGTTGCTTCTAGGACGAAACGATTTACGGCACTCAGACGGCACACGTCATCTTACCTAGCTGCTTACATTTATAGTGACTCTTATGAATAGTCGCTATTCCTCCTCCTCGACCCGACGTCCGCGGGGAGTTAAAATAGCAGCAATCATCGGGTAAAAGTTCTGTGAAAGCACTGGACTCACCAACAGTCAGCCACGTCTCAGTCACACAGAGAAAATCCAATCCTCGGGAAGTCAGGAAATCCTTCAGGATATACGTTTTGTTCGCTAGCGATCTAGCATTTACCAGCCCAATCCTGGCAGGAGCAGGCGGGTCCACGACGTTAGCTGTCCGGGGAGGCACACACAGAGGCCGCAGGTTGCGCAGATTCACCCCGCGCCAGCGCGGACGAGGAGAGCATGAGCCGCGGGGCTGGAACACCTCATCCGGGCCGATGACAGGTACCAGGCAGGCGTCGACAGGGTCCAGCGAGTGCAGAGAAATAAAGAGGCGAGGCACCGCTCCATACTCAGTCCAAGAAGACGTGGAAGTGCTCGCCAAACAGGCCTTCAGCCTTACCAGCCAACCACTGCGTTTACCCCGACGGCGGTGGCGCTTACGCCGGAGAGGTGGAGCTGGGGCGCAGCAGAGGTGAGCTGGGATCCCCGATAGGAGCGGGGGCAAAGTTTTCCCGTCTTGTTGTTTCATTCATCCCCAAAACAAACACATGCGCGAGCCAGGTAAGTGTCTCTACGACAATACGCGCTAGAGCTCATGGGAAATGTAGGCTTCATTCCGGCAAAACACTACTGCTTTTGTCCACAGGGTCGCCAAAATCAACTCTAAATGAAAGTTCCTTGTATGGGCTTTAAGTCACATTATTTAACATAATTATTAATTATTATTAATAATTATTAATTATTTCCGATAGCCAATTGACCCCAATATAAGTGGTGCCTACATGTGAAGCCCGAATTTAAATCCCAACAAGTATGTTTTTCAGTGTAAAATCACCTGAAAATAAGAATCATTGTGATTTTGTTTCCTTAGCATGAGCCATTCACATCTACATAGGGAGCTAATTCCTCCTGAACAATGAACACTTAAAGAATTCTAACCAGGAAAAGTTTCAGCTGGTTTCAATTTGCAATCCTCGCAACTAGATGCCACCAAATTCCCCTAAAATTTCCACACTGGGCCTGTAAAGGAGACTTTACACTCTCACTCTGTTCTCCTCCATGCTGCTTTTGTTTGCAGGTGTGTCTCATTTCTCAGTCCCTACCTGTCAGAGTTTAAGAAGGGCTGCTCTGTTTTCTTTCCTTTTCCTCTTTCTGTTACATCACCACAAGATGGTGCTCTTGCTTTAAGAAAAAGGCTCAAGGAATGCAGTGTGCTTTCAACCCCTTGTTGAGCAGAGATCACCATCTTGTGAGCTTATTAAACAGAGACTGGTTCATGAGGCCTCATTTGGCCGTCTCTGCAGTATATAAGGTTAAACTGATGACAGAAACTTGCAGGCTGGTGGTGTGTGAACGCTGCTGTCTACATGGTCTGCACTGAGGCACCGATGAGGCCCCTGAAGCTGTGACTCCATCTATAGGGAAAGTTGGACAGTGGGCGAACCATCACTGCTGATGAGAGGAGGATGGTCATGGTGTACTGCCTTGTGTACTGTTAGATCAGCACGTATTGAGGTAGGCACGTCCTGGTTGGCCTGCTACGTTTATGCAAATGGTCCTTACATTTTTTTTTGTTGCTCCAACAGACAAAATAAAAAAGGAGATATATCAGACTCTGATACACACACACAATACTTATTTTAGTCAATGCATGGTTTGATGTGGTGTTTTAATGGAATTTAATGATTGCAAGAGACATACACTCTGTGTTCCAATACCCACAAAGTATGGCAAATATAATTTATTGTGTCCCAATACATAGTGTGTCAAATGCAGTATGCCACAAATACCAGGATGTTCTACTATATGTGGTTGAATATAATATGTTAGAATCTAGACTGTATGCAGCAGAGTTCTCTGGGTTGACCTCCATCTCTGGCAAGCTTGGAGAATGGTTTTGTTTTATCTCCACGGTAACAGATATATGAACAGGAGGGTCAAAGTTCAAGGCACAGTGTTATGAAGAAGTAGTATGTCCCAACAGAACATATTGTGTAAAAGCAGCTGCAGAACCTAAAAGTTAAAAGAAAAAGTATGCGGCTCAGAACACACCCATAGTACATGATTAGTCATATCTCATAAAGAAGTTAGTGCACACAGATCGCTGTCACCATCAAATCTGTTGCAGAATCTTTCTTAGATGACACTGATACTGCTAATCATAAACATAAATAAACAAACAAACTCCCTGTTGCAAACTCCTGTGTGGGTTCTCATGTGATGAACTAAGACTTGCTTGTGCGTAAATCTTATGTTTTTAAATGACTTTTTTTTTTCCAGGATAACTGCAAATCATACAGGATTACAATACTTTTCCTTCAGTGCACGAGAGTGAATAGTAATATTGTACAATTTACCTTTCGCTAAGCCCCGTCCCTTTGTGATGGTCCATCAAGCTACTGGAGTAAGCATGGTGCCCACTCTGTAACTAACTGCACTCTTCTCAAGTTTGAGATAAAATATAACAGGTCTTTAATCAGAGGCCGATGGGGAATAGTGGACTTCCATTCTAGCAAAATGCCGCAACAACCTGATGGAGCCATATACGCCACTGTATCGGCTTGTCAGGCGGTCAGAGTGGTGGAGTCCTCTGGAACCCTAAACAGTGTCATGAGAGTGCTGGGTTGCAGGGATTTAAGATTTCAGACAGGGTAGCAAAAATGTACCCTACATTTTCCCACAGAGCAATTAAATAGTGTCTCTCCTGTGTGAATCATCGAGTGTAAATGTTCAGTGTCTGTAAAAGATTTCTTACAAACTGAGCAGCTGAAACATTTTTCTTGTGAGTGAGTTCTTATGTCTTTCCTCAGATGCTGCCACAAGCTGAAATATTTCCCACACTCAGAGCAGCGAAATGGTTTTTTACCACCATTCAAATCACTGACAGGGACTTGATCAGTTTTAAGAGAGTTTAAACCTGACTGAGGTTCTCTGGTCTCTTTCCAATCATCGCTGTCATCAGTCTCAGGTTCAGAAGACTTTCCAGTCTTGTCATCAGACTCAAGTTGTAGATGTGTATCTGGGTCTGGTCCTCCCCAGTCCTCTACTTCGACTTCTATTTCCATATGTTCAGTGTGCCCTTGATGAAGCTGTGAGGACTGAGGTTTCTCTTCATCATCTTCACTCTTCACAGGGACAGGAGTGGATATGGACTTGGTGTTATCATCCTCCTCCAGCCCTTGAAGCTGCTCTCCCTCCTGACTGATCCAGAGTTCCTCCTGGTCCTCTTTAATGTGTGGAGGCTCTGGGTCCTCCTGGTCCTCTTTCATGTGCGGAGGCTCTGGGTCCTCCTGGTCCTCTTTAATGTGTGGAGGCTCTGGGTCCTCCTGTTCCTCTTTAATGTGTGGAGGCTCTGGGTCCTCCTGTTCCTCTTTCATGTGCGGAGGCTCTGGGTCCTCCTGGTCCTCTTTCATGTGCGGAGGCTCTGGGTCCTCCTGTTCCTCTTTAATGTGTGGAGGCTCTGGGTCCTCCTGGTCCACACTGGAGCTCCACTCCTGCTGCTCAGGGGGAACCTCTTCTTTAACCACCAACAGCTGCTGGACGTCTGCAGGAAACAGGAAACACACAGATGTTACAGAAAAATGTTGTCGGCCCGGCGATGAATAAGGTTTTCAAGTATTGAGGATAAAACAGTACGTGCTCTTCGCGCTTATTTTTAAAGGTGATTTAAGCTTCAAAGCATCTGAAAATCTTTTACAGTGCTTTACATCATGCTCTCATTGTTTTCTCGACTCCATAAAATGAAACTTTGAATTAAGAGAAAAAAACATAATCCTTAATTTCTTTCCTTGATTTAACAAGTAAGACATTTACCAATTTTTTTTTTATCATTGTAAGATTTTTTAAGTTTCTGTTACTTTTTTACCATTTATAGTGCTTTTAAAGGTTCTTTTTTATTTCTATTTTTTTTTACATGGTCTATTAGTTTTTTATTATTTATCATATTTTCTAAGGTAATGTTTTTTACTATTTATATGTTTGTAAAGGTTCTATTTTTTAAATAATTTAAAATTATTTTAAAGGTTCTGTTATTTTTTATCATTTATAATATTTCTTAAGGGTCTGTTACTTTGTGAAGCAGTCACAGTTAGGTTTAATGACAAAAATACTTGGTTAGGTTTGAGGAAAAACGATCATGTTTTGAGTTGAAATAGGTGCATTTGTTACTTTACAACAACACAATGTAAATAAGTCATGTTGGTAACATCAGTACACAAGTATACGTGTATTGCATAACATTCATAAAACACTGACTTCACGCTTTACTCGGACATGAACTGTGGTCTCCTGTGTGTTCGACCCATCCACCTTCACTCCGTCCTTAATTACAGAGACTTTCTCGCTCTTTGTACTCCATCAGTTGCTCTCAGCATCAAGTAATGCTGTGCATTGGTTTACACTGGAGTCAGCTGAAAGCCCGTTATTTCTCATAAACACGCTAAAGAGGGGGTGCCAAAGTACTGCGATGAGAACAAGCTGTCTTTAGCCCCCTTCAAACTGCCTGTTAAAGGCAGGAATATGGCGCTGTCTTGCCACTCTGCCATTCTACATATAGAGATTCGGTCACAGAATGGGGGGACAGAGCTGTCTCGCCCATCATTTTGACATGAATAATGTTTTCAACTCAACTATCACATTTCTGTTGCGATGTTGTGAATTTTTTTCTGGCAACTAAACCCAGCAAATTTGAACAGTTTTCTTCTTCTGTTGGAATACAGGCGGCAAGAGGATCTGGAATACTGTGAAGTACAAATTCAAATATCTGGCAGGTAAAAAGAAGGTGAAGAACGATGGTCCAGAGTTATTCATGTTGACTGGAAACAAGAAGAAACAGAGGACCGAAAGAAGAAGCTTCAGGAGAGGGAAATAATGGACTAACCCCCCCCCCCCCCCCCCCCCCCCCCCCCCCCCCCAAATATAAATAAATAAAATAAGGTCACACTCCACAGAAATGTTCTGTAAAATAGAGATTATTACATCTCTTAGGAATGAAAATGAAAGACATGCAAAGGGATGTGTCACTCACTGTGGCTTATGGATTTGTTTGTTTTTGGACAGCGGTGCAGCTCTTTGGCACAGAGGGAAATGTGGAAGAAATACAAATGCATACTAAATGCATTATTTCATAGATAAACATACTATATGGATATTATTGATTTTATGTGTGTAAATATTTAAATAAATACCTCTATGAACTCCTGTCATGTTTATTCAGCATTTTTTATTTGCTGTATTTACAAAGTTTGACCTCCTAAGTTTTCAGATAAAAAACACAAAATATATGTTACACTGAAACCAAAGAGAGGCATGTGAGGTTTGTCTTCACAACATGACAGAACTGTAATGGACCCGTCATATTAGCACCCTCTGCTGTGTTCATGGTGTACTGAAAGCTGCCCTGGTTGCTGCCACAGGTTAGGCTGTGTAGACAAAGGGTGCTACAGGAAGAAGTGCTGCTTATTTCTGTGTGCAAAGGTTTGCAAATAGTGAAAATGTAAAGCAGTAAATATGTATTATATCTCCCCTTCAAACAGCTCTGAGAAATAACTAATGCAAAACCACAGACTCTTGATATGGTTAATAAAGTCTGTTGATATTGGGAAAATGTAGTATTTAGAAAAGCCCATCGAGATTTAAAAACAGTTTAGAGACCGTTTGGTTTGAAACAATTTTCATTGTCTTCACTTACGAGAGTGCGACAGGCCACACGACAGGAAACTCATTTCATCAAATAAGAAAGGAAGTACAAGTGTGTTTAAAACCACAACAGTGCAGGTGTGCATGATAAATAAGGAAGTGCATCTCACACATATGTGTCACTCTGCATGAACCACGCTGGACCTGATGTTTGCCTTCGAGGTAGGAAGTGTTAAAAATCATAACTTCTCATTGTAACAGCATGACTTTAAAACCAGCATGGAGATTATTTTGAGTTGTGACAGTGAATTACTGACGTCGTGTAAATGATGTAGTCAGACTGCAAAAAAATGTATTACGTGAAGTTCAAGTAAAGGAAAAGTGCTGCTGTGAAAATTACTTTATTTAAACTTTGAAAGATTTCATTTTGAATAATAGTTGAACGTAAATGAGATTGTGAGACGTAGTTTTTCAACAATTAATTTGCAAAGAGCTTTTTTTTCTTTTCCGTTATTACTCACAGCTGATGTTGGTTTCCTTTAGCTAACCACTGTCAACTGCAGCATGCACATACAGCCCAACTGTCTAATGGCTCGCAGACAAGATGCTTTATTTGAGGGCGTGGCTCATCACATAAAGGTGTATAACATCTCAAGGGTTTCTCCCATCACCACGCAACTTTGTAGGCATATGACCACACATAATCTGAGGGGACTCCTCCATTATTGACCCCATCAAACAAAATGGGGGCGCTAGAGAGCTCATTTCTTATCTAGGCCGAACCGCCATATGGATTTTTATTAAACTTGGTAGATATGTAGAACAGGACGCCTCAAGGTGACTGGAGAAATTTAACTCTAATTGGCAACTGGGTGGCGCTATAACAACAGAAAAATGCTTCAAAATGGCTAAAATGCAACCGATCGCTGTGGCTCCCCCTGTGGACCAATGTTGGTGTTGTTTTCTAATGTTTGGTATGACTAAGTCATGGTATGGTATGCTGTACATAATCACGGAAACTGTCAGTGTGTCATTCTGTCAGTCAGTCATTCTGTCTGTCCCACGTTTTTCTACTCACTGACGTGGTCAATCTATGTGAAACTGCACATAGGCATTGAGGATTGGCATAGGTAGAAGGTGACAAATGGGTATGGACTAGTCACTAGTATTTAGCCTTTTAGAAGGTGCATGGCAGGCAGCTTGGCAGGTGTCAAGGTGTCATGTTTTGGCTTAAAAACCCTGTTTTGAGGGCACAATTGAGAATCCAGACAGAAATGTCTTGGTAAAAAACATCTGCTTTTCATGCCCCTTTCAAACAGCAATGACTCTCTAGAACACAGCTGGTTTTATTGTTTGTAGGTCTCAAGCAGTTATCTGCAGCTTGGCAGAAATATTCTCAAGGGATGCAGAAATGCAAAATGCCAACATTTTCTTCTGGAGACTGGGCTGGACATAAAGGTGTCTCAGTGGGGAGTGCAGGCAGCAGGGGAAAGACTCAAAAGCAGACAAAACAAACAGACCGGTGCAGTTCAGTGATATACATAAATGAACTTACAGGCAGGTGTTGGGAGGCAGGCACAAGGTTCTGGCAGGCAGATTCAGGTCCAGGCAAAGAGCAGAGTCAGGTTCAGGTTGCTTGAAAACCAAAGTACAGGGCAGATGGTGACGAAGCTGAAAGGAACAAAGCATCAGCATGGAGTGAGTGACTGATGAGGTGAGTGAGAACAGGTGAGCAGGGGAATGAGGAAGTCGAGTGAAAATGTCTGAGGGCATCTGGTGGACAGGTCAGGAACTGCAGTTAATGGTTTTGAGGAAGTGGCTGAAGGGTGATGTCTCAGTAAAAAACAACCACTTCTGCCATTATCCCCGCTCAAAAGTCAGCAACGAGTTGCTACGAAACAGCAACATTTAGGGGCTCAAGTGCTGCAGGAAACACAGTGACAGGTCTCTAAATACACACACACATTCTGTGGTTGATTAGCTACAAGAAAAAACAGCCACAGGTCCAAAAATAGGAAGATTGTGATATTGTGTTAGTGGTATTTTTACTTCAGTGTAAGGTTTGAGTACTTCACTTCCCAGAGACTGTAAGTAGTGTGTCAGTGAGCAATCCTTACCCACATTATGGGCACGAGACACAGTCGAGCCAAGTTAAGACAAGTGAAGGTGTTTCTTGTCATATGCACAGTTGAAAACAGGTTTCCCTGCGCAATGAGATGCTGCTTAACAATGAAACACCGAAAGTAAAAACTATAAATAAAAGATTATAAGAAAATAACAAGAAGGATACAAAGTATCTCGTAAAATCAAAAGTAACTAAGTATCCGAAAAACATTACATACCATATACAGATACACAGTGTCATCATGTTGATAACTTGGCATAAATACAACTTGAATTTTTCCCCCCAGAAATCCAGGATGCTGCGTTCAGCGATGCCGTCCAACAGTGGACTGTCCGTCAGTGAAATCATCGCTTCAGTTTTCCATGAAGCTGTAATCTGTGTTCTCCTGCTGCAGTCATTTGGAGGTAATTTACACGTGAAACACCTTCATCTTCTGAATAATCCCTCTATACATCCCTGTGACAGCCATGCTTTGGTCAGAGGAGAGACTGAAGACAGTGTCCAGGGCTGTTGACACACAGTCTGGTGCCAGTCAGTGTTACTAAAACACATTTAACATCTGAACACTTCTCCTGATTCTTTAAAGTGAGGTTTTTATTTGATTATGATTGAAGTAACGCAGAGCTGCTGGTTTATTATGTGCATCTGTATGAAGCAGCCCAGTGAGACCAGTTAGTGGAGACGTTACACCAGTTGTGTTAAACTATTTATGACTACAAATTCCTGGCTCTGTGGTAGTTTAATCTTACTGGAAAACATCCAAACAAAACCTGTTAATCTTCACTGAAAACACAAATTACATTACGTCACAGAAACATTACGAAGACTTTCAGTAATGAGACAAAAATCTGAGCACAAACTGAAAGACAGTTGTTCCGTAATTTTCCTCCAGCATGTTCTGCTTTTGTGACTGTGTGGTTAGACAGACAGCTACAGGTCTCTTCCCAAACACAAGGAAGGAGAGGAAGAGACTCACACTCTCTGAAATAATGTTGTAATTTCACCACGTAGGACCTTTATTTATCTGAATTTACTGTCCGAGCAAAAGACTGGAACACCTGCCAGCTTGAACAGGATGTACCAACTCGTCAAAATGGCTTTGGTTGCAACCAAAAAGAGAACAGTCAAGTATAGAACGTCAAAGTATGTTATTAGAAATATTATTAGAAAGATCAAAATCTAAATCTAAATTTGGGTGCACATTCCTGGGACGTGTGCTTGCTTGAAGTAACAGTATGGCATCAGTCAGTGTGGGTACTGTGTGAGGCCAAGGACTTCACACAGTGTCACAAGCAAACCAAATGGAGTAGGGAGCCCTCTAGTGTACGTGAGGTGCACATGGTTTATTATTTGTGAGACTTGGGCAGAAATGAAAACAGAAACACATCCAAAGAAAGGAACTGAACGTCTTTATGAGCTTTACCTTTTCTGTGAGACAACAGTCCAGTCGTCAGAGGAAAATGTGACACTGTTTCTGCGAATCACAAATATGTCATAACAGCGTTACACCTCTGGAGATTTTTTCCTATCTTTATTCAAGAGAGTGGTCTATCAGTTTGAGAGCATTATTTATTGATTTCACGTTCAGATTTTGTAATATTGTCCCTCAAACCCTGCCCTCACACTCAAATAGCCTCTGTTTGCACTTGGATCTACTCTGTTTCTGCTCAGACCATGTTGCTAGCACTCAGATACCATGTTGCTCGCACTCAGATACCATGTTGCTGGCACTCAGATACCATGTTGCTGGCACTCAGATACCATGTTGTTAGCACTCAGATACCATGTTGCTGGCACTCAGATACCATGTTGCTGGCACTCAGATACCATGTTGCTCGCACTCAGATACCATGTTGCTTGCACTCAGATACCATGTTGCTGGCACTCAGATACCATGTTGTTAGCACTCAGATACCATGTTGCTCGCACTCAGATACCATGTTGCTGGCACTCAGATACCATGTTGCTCGCACTCAGATACCATGTTGCTGGCACTCAGATACCATGTTGCTCGCACTCAGATACCATGTTGCTGGCACTCAGATACCATGTGCTGGCACTCAGATACCATGTTGCTCGCACTCAGATACCATATTGCTGGCACTCAGATACCATGTTGCTCGCACAGATTTCCTGCTCCAGCTTCAGCTTTTCTCCCCGTGCTCAAACTGCTTCTGTGCACTCCTGGAATTTCTGCTCTCAGATTTCTGCCTTGCTCTTGGATCATTTTTTGTAACAACCCAGTCAAAATCCCCCAACAAACAGAACACCAGGTTTATTGTTGACCAATGAAATGACCCCTGCAGCTCGCTTTAGTTTTAGAGCGTCCTATCCGGGCAGGTACTCTTTGACCGGGTTCATCCACTCCCACCCTCCAGGGCTTTATTAAATGTTCTTCCCTTGATTTCTTTACGACTTTTGGAATAAAGGGACATACACGGGATTTACACACGTTGCTATAACAACCACATACAGTATAATAGTACAGCTCCCCCTAGTCGGTGTACTGGAGGAGAAAACGACGTCACCTTTATCATGACTCGGGAGCGGGAGTCTAGCGGATTGCTGGCCAACATGTGCCGTCAAAGTCAAGGACCTCAAGTAAGTTTTTCCTACTATGGTGAAAGCATGGGTCACCCTACTCTCCCTCTGATTGGCTCGTAGTCATTGCCTTTTTTTGCCTGGATTGGTTAGGTGTAGGCATGAGGAATGAGATTGGTTAGGGTAAGAATATCAGGGTAAGTCAGTCGGATGCAGAGTAAGGCAGAGAAGGGCGGGGACAGGCGGGGTCTTGGCATGGCTATAGTAGGATTCATAATTTTGCAACCCAGTTAAAGAGTACCCGCCCGGACGGGAAGCTCTAAAACTAAAGCGAGCACTCCCGCAAGGAGGCAGGGATCATTTAATTGGTCACCAATAAACCTGGCGTTCTCTAGGTTGGGGGATTTTGACAGGGTTCTTACACAAAAAAAATCCAAGAGCAGAAACTCCACCAGCGCACAGAAGCAGACTGAGCGTGAGGAGAAGAGCTGAAGCTGGAGCAGGAAATCTGTGCAAGCAACATGGTGTCTGAGTGCGAGCACACAGTTTGAGCAGAAACAGAGCGACCCATTTTTGTTCTTCCAGCAGCTTTTTAAACATCAATCTTTTTTTTCAGTGGCTTTTGAGGCATCAAAGGTTGGTGTTTTGTTGTTACCCATCATACACGGGTGCTTTGTAACGACAAAGCTTTTGTAGCGCCCATCAATGAATTTGAGCAGCTTTTAAGGCACAAACGTGGGTGTTTTGTAGCAACCAGTCACTCTTTTACCAGTGGCTTTTTAGGCATCAGCTAGTGTAGTGGTTTGGTACTATCACATGCGTTGTGTAGTTTCACAGATGACAGGGACAGTCAGTGCCAGACTCTGATGCTGCTTTATTGGCATATACAGTATCTGGTAGTGAACACAGGAAAATATCTCTCAATCAGGTCTCACAGCCACAGCAAGGATCAAACATAAACACGAGTAGGGCACGGACACATCATGGGCCTCATGCAGGAACATTTATGTCTTAAAGTGCGTGTCTCAACTGAACGAAGGCCACCTGTTCAGGAGTAGGTACACGTTCATGATAGACTATCACTGGCATAGTCAAAGCCCCTGAATTACTGTATAACATCTACCTCTGTTTATAGACAAGCTTCTGTCACAAAAATGTTTCACGCCAGATAAATCTGCAGAATCAAATGTAGCAGAGTCAGTGGTCCTAAAAGTTAATGAAAAACAACATAACTGTCATTGTCATGTCACTGTGACTGAAATGCTCCATAAAGCTAAACTGCAGAGTCAGGTAAGTATTTCCTGTGGGCTCGTCACCATGAGCAACCTCTTTCATCTAAAATTAAACATTTAATCCATTGTTAATTAAAGAATATGTTGATACAGCAGCTTTAAACTACCAATTTATTTCCAGTAAGTCAAGTGTTTTTACTGTTTTGAATCTGTACATGACTCGTATTACAGGTTTAGACCGCTGGTGGAATTTGTTTGTTGATCGTTCTTCAGATGTACTTTTCAATTAATTATTATTATTATTCATATTTAAAAGTTAACGTTAGCTGCCACTCATTATATATATATATATATATATATATATATATATATATATGTAATTAATAAGCACAACCTGGGTCTATTGCTCACTGAGTTTAAAAAAGTCTGAGCATTTTTCTAACCTCAGTGTCTAAACTCTCTGCAACCAAACACTCATTTTTACTTGCATATGCAGTGAACTGCTGCAGTGTATGCTGTCGTATAGGAGAGTCTTGTTGCAGCAAAAGCAAGCTGAGGAGGACAAAACTGCAGATTTCAGTTAGGAAAGGATTTAGCTGTTTTCTTTTCGCTGACAGAAAACCATTAAACTGTGTTTGGATCAGCCCGGAGGATCGAGACATCTCTGATAAAGACAGGAGACAAAACACAGACCAGTTTGTTTTGATGCTTGAGCCTTTAATTTTGCATAAGACAAGAAAGAAGAGTTTACTTTGCAGAATATATGTAGATTTGTGCTAAAAGCATTCTTTTCATAACACATTCAGTCTGCTCTCATTAATGGCACAAGGCCTCAGAGACAATCCAGCTCCTGTTTATGTCACTTGTTGCTTCATTCCTTCAGTAGCGTTACAGCGATAGCAAAGACAAACTCAGCTCACATGTGAGACTGAGGGTGTAAAGAAAGATGTATATGAAAGCATGCACACAACACAAGTGTTTGTGCTTTTAATGGGTTCTTCATGTCTCTGTGTCAGACCTGGAATCAGCATCTCTCCCTGACACAGACAGACGGTAACTGGCGGGAGCATTGGAGGTCATCCCAGCAGTTGTGAGCTGCAAGCAAAAAAGAAAAGAGTTGGTTGAGTCAGTGAATGTGACACAAACAAAGACCTCAGACTGGTGATGTGATCAGTGACTCCTAACTGATTCATCATGAATAATTTTAACAATAAAAACTGAACTTTATTAATTGCAGAGGGCTGTTGTCAGTCAAAGAAAATCTTGGTCAACTAAACTCATCTTATTCTTCAGCCAGCTGATTGGTCACTGGGAAGAAAATCTTCACGTTATCTCTAGATCAACTAAATCTACCTGGCAGTGTTGTGTGTCATCCAAAGCATTTTGAAGCTGCGACCAGCAGCTCTATCTCGCTCTGTCGGTTTCACAAAATGTCTCCAGTGTTTGGTGGTCACAGTTTTTGCCCTAGGAGGCTGAAATTCGGTGTGGAGGTCGCAGCTATCGTGAATTCATGCTTGTTTTTTCTGAGGCCAGCGCTGTAATGAGACTCAGGAGTGCTGTGTGTTTACACTCTGCTACAAACCTCAGTGTCATTATGAGGCCCTGAGCGTCTTCACTTTTCTTCACTAAGCCATGCATGTTGCTGTTTTCTCTCTGGTCACAGAGATTTGAAAAATGTTTAACTTTGGGTAAAACGCTGCCCTCGTCACTTTTTACCATGGACTGTAGAAGGAATGGACGTGGCTACAGTGACGTCACCCATTTGTTTGTGGTTTTGAAGCCTCATGTTTGACACATCAGCCGTCACCATCTTGGTTTTTTGGAGCCAGAGGTGAACACAGTTGGGCAAGAGGCTGGCGCTGTGTGAGTGAGGGGTACGTGGATCTGACTGAGAGGCCGAGGACACTATCAGCAGACAGTCTGTCACTCAAAGTGGTCGGCTCTTAATTATGTGGCTATTGCTGGCACAGAGCCATAAAAATGCTTTGGTCGACACACAGTCTTATGACAGTAACACCAGTGACTGTCCGACCAGTGAGAATTTGGTGGGGCAAGAGCACATCAACCAACTGACCAGACGATGTCAGCATGATATATTTCTGAGTTAACTCACTGTATTCCTTCCTATTTTATCATTAGCATTACTGCTACAGTTAGCACTATGTTGTTTTACCTGAGTAATTCATCTGCATACAATGCTGATTGTCTTTGTTGTTATCAGGCTCTCCAGGACACCAGTGGCGGTAGCGGAAAGGTGTGCCATCAGTCCAGAACCATAGATTCTCCTGGAAGAAAGTGTAGTACAGAACATTACATAAGATGAAAGTGAAAAAATGGGGGAGTGAGGGCTCAAAAAAAGAGAAATTTAAAAAAGAAGAATTTAAGAAAAACAAGAATATAAATATGAATAAGAAAATATACAAAGGCAGTTAACGCCAAAATTACAAAACACCTGTGCCCACAGTACCCTGTACATACTGTCTCAAGTGAAGTGACATAGTGGTGTGATTAGTCACTGCAAAGTCACAAAAGTATAGTTCGTGTAAGAGTAATGTGATACCATCAACAGTATTATAAAAGCATGAACTAGAATATAATATAATTCATCATTAAATAGATATTATATGTATTTGTTGTGCAATATTTCCAAGTTGTGCAATGAAAATACCTCTTGTGCATCAGTGCCTCCAATCCATGCCGGGCTGCGCCTATGAGCGGTTTCAAAAATCACCTTCTGAATATCAAAGTCTTGCTGGATGTTGTGAACAGACGCAAGGTTTCCACCCTGGGACTGACAGTGTCTCTGCAGTGGAGACAAACAGAGAGACAGACGGACAGAGAGGAGTTGTCAAGGAAAGTAAGAATTAAGACCCCAGGTCACCAAATGTCCATGTGTATGCAAACAAAATGAGCTTGTTGTAGAAGCCTCCTGAGTCAAAGTCACCAACATTACCAGAGCTCTAGCCCAGGTCATTTCTATTGGATTGTAGTGGTAACAGCGACCACCTGTCAAAGACCACCCATGGGGACAATCTGTCGATCTCTTGACCAGGCGACTCTCTGTGGAGAACCATTAGAGTTTGGTTAATGTGGGGTCTCCAGTAAAAGTCTCCATACTATATTAAATAGATTCATTTTAATGGCACGAAGAAGCTACAACATGACATAACATTACATGACACAACATAAATATAATATACGTGAGTTAACATAACACAATATTACGTAACAAGACAAAATAACAATACATCATCAATTAATATATATGTAATATAATATACAACATAAACGTAAAAAAATTGCAACAGAATACAAACATTGGAATACATAACATAGCCCTATATGAGTAATAAAAATCAATATAAGGTAATAGGATATAAAATAAGATAAAGTTACATTAACATCTGACACAAAGCTTTTATCAGGAGAAACTGCTCATTGACATTAAACACAGGTGAAGTCATCACAGCAGAGCATCATAACAACCACATTCTGTTGAAGTGAAAATCTTAAAGCCACTCACCTGTTTCAACTTGGATACTTTCCTCTGGAGGAGCTGGAAAGTTTGACACTGCAGTTATTGACTTGGACAGTTTGTGTTTATTAACATGTGTACCGTATGTATTATACTCACGAGCAGCTCTGGTCAGAACCATCATGGCACAAACAAGTGCAGAAACAATCAGCATCTTCATGGTGACGATGACTACGAGAGACAGACGTGTTACTGAGACTTGTTTAGGGAACAGCCATACTGACTGTCAGTCCTGTGAATAAAAGTCAGGAGATGATAAAGTTTGGTGCAAACCTGCTGCAGGACTTTCTGCTCTTCTTCTCTTTGGAGTGTCTGTAGCTTCAGCGGACCCTGTGAGGATGTGTGGATGAAGATGATGACCAGTTGTTATATACTGTGCAGACAAAGGTTAAAATATTTACCAAAGATGTTGTCTTAATAAATGTCATTCCTTCCTTGGAAATTCTCTCAAAGCTTCAGTGCAACGCTGGGTAACCGATACAAAACAATCAAACAAGTCAGCCATATCAAGACACGCCATGATACCACAAAGTGTCAGGGCCATATCCAAGGCTTATTACTGGTTTAGTGGAACAGCTGTAAAATAACTCACAGGAAACAATGACAGCATCATCATATGTCAAATTTACATTCAAATGTAGAGCAAATTTTAACTGAACGTCCAAAAAACAGCAACAGAAAATACAAATTAATGTCTGTTTCCATCCATTAGTGTTGTGTGAATATAAGAAGTTGGTTAGTTTGACTCACAGGATGTAGACTGTGGTTATCAGCCTGCCATTAGCTGCCTATGTCAGACAGAATTCACCTCACATTCTATTTGTGTTACCATGTTCAAAATCCCAGTCATTACATAAAACAACAACAACCTCCAAACTCACAACCTACACACTAGTGACGGCCAAATGAAGTCTCAAGAACCATTTTCTATATTTTCTGAGTCCACTAGATGGCGCCCTCTGCAACCAAGGGTTGAAAACACACTGAACTGCAGTCTGAAGTCATCAAATACTGCTGCTTTGTCTGCGATTTTGGCGTCAGAAACCAAAAGCTACCTTTCATGAATGGCACCTATCATGACAGTATGATATGCGGCCGGACAATATCAGTTCATAACGTGGCCGGACACCACATGGATATGATATACCATTGGAACAGTGTAATACAAGGAGCTGGAAAGTATCTATAGGGTGGGTCATAGGCATTTTTAGCCCATTTTTGAGCACCCCTAAATTGAATCCCAGCACCCCTAACATTTGAGAGATTTTTTAATTTTTTTTTTTTTTACTGTATGTCAAAAGTGTCAGTACTTGGTTGAAATGTAATATTTTAACAACCAAAATACAGCACAAGACGTGGAGGCACACAGGTATGTGACGTGTCAGAGGAGAAACGAGCCGTTCACATTTCTCTCTTTGTGTCAGGTAACGCTCCACAAACCTCACCGCATTTTAGGGACTGTTCATTACTTATGAAGGGACTGTTCTTTACTTATGAAGGGACTGTTCTTAACTTATCAGGGGAGGAGGGTGGCTGGTTGATTTTTATTTTATTTATTTATTTTATTTTGATCCCCCCTATGTTAATCACTGATTGATGCTGTTTTTGAAGTATAAATAAGTCAATAAGTAATTTATTCCATTGAAATATCAGTGATGTATTATAGAAAAGTGATTTATCTTTTTATAAATGACAAAAGGCACATCTGCCTCATTTTCGCTGTGGTATCGTGATACTACTCAGAACCATGATACTTTCACTGGTATCGTACCGTGGGTCCTAGTTTTGGTCTCGTGACAACACTAGATGTCACAACCATTCCATTCGGAGTCGCACAGTGTGGCGGCTCGGGTGCCACTTAAAAAAGTGTTCCATCACTTTTGGGAGTGGGGGAACACTGCTCTCACAGAGACCCAAAGTGTTCCCCTACTTCTAATTTTACAAATTAAGCACTGGTTACAGGTGGTCAGTACCACTGTCCTCTGTTTGAATTGGAATGAGAGAAGCTAGCTGTTGTGTCATGTGCATGTTTTAATATTAAAGCCAAGGTGCTACTGACTAGCTAACTGACTGGATTCCCATTAACATTATAACTCCTATTGTGACAAGAAGGAAAAAGGCAGAGACAAACATTGAAAAAGTCAATTACTGTTAATGTGTTAATGTTACATGTTGTGCATTGCATTTCAAATAAAAGTCCAAAAAATAAGTCCAAGGTCCATTTTTGGAATGTTTGGTACTCACTATAGGGGGCTGGTTTATTCCAGAAACATACATACTCTTTATGTGTATGTTGAGGAGCTGCTGTATCAAAATGAGTTTAGGGTTACCATATGTTTCTTTTATGATTCCAATCCATTCCTCTTTTGCTGTGGCTCAGCATTTAAATAACCTTTATCAGATTTGATGGTTTAGTCACAGACTTTCCCAAAAAGTGTTTTTCTTTCACAAATGTGGGAGTGACATTGCGTTAAAATGTACAAAACAGTGAAATTTATCTTGCCTGGCCGGGCAGCTCTCTGGGTGCTCAGCACCCCTAAACCTCTGATCCTAGATTGGCCCCTGGGGTGGGTGGGTCAAACAAACCAAGGACTTTGACCCACAAGGCCGATGTTTGCTTCCTACAGAGCCAAACCTTGATGTTTTTTCTAAACCTTTTTCCTGCTCTGATACATCAAAAGCTCCAACGGATACGTAGCACTTAATATGTAGATGTTAAAGTCCACTGACAAACATCATTGATGATTTGGGATGAGGACATGTTGGACTTGCCATCCCTTTAACTTTTTCTTTAAACCAAGAGCGCCTCTCGTGGGCACCAAGACAATTGTGACTTAAAGACATGGAAACAAGCCAGAGCATTTTCTTCCCCGATAGCAGAATGATAATCTGTGATTCCAGATCTTTCTCTAGTGCTGACACATACAGCACTGTGGAGATAGGTGTAGCTACGTGAGACTGCTGCACGGGAGACAGGTCTGTGTTTTCTGATGGAGGTGGTAAAGTTGATGGTTCTGGTTTGTGAGGTAGATTGGGTTGTCAGCATCTACAAGTCACAGAGTAAAGGGATCAGTTCTCACCTCCTTCTTTGCAGATGTTTAAGTGTCCTGAACAAGACACTGAACCCCTGCTGAGGAAGAAAAGATGGCGAGAATAAGTGACGGTGGATACATGTACATAATATTCCTTTATTTGACCTTATTCCACGAAGATATAATATTACTACGAAGCTGTTTACTTGACTGATAAAAATGATCATCCTGCTAATATTCCTGTTTACATGCAGCCATGCTCACTCTGATTAACATGTCCTCATCACGTGCCTTTATCAGAGAGGTGATGCCGGTTGATGCACTGACCAGGTATAAATCTAATAACTCATCACAGATGGTTAGTCCACCATCAACTGGAGTGGAGTGAATTGATTTATGTGCAAAAGTCAGGATGAAAAGGAGGCTGTCACTGTTGCTTGGCGGAATACACCACAGCCCCTGTACACCAGACCAGGAAACCCTTATAATTGCCTATTAATGAAGTGACACCTGTTTTCAGTTTTCTCATTTTTTCCCTTCTCTCCTTCGTGTATGGTGGCTGTTCAAGAGTGATGCCATGCGTGAATATCTACCCCGTTGACCACTGGTAACACTACTCATTCCATCATCGGTAAAGAGACATGAACCTTTTCCTCTCAACATAGGTGCTTTAAGTCTCCAGCATATTCTCTAAGTGATATCTAGAGGGTTACTCAGCCAGCCAAAGTACTATCCAGGAAGTACCCGTCGCTCCATAACAATGTACTTTAAACATATTTTATGATTGATGGATAGATCATTTTCTGTATATAAGAGCTGGTCTTTTGATTTTTGAACATCTACGCTCAGGCTGACACTGAGAAGGAAGAAGAGAAGATAATCCATCAGCAGGTTTGCTTCCCTTTATCTCTCTCTTTACCTCTTTTTATGCCTCTGCACTGGCAGTAGCCCTGGACAGAGGCATTATGTTTTCCGGTTGTCTATGTGTCCATCCGTAAGTTCGTCTGTCCATTCTTGTGAACGCAATAAGAACGCCTCAAGGGAATTTCTTCGAATTTGGAACAAACATACACTTGGACTTAAGCATGATTTGATTGGATTTTGGTGGTTAAAGGTCAAAGGTCTCTTTGATCTTGCATCCGTTTTATTCTCATGACCAGGATATCTCAAAAACACCTTGAGGTAATTACCTCAAATTTGGGTCTGCTGATAGTGCCCTCGGCTCATCAGTGAGATCCACCCTTTGCTCCGCCACAGAACCAGCCTCTTGCCCAAACATGGTCATCAATTATCTTTACAGTTAATGGTAAAACGTGACAAAGCTGAACATTTTTCATCTCTCTGTGACCAGAAATAAAACAGAGACATGCATTGCTTAGTGAGGGCAAGTCGCTCAGGGCCTCATCATGCTGCTGCTGTCTGTAGTGGAGTGTAAATACACAACACTCCTGAGTCTCATTACAGCGCCAGCCTCAGAAAAAACAAGCATGAATTCAAGTTTCAGTCTCCTAGGGCAGTAGTAGAAAAAGTAGAATTTCAGTCGTCCAAAATTTTCTTTAACTGACTGCAGCTGACAAATATACTGATCATTTCATCATTTTCAAAGACCCCGGACTTTTTTGCTTTGCAGCTCCCAGACTTCCCAGCAGAATGAAACCAGCTGGAACACAGTGGTGGAGGAGCGGTTGAGTCTGACTGCAACGTCCTTCAGGTGGTCCTCAAACGTTGGTTCTCTTAAGCTGCAGAGAGTCTCTGAGTTTGGCAAAAGAACCACTGTGACAAGTGGCTGGCAGCTGCTGGCTGAAACTTGGGTGGAGAGAACAGTCGAATAGTCCCTCGTCTGATTTGTTATGATTACTCGCTTATCATAAAGTTGAAAACAATCTCGTTGGCCGTTCGATATTGTTATCAAAGTTATTATTAACGCTCATAAAAATGTTGAAATCCGCAGGCTTCGTCACCTCAGGTATAATGTTACTGAAGGCCATGTCTTAGTTGTAGATAGGCTTATTACTTTATTTTGGAGGAAACTTGCTTTTTATTATACGAGATCATACACTTTAACATGTTATGCACGATAGACACATCCTCTTCCCATTATGGTCAAAATCGTTTTTTTACGTCAAATTTAACCCGTAATCAAAATTACATCAAACTTTAATACAATTATTATACACGTATCAACTGTTTCATAAACACACACACTCTAGACTAACCTGCAGTTGCAATAAAACAAAATGAGAAGGCACATATTCATGAAAACAAGTTGATTAATCAATCCAACTATATTTTAACTCTAAATATAATATGGGATTCCTTAAGGGAACTCTCCTTAAAGGGAAATTTCGGTTTATTTCAACCCGTCTCCTATTGTCCTAAATTTGTTTCAAGTCACTAGTGACATAGAAATAATAGTTAGCGTGTTAGCCGTTAGCCTAGATACAGCCAGGGTGCATAGTAGCATCAGACCTGTTAAAACGTAAGTGAACGGGCAACCTTCAAGTGCAAAGTTAGTCCAGTAAACAAGCTTTTTCTCCACAAAGACCGCCTCATATCGTTAGGATAAATGTCAGAGAACAAATAGAAAACAACATGTAAACGTGTTGTCTTACCTTACCGGTGTGCTGCCATGTTTGTTGTTTACCATTTAGTTAAGGCTGCAACCGGTCCCATTCCTTGCAACAGAGGTATTCCTGTTCTGTGGGCACTGGGGTACAGCATTCACAGGTAATGTTACACCACCAATCTCCAGAGCTAAAGCCTTCCAGCAGCCATTCCTCCTCTGTCGTCCTCTAACGTTACCTGTTGCGCCTCTCTCTCTACTCCTCCTCCGTTCTTCAGTTTCACAAAGCTCTTCGTCAGTGTATTCTGGCTCAAATAAATGAAATAAAGTTATATCCCACAGCTATCTCATCACCACTCCATGCAACAGAAGACTTCCTGTTTACATCCACCAAACCATCATGTGCACTGTAGTTCCACAACTTGGATCATGGTTATATTCACTAAATAGTATTAGGCCAAAGAGTAACAGTAAGAGTGACAAAAACAGCCCCTTCTGTGGAACTGTTCAGAGGCTTTGATGTGCAGGGTGTAGCTGGTAAAGGGTGTTACTGATATTTACTCTGTGCAAACAAAGGTTAAAATATTTACTAAGGATGTTGTCTTAATAAGTCTCATCTCTTCTCTGGGAATTCTCTCAGAGCTTCAGTGCAAAGCCAGGGAACAGATACAAATCATTCAAACAAGTGAGCCACGTGTCACGAGATTACCACCATCATACCACAAAGTGTAGTGTCAGGGCCATATCCAAGGCTCATTAGTGGAACAGTTGTAAAATTACATACAAGAAACAATGACAGGATCATCATTAGTCAAGTTTACATTCAAACACAGAGCAAATTTGAACTGAATGTCCAAAAAAAAAAATCAGCTGAAGAAAATGCAAATTAATGTCTGCTTCCATCCATTTGTGTTGCTTCCAGTCCATGGTGCGGTTTACTTAATCTGTGCCTTGTGAACACAAAGCGCTCCAGGTTCTCTTTGCCATTGTAGTTAGCCATCTAGATCACATGCTGTAACACTGGGACGCCTGAAAAAAACAGACAAAACCATGTCGGCCTGTAACACTTGCAAGGACGCAGGACAAGGAGTGGTTTGGTCCACAGAAGATACTGCACGTCTCCAGATGTGGGATGTAGAATACATCAAACAGCAACAGTCTACAGTGCACAGAAACATGACGGGTTTCCTTCAATTTTAAGTTCATCTGAAAGTCATACGTAACAGCACTGCAGTGACAACAAAAGTATGTAACTATATACTGTATACAGGCTATAGTGTGAATAGAAAGAGGACTGAGGAACCATGAGAGCTGAAGTTGACCAGAAAGAGAACTGAGTCCTCTTTCAAATTAACTGACAATGTGAACACAAAAAGAACTGAGTCCCTTTTCTGTCGGTCCACTTTTTGGTGCACTTTAAGATGACTGAGTTTGGTTTGTTTAAAAAGTCCTATATGTGAAAACACCCTAAGCTTACATTCTGACATTCATACTGAATATGATACTCATCTCCTACACCATTGTCATCACAAAGGTTTCTATCCAGCCCTTTATATCTTCCACTGACTTTAGGAATTCTGCTGTTATTTACTCTAAAATTATAAATAGCCTGTCTGCACTTTTGCTTTTCATGCCACAAATACTTCTCCAGTTTAAACTCTTGATTAATTTCGACATATATACCACATGATGTCATATTTCTGGGATCTCGATTTAGAGAACGAACATTCAAACTCAATCATTTTTTGGAATGATACATGACATACCTCTTCAGCATCAGAGCCTCCAAGCCATGTCTGTGGATGCCCGTGAGTTTTATCTTCTATCATCTTTTTAATCCCATGATACTCCTCAGCTAGATGTACAGACGCAAGGTTTGCACCCATGGACTGGCAGTTTAACTACAGAGGAGAGAAAAAAGGTAAAACATAGCTGCCCAGAAAGAAAACATGAGTAATAAGAGAACACCAAAGCTACAAGAAGATGCCAAGTTACCAAGTGTAAAAGTGCAAACAAACAGAATAAACTTAATTTAGAAGCAACAAATCCAAATCATCTTATACCTCAGCTCGAGCCCAAGACATGGTTCGTGGAACAAAGAGGAAACAGCGGCCATTAATCAGATTCCAACCACCGGGGTAAGATGCTGATAGCTGGGGTGAAATTCAATAGCCTGGATGACATTTTTAACAAACTGGGCCCATATTCACAAAGAATCCTAAGACTAAAAGTAGCTCTTAGTGACGTCATCAGGGAGGAGGACTTCTAAGGACCCTAAGAGTGTCTTAAACAGAGAAGATGGCGGACAGAGAGGAAGGAGAGATATTCTCCGTATATTGAACGACAGTGATTTAATAAGACGGTACCGGCTTGATTGTGCAGGGATAATATTTGTGGTTGACCTCGTCAGGGATGAGCTCACTTTTCCCACCTAGCGTAGTAACGCAATAACGCGTGAGATGAAGGTCATCACAACATTGCAATACCTGACTACGGGAAAAATGCAACATTGTAGCAGTGATGACTTGGGTCTGTCACAACCCTCTGTCAGCAGAGTGGTCAGTCAGACCATTACGGCGCTTTCACAGGCTCGTATTGTTGCACTTCTCACACTCGCTTGTGCGTAAAAGAAGAGGGAACGACGCATTGATTTGTTGGGCAATGCGCTCCCAAGTCTGCCTCTTCCCTTGTGCCGTGATCCCGGGACCGAATTTCCCTCTTAAAACTCATTTGTTCTCTTCTGTCCAGTTCGGCTTTCTCGTTCTTTTTTTCTCCATTTCATCCGTAGTTTTGGTCATTCTGCCAAATCAAACCGCTTTTTACAAGGAGGCCAGCAATCACAGTAATTGCTGACAGCTGAGTCTGTGTCCACCATTAATATCAAATAGATTAAGCAGTAAAATTACCAGCATGGTGAGTAAACATAACAATAAGCAAATCAATATAATAATCGGCATGTGAATGAGGTACGTTCAAACATTTTGAAGCTGTGTAACAATTAATTTAATTTTGCTGAGTTTCATCATCATGACGTAAAATTATTTTCACACTTACGCATTTCTTAATACAGTCGAAGTTCTATGATCGGTTGATTTCACTGTCCATTCATTACTAGGAGCGCTGTTTTTTTTCCTCTTTGTAACAACCAATCACAGCTTTTAGAAGACTGTGTCATACCTAGCAACGGGGTCAACCACACCTCCTCACTAAGATAAAAGTTTCTGTCCCCTTCTTGCTCAGAGTTGCTCTCAGAAACTTCCTGAATCACTCTTAAGCTAAGATTCCTTGCTAGGAATTTTTAGGCTAAGTTAGGAGCTCTCTGAGAGGACTCTGGGAATCTTAGTGAATATGGGCCCTGGTGCTTAAAGGGATAGTTCAGGTTTTTGGACATGAAGTTGTGTGAAACGTTGACCATCTGTAGCTCTGATGTGACGGTGTCACTGCTCTCAACGAGCGTCCTGCTCTGAGAAATGGCCCGTAGCTTACAGGAGAAAAAGTAGTTGTGAAGATATAAGGGGGACATGTAACCAAAAGGTTTTAAGCTACAAAAAAGTATGCATGTGTTTTGTTAGACTATTTCAATCATTTTAAAACATCCCCGCATTACATCAGACCTTGCTATCGATTGGGACTATTTTCTGGCCAGTATCACTCCGCCGTGCAGGCCCGCAAGACAGCACATCAACAGAAATCATTAGGACAGTTCATCACCACGCCGTGCAGATGCGCAGGATAGCAACGGCTAACGAAAACTTCATCGGCTGTTTCCAACAGAGAACCAGTAGGCTATTATTAGTGAGGAAGAAGATGTACTCGCCCTATATATACCTACCACTACAGCGCGAACACCGGCTCAGGCTCACGACACACCCTCGTCAGCTGCTGTAGGTAAACAGAGGAATACCAAAATAGTGCGAACAGCTGTGGGAATAAAAACATCGCCGGCTCCCAATTCCATTGGTTTCCTGTTACAGATGTAACCTGTAGGCAACTTTGGCTTGTGTCAATTGGGATGAGCCTCGTTACCAAGCCGGCGAGGGTGAAGCAGCTGCGCGTATGTCAGGCTCACTTCAGCTGCCCACAGATCCCGACGGACAGAGAAAACAGAATTTCTGCACTGCTGTGCCCAAACCCATGGTAAGAGAGATATATTACCTAATACCAGTCTATATAATGATGTCTGTAACTGATTGTCTGTAAAACAAAATGTTTGATTGAACTAATAGCCTGTTGTGTTGTGGAGAGTACATTATACGCGGCCTCGTTTTACCGTTGGCATTTAGTTTATTATAGGCTAACTGCTAAATCCATGACATGAGTAATCAGTCACATAGAAATGTGAATTCATATGTGACTACGACCAGACTCTGCTTTGTTCTGGAGGTGGGTTAGCCAAAGTTGCCTACGGGTTACATCTGTAACAGGAAAGCGATGGAATTAGGAGCAGGCGATGTTTTTATTCCCACAGCTGGGGAAATCACAAGTTGGCAGCATTTTGGTATTCCTCTGTTTACCTACAGCAGCTGACGAGGGTGTGTCATGAGCCTGAGCCGGTGTTCGCGCTGTAGTGGTAGGTATATATAGGGCTAGTACATCTTCTTCCTCACTAATAATAGCATACTGGTTCTCTGTTGGAAACAGCCGATGAAGTTTTCGTTAGCCGTTGCACGACGTGGTGATGAACTGTCTTATTGATTTCTGTTGCCGTGCTGTCTTGCGGGCCTGCACGGCGGAGTGATACTGGCTAGAAAATAGTCCCAATCGATAGCAAGGTCTGACGTAATGCGGGGATGTTTTAAAAATATTGAAATAGTCTAACAAAACACATGCATACTTTTTTGTAGCTTAAAACCTTTTGGTTACGTGTCCCCCTTATATCTTCACAACTACTTTTTCTCCGGTAAGCTACAGGCCATTTCTCAGAGCAGGAGGCTTGTTGAGAGCAGTGACACCGTCACATCAGAGCTACAGATGGTCAGCGTTTCACACAACTTCATGTCCAAAAACCTGAACTATCCCTTTAAGAAAGCAAAATCCATTCGTATGGATGATACTCATCCTCTCAGCCAAAAATATAAGCTGCTTCCCTCTGGCCTGCGCTTAACTGTCCCCCCGGCCACTAAAAACAGGTATAAGTTCTCCTTTGTGCCTACCTCCATCCAGACTCTAAATGCCACGGAGAGGAGGAGGTAGTTGCTGATATGTTCATGTATCTGTGCTTGTTCAACCGATTTACTTATTTATTTATTTATTATCCGGATTTTACCTGTCATGCGTTGAACAATGTACACTTGGCATACCTGTTGTATTTTGATGCTCATGCCTGTGTGTTTTATGTGATTTGTGTGATTATGTCATCGTCTGCTGCAAATCAAATTTACCCTTTAAGGGACAAATAATGAAGTGAAGTGAAGTGAAGTGAAGTGAAGTGATCTCTCAATGACGTGATGCTCTCCTGAGCAAGACAAATAGAGATGAGGTAATATTGAGTCTGCAGACAAAGTGTAAAGCAGTTAGGAAATATGTATTCACCTTCTTGAATTGCTTCCACTGTCCCGTGTTCATCCTTCACCTCGGACAGAGCTGAACAGTTAAACACAGCAGTTAGTGATTATTTCCATCGTGTCGCTGGATATAAACAGATGCACAGAACTGATCTTTGTCTTTTTGCTCACACACACATTGTTAACACTCACCAGCAGCTCTGGTCAGTGCCATCATAGCACAAAGAAGTGCAAACACAGTCAGCATCTTCATCGTGGAGATGATGCAGATCTCAAAGTTGATAATTACCTTCAACAAAGAAAAACAGACATGTCAGTAAAACCTCTGAAACAGCTGAGCTGTAGTGACTGTTGTCCTCTTCTGAATGAGAGAAAAAAGAAACATAAAACTGGAATTTTGAATTGTGACATCACAGTGAAGATGACCTTTGACCTGATGTAAAAATGTCATCACTTTGTTATTTTATTGTGTTAAACATTTGTGTGAAATTTTGTCCTAATTAGCGTATGAACTCTTGACTAAAACATGTTTTGTGAGGCCACAGTGACCTTGACTTTTGACCACCAAATTCTCATGAGGTCATCATTGAGTCCAAGTGGATGTTGGTGCCAAATTTGACGAAATTCTCAAGATATCATGTTAATGAAAATGAGACAGATGTAAGGTCACAGAGACTTTGACCTTTGACCACCAAAAACTAATAATTTTATCCTTGAGTTCAAGTGGACGGTTGAGCCAAATTTGAAGAGATTCCTTCAAGGTGTTTTTGAGATATTGCATTCATGAGAATGGACAGACAGATGGACAGATGGACCCAAAAACATAACATGCCGGCACGGAGGCATAAAAAGAGGTAAAGAAATAAAGCAAAGCAAACCCATCATCATTTAGGGTGGAGTAAACTGATGTACTTTAAACATGTTTTATGATTGATGGATTAAACATCTGTAAAAGGTTATTAGATTTACAGCTGGTCAGTGCATCAACTGGCATCACCTCTCAATCTCCTATTTACTTTGGAGGCTTGAAGGGTGACAGTTTGCCACCTGTAAGCTGTAAACAGTTAAATATTAAAGGCTAATATTAACAGATACAGCTAAACGTTTTAGGATTTGTCTTAAATTACAATTAATATGACAGGACAACTTGTTTCACTTTGACAAAATGGAAGGAATCCTTTAAATTTGGCAAATATGGAAGACACTGGGTACATTTACATGCTTACTAAAATTCCACTATTATTTGTAATGCAACAATATTTTGAACTTGATGCGAGTCATGTAAACAGAACATCCTCTTACAGATTCCAAATTTGGTGTCTTTTCAGATGAAGCATTTTCCGATTCAGACATGTGGGATTTGCTGCTGTTATTCAGGTTTTAAGAGCATTCTTTGGACATGTAAACAGCACATTCAGAATATGCATCTCAATTGGGATTTTTGCTGCAGTTTGCGACACACGGCCTGTTGTCGGTTAACAAACCAACAGTTTCCAAGGTTAGTGTAGAAATGCATTGCCAAAAGAAAAGCCCATATTTCTGGTAGGAAGAATAAACACACCTACTTTATAACATTATAAAAGACTTGGATATGAGCAAGTTCTTGGATATATGCAAATATCACAACACTGAGCTTTTCAAGAAGATGGCTGAAGAACTGAAAGGGAGAGGCTGTGCTCGCACGGTCCAACAGGTCCAACAGGTCCAACAGGTCCACTACAGGTAGGAAACTTTAAAAAATCCTGTTTTGATGCCAAGATGCAATGTGATTGATGTGATAAAGGCATGTGATAAGGACATGTAAACCTGAGTAATAGGAGAATTTTCATTTTCATTAGTCATGTAAACAGCTTTGAAGTAACTTATTCTATCTCTCTTTCTCTTTTATGACTCAGCAGGGGTTCAGTGTCTTGCACACTTTAACATCCGAAAAGAAGGAGGTGAGAACTGAACCCCTCACTCTGTGACCTGTAGATGCTGACAACCCAATCTACCTCACAAACCAGAACCATCAACTTTACCACCTCCATCAGGTGTTTTCTGATGTAGGTGGTAAAGTTGATAGTTTTGTCCTGTCTCTCATGCAGCAGTGTCACGTAAAACTAATGGATGGAAATGGACATTAATTTGTATTTTCTGTTGCTGTTTTTTGGACATTCAGTTAAAATTTGCTCTATGTTTGAATGTAACTTGACTAATGATGATACTGTGATTGTTTCATGTATGTAATTTTACATCTGTTTCACTAATGAGCCTTGGATACGGCCCTGACACTACACTTTGTGGTATGATGGTGGTAATCTCCTGACACTTGTTTGATTGTTTTGGATCTGTTCCCTGGCTTTGCACTGAAGCTTTGACAACATTTTCAAAGAGGAGATGAAACCCATTGAGACAACATCCTTGTTTAATATTTTAACTTTTGTTTGCACAGAGTAAATATCATCAGCACCCTCTATCAGCTACACCCTGCACACCGACACAGTTCTGCACCTTGATGCCACCGAATGTCACCAGAATTGTACAAAAACTACTTCTCACATTCCTTCAGTTGTGTCAAGCGTCAGGTTTGTGATCGCTGAAATTTCTGCCACCCCATGACAAACAGTGTTATTTTTGTTTCTGTTAATCCAGATGATACACAGACATGCTGGCATCCTTTTAAAATACTTTTTTTCCCCATAGAAATCAGTCCTGATGGAAACTGCTCACAGCTGTCATGTTTCCATTCAACTGTTGATTTTAAACCCTCTTTTGAAATATTGATAAAAAGAAATGTAAATAAGGTTTTGAGCAAACAAATGAATGTATGCAAAGCATAGATTCATTGGAAGCTGGCGGCCTATACTGCGCTTCACACATGGCTGTAATACACCGGTAAACAGAGTAGAGGAAGTGGAGGCTGTGAACCAGAATCAGAAGAAGTTGCTTTGGCCATCTAACCCCGGCGTTCCCAACCTTTTCCATCAGGGACTTCTTTTCTATCATTGAGTAAACTGAACCACCCCTGACTAAGTGACATATTTATGGATATTTCTTATTATATTCAGTGTTTAACAACAACAGAACAACTGTACAATTAACAAAAATACTGAACACAATAACTGCAGGAAGTTTGTGAATATTAATCAGGGATGAGTTTTCCTGTCTGTAACACTGTTTTTTATTTGTTTTTTTACAGTCATACACGCTTTATCGGCCTCTCCTGATAAATTCAGTGTTTTCTTCCTCCTGATGCTTGGCTGTTGTTCTGTTTGCTTTTTGGTTGTTTTAACCACTGGCTTTTCCAATGCAGGGTGGAGCTCTTGAACAGAAAGTGACAGCTCTGTGAATATAGCTTGTGTTCAGGTCATCACGCTTCAAAGAATGAAACACACCGTCATCCCAAGTTGTCATGTATGGTGTTTTGTCAGTGGACTTTTACATCTACATATTATGAGCTAGGTATCCTTTGGCATCTGCTGTTGATGTTACGAAAGGTGATGTCAACCAAAGCACATGTTTAGGTTTAAAAAGAGTATCAAGGTTTGTCTCAACAGGAAGCAAACACTGGCATCCCGGGAGAAAGTTGGGGGTTTGTTGGATTCATCCACCACCCTCTCACCTGCCCTATAGGTAGCCTTTGGTGTCGGCGTCTGATGCTGAAATCAGTGACAAAGCAGCAGTATTTGATGACTTCAGACTGCAGTTCAGTGTGCTTTCAACCCTTCGTTGAAGAGGGCGCCATCTACAGAGCTCAGAAAATAAAGAAAATAGTTCATGAGACTTCATTTGGCCGTCGCTGGTGTGTAGGTTGTTAGCTCAGAGGTTATTGTTGTTTCATGTAGTGATGGGGATTTTGAGAACAGTAACATGCATATAGAATGTGAGGTGAATTGTGTCTGACATAGGCAGCTAATGGCAGGCTGATAACCACAGTCTACATCCTATGAGTCAAACTAACCAACTTCTTATATTCACACAAAACTAATGGATGGAAACAGACTTTAATTTGTATTTTCTGTTGCTGTTTTATTTGGACATTCAGTTAAAATTTGCTCTATGTTTGAATGTAACTTGACTAATGATGATATTGTGATTGTTTCTTGTATGGTGGTAATGTCCTGACACATGGTTCACTTGTTTGATTGTTTTGGATCTGTTCCCTGGCTTTGCACTGAAGCTTTGACAACATTTTCAAAGAGGAGATGAAACCCATTGAGACAACATCCTTGTTTAATAATTTAACTTTTGTTTGCACAGAGTAAATATCATCAGCACCCTTTATCAGCTACACCCTGCACACCGACACAGTTCTGCACCTTGATGCCACCGAATGTCACCAGAATTACACAAAAACAACTTCTCACATTCCTTCAGTTGTGTCAAGCGTCAGGTTTGTGATCGCTGAAATTTCTGCTGCCACCCCATGACAAACAGTGTTATGTTTGGGACTCAGAACTACAAACAGCAGCACTTCCATCTCTGTTAATCCAGATGATACACAGACATGCTGGCATCCTTTTAAAATACTTTTTTTTCCATAGAAAGCAATCCTGATGGAAACTGCTCACAGCTGTCATGTTTCCATTCAACTGTCGACTTTAAACACACTTTTGAAATATTGATAAAAAGAAATCTAAATAGGTTTTGAGCAAACAAATGAATGTAGGGGAAATACCTTTTTTCAGAATGTTTGCACTCGTAATAAAGTTTGTGGCACCACCCTCTTAATGTGGGAAGCAACTAATCAAATTAATAAATCCGTACTCCAATTATTAATTTGTCAGCACACTTATCAATAATAAATCAATCTCAGTATCTGGGTTATGAGTTCTCCATACAGTGATCTTAGTTCCTGCTCAAAAGAAATATCCACAGACAACGTCTTGGTGGTAAATAAAGATTTATTTAGGCTAAATGTGGAACAACTGAATAAATGAATAGGAAATGATAATGATATGACACAACACAAAATCAACAATATATAGGCTGTAGATGGATTGAAATGAGAAGTAACATTCGTGTCAGTTATTTAGTTTGGCGATAGTGAGAGAGTATGTGACTATAGATAAATTGGGAAAGCAGGGATGCACAAAATATTTATCTAAGGAATCCTAAATTAAGATTAAGATAATTGAATCTCCTATGTCACATCAGCTCTTACCACTGCCCAGCGGGTCACCTGGGAGGGAAATTCATTGCCTCCTTTCTTAGCAGCGAATCATGCAGACCTTTCTCCTGGGGACCCCCGGATTGCTGCTTTGTGACTCCCGGCTTCACTTCATGGCCTTCCGGCGGGGTGATACAAACTGGAACGCAGCAGTGAGGGACGGTGGAGCCTGGTGGCAGTGTCCTGTGGGTGGTCCTCACCGTTGGTTTCTTTATACTGCAGAAAGTCTCTGGGTTTGGCACAAGAACCACTGTGATAAGTGGTTGGCAGCCGCTGGATCTGATGAATCTTTGGGTGAAGAGGCAGGTCGAACAGGTGCTTGTCTATTTTGTTATGATTACTCACTTATTATAAAAATGAAAGCAATGTCATTGGCCATTCCATATTGTTATCAAAGTTATCATTAATGCGCATAAAAATGTTGAAAACACTGGAGATAAAAGAAAACTGGATAAGCAAAATTTAAAAGTTTAAAATAACTTTGATCGTGAGCATGAAAGAGTTACGCAGGAACCGAGTATAAAAGCGTAAGAAAAACATAAGAAAGAAAAAGAAGAGTGGCAAAAAGGAAGAGAGACAAAAAAAGAAAAGAAGAAGAGATCAAAAAAGAAGAGAGAGAGATGTGCCGAGCCCACTTGTTTTTATCCGGCCAAAGTGGGCGGGTCTGATAAGGTGGTCTTCTTAGTTGTTAAATAGGCTGATTACTTTATTTCAAACTTAATGCTTTTTATTATACAAGATCATATAGTTTGACATGTTACGCGAGATAGGCACATACTCTTCCCATTATGGTCAAAATCGGTTTTTAACATCCAGTTAAAATGAATTATTATACCATGTGTATCAGCAAAGTACACATATAGACTGCTTCAAATACACACACACTCTAGACTAACCTATAGTTGCAACATATGATGAAAAACAAAATGAGGAAGCACATATTCATGAAAACAGGTTGATTAATAAACCCAACTATATTTTAACTCTAAATGTAATCTGGGGCTCCTTAAGGGAACCCACTTTAACTCCGCCACAAGATGGCAGTGTGGCTCCATGTTAAATGAGGGATTAAAATCTTCATTTTGCAATTCCCTTAATTTTTGCCTTACGAAAATAAGAAAAACATCATTCAACTAACAAACAAGGATTATGCACATTTACAATGTTATAACATGGATAAAATGTATAATTTCACTTCCAACAGACATATCAGGTTTGTCACACAGAAACATTTGGTAAGAGAGGGGAGGGCGTGATTTCCCGGGGTGATGTGAGGGGACATCATGGGACATCTTAGAAATCATTGTCTTAAGATCCTAGCTTGGGTCATTAATCAAACATGTGTTGCCCCCAGGGTGGATCCTTTTAAAAGATGACATTTGGAAATTCGGGGGGATCTCAAGTGAACTTTTTGCCGCTTTTTGGCCTAAGAGTAGCTGAAAGAAGAGTTTGTTAAGACTGGGGTGATACAGGGGTTGAGTCCTAAACATTTGACCCTCCGGTGGCTTCTTGTAGTCTGTTCATTGATAATAATGGTTTAAGGGAAGTCCAGAAAGGGTTGTTCCTCTACATGAATATATGCAAAGCATAGTTTCATTGGAAGTTGGCGGCCTATACTATGCTTCACACATGGCTGTAATACACCGGTAAACAGAGTAGAGGAAGTGGAGGTTGCGAACTGGAATCAGAAGAAGTTGCTTTGGCCATCTAACACCGGCGTTCCCAACCTTTTCTATCAGGGACTTCTTTTTTATCATTGAGTATACTAAACCACCCCTGACTAAGTGACATATTTATGGATATTTCTTATTATAGTCAGTGTTTAACAACAACAGAACAACTGTACAATTAACCAAAATACTGAACACAATAACTGCAGGAAGTTTGTGAATATTAAATCAGGGATGAGTTTTCCTGTCTGTAACTTTTAACACAGAACAAATTGTTTTTTATTTGTTTTTTACAGTCATACAGACTTTAACGCCTCTCCTGATAAATTCAGTGTTTTCTTCCTCCTGATGCTCTGCCATTGTTGTTTGCTTTTTGGTTGTTTTGGATGCATTTATTTAAACAATAAGCCCGGTTTTAAGATTACCTGAAAACTAACCCCAAAACTGTGTTTGTCACGACCGAACAAAGGACCTGAACCCAAATGCATGACTCGGGACTCAAAGTTCAAAATCAAAGTTTTATTAAATAAAAACACAAAATGAGAATCACTCTTGACAGAGGAATAACCTACACTTAATCTAAGAACAAAAATGATCTAGAAAGTAAATGCTATATCTTAGGAAACTAAAAACTCACTGACTAAAGATAAACTAAAAGAAAACAAACAGAAAATCACTCTACTGAGGTTGTACTACTACTAGGAAATAACAAACAGAAATCAAACTTGAACAAAGTATTAAAACAACAAGACCTGACAATGGCAATGGCAAATGGCATGGACACGACGCTGGTTCTCTGACACAAAGGACAAGACGAACTGGCACAGGACAAAGGGAGACACAGACAATACATACACACACAAGGTAAGGACACAGGTGGAAACAATCAGGGGTGAGGCAGACAATCAGACCAGCAGGAAAACACACAGGGGAAGGAGGAAGTTGCCTGAAACGAGAGGAGAGATAGATTTCAAAATAAAACAGGAAATCACGAGACAACATAGACACGAGACAAAACTGATTAAATTAACTTAACAACATTTCTTGGATATGACAGTGTTTTTAAAACAAAAATTGTGTTCTCAAAATGTTTCTCCCACAAGAGTGGCAACAGTTAAGCTGCTCCCTGTATAATGTTTTTACATATTAAAACAAGTACAGTGTTTGAGCACAGACTGTCTCTACAGTTACAATCAGCATTTACACCTAAGTCAAACGTCTCTGCAGTAGTAACGGGTATTTATCGGCTCCAGCTTCGATCGGCATTGATGGAAACACCCAGGTAAACACAGCACTCAAACATTAATTCACATGAGTCTGCACTATTGGGATTCACAGGACCACAGATGATTTGTCATTTGGTAAAATCTAAACTGGACATTTAAAGGCTTCCTTCTCTGCATGCTCTTTGTTCTCCAAACAAAGACAGCTATTTGACACCCATCTCCAGGGTGTCTCACCTCACACCTCAGTGAGACACAAGTCTCACAACTTGATTGGACAGGACTTTTACAGTGACATGTGACTCTGTGATGTCACAGGCATCTGTAGAAGGTCTGCTCCCTTCAGACAGTCCTGCTCTCTTACTCGGGAACTGTGGAGCAGTTCACACCTTTTTCCGGCTGGGCCTGGAACAGCCCAGATGCTCAGACCCTTGCTCCTTGCCCTGATCCACCAAATGTGGGGCAATTGCTCACAGACACTCTTTTTCCCCGACTACAACTTGTCCACGCTCAAGGCTGAGGCAAACCTGAACCAGAGAAGTTAGACTTGCAAACACAAGGTTTGCAACTAGCTTTCAAGCAACAAAGAGAAGAATCAAGTGAGTTAGCACCCAGCATCTAACTCTGTAAAGACCACGAGCGACTGGCTCACCTGTGGAACAAAGGACACAACACAGACTGCAACTGGAACCACAGCTCTTTCTGACCTTCCTCTGCCAGCTAACAAAGCAGCACACCACCAAAGCGATTCTAACCCTGTCTTTCTCTCTCTCTTTCTCTCTCTCTCACACACACACACACACACACACACACACACACACACACACACACCAAGCTTGTATATAGTTAGTTAGAACGTGTGTGTTTTGGTTTGCTTTGCTACTTTGTCAATAAATATAATTCTTTGGAATCATACCTGCTGTCTGTGTAATGTTGCACAAGAGTGAATGAATAGTCAACCTCTGCTGCGTCAACAACTCCGAAATCCTTCAGGCTTTACTGTTAATTTTGGTTGTTGTCATTAATTTAATTATTAATCAAAACACCAATGTAATAGTTTAGTGTATTTTATGAGACTGATATCTTTAACTGGCTATCATTTTTCCCTTTACGGGAATGGTGCTCCACGAAGTGATTTAATGTTAATTAAGTCACATTATTTAATATAATTATTAATTATTATTAATAATTATTAATTATCTCCGATAGCCAATTGACCCCAACATAATTGGTGCCTCCGCGTGAAACCCTAATTTATGTTCACAACATAATTGGTGCCTCCGTGTGAGACCTAAAAATATGTTCCCAACAGCACCGAGTTTGAAAGACAGACTGAATAAATAAGAGATTTATAATAAAAAGTAATCATTGTACAATTGTCTCAGGCCTCCATGCTGCTTTCTACTGTTCACTAACGCCTGTTCTTGCTGGGTTTTCCAGTGTTAAAAATAAAAAAAATGTGTACACACACTAATTTTGGTGGAAAAGAGGTATTAGTTAGGTATTGACCTCTGCAGGAATCAGCACCAGTTGGTGGCACCAGTGAGTTCAACTAAATGGTGACACATTGTTGCAAACAGGAAGCTCTTTGAACGTTTAGGATGATGTAGCATTAGTGCTGTTTCCTTTTTTCTGTTGGTGACGGACAAAAGGAGGCTACAAAGGTGAGTGCAACACCCCACATGTCATTTTGTGTTATTTAGTGCTTCACTCTGAGGTGTATAAGGTGCAGTGTGTACAGCCACGCTGCAGTAATAGATAGATTTATGACAGACCAGTTTGTTTTGATGCTTGAGCCTTTAATTTTGCATAAGACAAGAAAGAAGAGTTTACTTTGCAGAATATATGTAGATTTGTGCTAAAAGCATTCTTTTCATAACACATTCAGTCTGCTGTCATTAAAGGCACAAGGCCTCAGAGACAATCCAGCTCCTGTTTATGTCACTTGTCGCTTCATTCCTTCAGTAGCGTTACAGCGATAGCAATGAAAAACTCAGCTCACATGTGAGACTGAGGGTGTAAAGAAAGATGTATATGAAAGCATGCACACAACAAAAGTGTTTGTGCTTTTAATGGGTTCTTCATGTCTCTGTGTCAGACCTGGAATCATCTTCTCTTCCTGGCACAGACAGACGGTAACCGGTGGAAGCACTGACGGTCATCCCAGCACCTCCCAGCTGCAAGCAAAAGAGAAAAGAATAGAGTTGGTTGAGTCAGTGAATGTGACACAAACAAAGACCTCAGACTGTTGATGTGATCAGTGACTCCTAACTGATACGTTTAGGTGACACAACACTATGGTCACTGATAAGATACAAATCATTGTCAAAACATAAATGGTGTAATACTGTGAACTGCTAACCACCAACTGATCTGATAAAACCAAAGAATATCTGACTCAGAAAGACGTTCTTTGCTCAAGACATTTATGTCTGAGCTGTTTGTCTGAAATCCGTCATGAATAATTTTAACAATCAAAACTGAACTTTATTAATTGCAGAGGGCTGTTGTCAGTCAAAGAAAATCTTGGTCAACTAAACTCATCTTATTCTAGAGCCAGCTGATTGGTCGCTGGGAAGAAAATCTTCATGTTATCTCTAGATGAACTAAATTTACCTGGCAGTGTTGTGTGTCATCCAAAGTAGGGATGCACCGATCCGACTTCCGTTTAGTGATTTATTTCTGAGGTTTATCTATTAAAGATAGATTCTGTTTGATTTTTGCAGTTTGATTTTTTTCTATAAAAAGAGAATTTAACAGTTATAACAAAATAGGACGATGGTGTTATTTCTTTTCTCTTACATCCTTTCCTGCCTTCTGAGCTAAAAACTCGTCTATCCCACTGTCCATCTTTGTGTTTCTTCTTTAAGCCAGCAGAGGGCAGCACAGTCCTCTGATGTCCAGCTCCTCTTCTGTATGATTCAGTAGGCTGTTTCAGGCTATTGCACCGCCAAAGGGGGGTTTATACATGAACACAAGACTCTGCAAACTGCTGACGAGCTAGCTAGCATGCTAAGGGTGAAATACCTCCAAATAGCAGACCCTTTTATTCACTCCATGTTGCTTGTGTTTGCACCTCTCTAATCAACTGTCACGACATGCAGCACGCAACTTTGCGGCATGTGGCACACGAACCGTATGACGTAGCCTGTGCCACAAAGATTTCAAGGGGAAGGATCGGTCTAACGGATCAGCTGCTTTTACAGATACCCAATCCAGCTATAATGTTGATATCCCGGCCGATATCCGATCCTAATATCGGATCAATAGTTCTCCACTGTTTGGTGGTCACAGTTTTTGCCCGAGGAGGCTGAAATTCAGTGTGGAGGTCGCAGCTATCGTGAATTCATGCTTGTTTTTTCTGAGGCCAGCGCTGTAATGAGACTCAGGAGTGCTGTGTGTTTACACTCTGCTACAAACCTCAGTGTCATTATGAGGCCCTGAGCGTCTTCACTTTTCTTCACTAAGCCATGCATGTTGCTGTTTTCTCTCTGGTCACAGAGATTTGAAAAATGTTTAACTTTGGGTAAAACGCTGCCCTCGTCACTTTTTACCATGGACTGTAGAAGGAATGGACGTGGCTACAGTGACGTCACCCATTTGTTTGTGGTTTAGAAGCCTCATGTTTGACACATCAGCCGTCACCATCTTGGTTTTTTGGAGCCAGAGGTGAACATAGTTGGGCAAGAGGCTGGCGCTGTGTGAGTGAGGGGTACGTGGATCTGACTGAGAGGCCGAGGACACCATCAGCAGACAGTCTGTCACTCAAAGTGGTCGGCTCTTAATTATGTGGCTATTGCTGGCACAGAGCCATAAAAATGCTTTGGTCGACACACAGTCTTATGACAGTAACACCAGTGACCATCCGACCAATGAGAATTTGGAGGGGCAAGAGCACATCAACCAACTGACCAGAAGATGTCAGCACGATATATTTCTGAGTTAACTCACTGTATTCCTTCCTATTTTATCAAAAGCATCACGGCTACAGTTAGCACTATGTTGTTTTACCTGCATGATTCATCTGCATACAATGCTGATTGCCGCCATGGTTATTAGGCTCTCCATGACACCATCTCTGGTAGTTGAAAGATGTGCCATCACTCCAGAGCCAGTAATGCTCCTGGAAGAAAGAGTAAAACAAAATATTACATAAAATTAAAGGAGGAAAATGTGGAAAAAAGTTGTTGTTTTTTAAAAGATCATAAAAAAAGATTCTATACAGCCTGTGCCCACATTACCCTGTACATACTGTCTCAAGTGAAGTGACACAGTGGTGTGATTAGTCACTGCAAAGTCACAAAAGTATAGTTCATGTAAGAGTAATGTGATACCATCTTTTATAACAGCTTGCCCATAATGATAAATGATAGTAATGATAGTGTTTGCTCACATTAAACTGAAATATAATAGATACATAATGTAGTGTAAAATGTAATTAAACAGGATAAAATGTTTACACAATGTGGTACAATATATTACGGAATTTAAAATACAACATAAGGTGAAATGTGGTATAACAATATGTAGTATAGCGCAGCAATATGACATGAAATGCAATATAGCATGAGTCTAGTACCATATAGTATATAATGAATAAATAAATAGTATAATTCATCATTAAATATCATATGTATTATATGCAATAATGAATAAAATACCTGTTGTGCATCAGAGCCTCCAATCCATGCCTGTCTATACGAATGAGTGGCTCTGAAAATCAGCCTCTGCATCCAATAGTACTGCCGGTAGTTGTGAACAGACGCAAGGTTTCCACCCAGGGCCTGACAGTATCTCTGCAGTGGAGACAAACAGAGAGACGGACGGACAGAGAGGAGTTGTCAAGGAAAGTAAGAATTAAGGCCCCAGGTCACCAAATGTCCATGTGTATGCAAACAAAATGAGCTTGTTGTAGAAGCCTTCTGAGTCCAAGTCACCAACATTACCTCAGCTCTAGCCCAGCTCATAAGTGTTGGAACGTAGCGGTAACAGCGACCACCTAACAAAGACCAGCCCCAGGGACAGACTCTTCTTACCACGATCCACCTCTTGACCAGGTGACTCTCTGTGGAGAACCATTAGAGTTTGGTTAATGTGGGGTCTCCAGTGAAAGTCTCCATACT